>OY829524.1:2644234-2968601 GCA_963691665.1 Clepsis dumicolana | reverse complement strand
AGACGTTCGCTATAGTCTGTGCGCTGCGAATGTTTTAAACTTCGGATGGAGAAGTATATAACGTTTATCTACACACATATCATAAGTCCTCTATAATGCGTTCAGAAACCGTAGAAAATGACCTGCATTGCAGTACATCGTCGCCTCACACGACCAGCAGGTCCAGCAGTAAAGTAATAGTCATTACGACATCGAATTTGATTTTTCGATTTGACAACCAACGTAATTTACAATCATAGTGAAATAAAACGATCACTCACGTATATAAGTCGAGTTCAGTCCGACATGTATAATTAATAATGTGATTTTTTTTCAGGTGGCCAGCTCCAGCTCCATAGCAGGGTCTCAGCCGCTGGGCTGTCTCGGCGTCTCCTGGTGTGTACCTGCAGCTCGAGCGTGTTGGGCAAGCTCGAGCTGGTCCCAGCGCACGCGCCACTTCTGCGGCAGGTGGCCAGCTCCAGCTCCATAGCCAGGGTCTCCAGCCGCTGGGCTGTCTCGGCGTCTCCTGTGTGTACCTGCAGCTCGAGCGTGTTGGGCAGCTCGAGCTGGTCCCAGCGCACGCGCCACTTCTGCGGCAGGTGGCCAGCTCCAGCTCCATAGCCAGGGTCTCCAGCCGCTGGGCTGTCTCGGCGTCTCCTGGTGTGTACCTGCAGCTCGAGCGTGTTGGGCAGCTCGAGCTGGTCCCAGCGCACGCGCACTTCTGCGGCAGGTGGCAGCTCCAGCTCCATACCCAGGGTCTCCAGCCGCTGGCTGTCTCGGCGTCTCCTGGTGTGTACCTGCAGCTCGAGCGTGTTGGGCAGCTCGAGCTGGTCCCAGCGCACGCGCCACTTCTGCGGCAGGTGGCCAGCTCCAGCTCCATAGCCAGGGTCTCCAGCCGCTGGGCTGTCTCGGCGTCTCCTGGTGTGTACCTGCAGCTCGAGCGTGTTGGGCAGCTCGAGCTGGTCCCAGCGCACGCGCCACTTCTGCGGCAGGTGGCCAGCTCCAGCTCCATACCCAGGGTCTCCAGCCGCTGGGCTGTCTCGGCGTCTCCTGGTGTGTACCTGCAGCTCGAGCGTGTTGGGCAGCTCGAGCTGGTCCCAGCGCACGCGCCACTTCTGCGGCAGGTGGCCAGCTCCAGCTCCATAGCCAGGGTCTCCAGCCGCTGGGCTGTCTCGGCGTCTCCTGGTGTGTACCTGCAGCTCGAGCGTGTTGGGCAGCTCGAGCTGGTCCCAGCGCACGCGCCACTTCTGCGGCAGGTGGCCAGCTCCAGCTCCATAGCCAGGGTCTCCAGCCGCTGGGCTGTCTCGGCGTCTCCTGGTGTGTACCTGCAGCTCGAGCGTGTTGGGCAGCTCGAGCTGGTCCCAGCGCACGCGCCACTTCTGCGGCAGGTGGCCAGCTCCAGCTCCATACCAGGGTCTCCAGCCGCTGGGCTGTCTCGGCGTCTCCTGGTGTGTACCTGCAGCTCGAGCGTGTTGGGCAGCTCGAGCTGGTCCCAGCGCACGCGCCACTTCTGCGGCAGGTGGCCAGCTCCAGCTCCATAGCCAGGGTCTCCAGCCGCTGGGCTGTCTCGGCGTCTCCTGGTGTGTACCTGCAGCTCGAGCGTGTTGGGCAGCTCGAGCTGGTCCCAGCGCACGCGCCACTTCTGCGGCAGGTGGCCAGCTCCAGCTCCATAGCCAGGGTCTCCAGCCGCTGGGCTGTCTCGGCGTCTCCTGGTGTGTACCTGCAGCTCGAGCGTGTTGGGCAGCTCGAGCTGGTCCCAGCGCACGCGCCACTTCTGCGGCAGGTGGCCAGCTCCAGCTCCATACCCAGGGTCTCCAGCCGCTGGGCTGTCTCGGCGTCTCCTGGTGTGTACCTGCAGCTCGAGCGTGTTGGGCAGCTCGAGCTGGTCCCAGCGCACGCGCCACTTCTGCGGCAGGTGGCCAGCTCCAGCTCCATAGCCAGGGTCTCCAGCCGCTGGGCTGTCTCGGCGTCTCCTGGTGTGTACCTGCAGCTCGAGCGTGTTGGGCAGCTCGAGCTGGTCCCAGCGCACGCGCCACTTCTGCGGCAGGTGGCCAGCTCCAGCTCCATAGCCAGGGTCTCCAGCCGCTGGGCTGTCTCGGCGTCTCCTGGTGTGTACCTGCAGCTCGAGCGTGTTGGGCAGCTCGAGCTGGTCCCAGCGCACGCGCCACTTCTGCGGCAGGTGGCCAGCTCCAGCTCCATAGCCAGGGTCTCCAGCCGCTGGGCTGTCTCGGCGTCTCCTGGTGTGTACCTGCAGCTCGAGCGTGTTGGGCAGCTCGAGCTGGTCCCAGCGCACGCGCCACTTCTGCGGCAGGTGGCCAGCTCCAGCTCCATAGCCAGGGTCTCCAGCCGCTGGGCTGTCTCGGCGTCTCCTGGTGTGTACCTGCAGCTCGAGCGTGTTGGGCAGCTCGAGCTGGTCCCAGCGCACGCGCCACTTCTGCGGCAGGTGGCCAGCTCCAGCTCCATAGCCAGGGTCTCCAGCCGCTGGGCTGTCTCGGCGTCTCCTGGTGTGTACCTGCAGCTCGAGCGTGTTGGGCAGCTCGAGCTGGTCCCAGCGCACGCGCCACTTCTGCGGCAGGTGGCCAGCTCCAGCTCCATAGCCAGGGTCTCCAGCCGCTGGGCTGTCTCGGCGTCTCCTGGTGTGTACCTGCAGCTCGAGCGTGTTGGGCAGCTCGAGCTGGTCCCAGCGCACGCGCCACTTCTGCGGCAGGTGGCCAGCTCCAGCTCCATACCCAGGGTCTCCAGCCGCTGGGCTGTCTCGGCGTCTCCTGGTGTGTACCTGCAGCTCGAGCGTGTTGGGCAGCTCGAGCTGGTCCCAGCGCACGCGCCACTTCTGCGGCAGGTGGCCAGCTCCAGCTCCATAGCCAGGGTCTCCAGCCGCTGGGCTGTCTCGGCGTCTCCTGGTGTGTACCTGCAGCTCGAGCGTGTTGGGCAGCTCGAGCTGGTCCCAGCGCACGCGCCACTTCTGCGGCAGGTGGCCAGCTCCAGCTCCATAGCCAGGGTCTCCAGCCGCTGGGCTGTCTCGGCGTCTCCTGGTGTGTACCTGCAGCTCGAGCGTGTTGGGCAGCTCGAGCTGGTCCCAGCGCACGCGCCACTTCTGCGGCAGGTGGCCAGCTCCAGCTCCATAGCCAGGGTCTCCAGCCGCTGGGCTGTCTCGGCGTCTCCTGGTGTGTACCTGCAGCTCGAGCGTGTTGGGCAGCTCGAGCTGGTCCCAGCGCACGCGCCACTTCTGCGGCAGGTGGCCAGCTCCAGCTCCATAGCCAGGGTCTCCAGCCGCTGGGCTGTCTCGGCGTCTCCTGGTGTGTACCTGCAGCTCGAGCGTGTTGGGCAGCTCGAGCTGGTCCCAGCGCACGCGCCACTTCTGCGGCAGGTGGCCAGCTCCAGCTCCATAGCCAGGGTCTCCAGCCGCTGGGCTGTCTCGGCGTCTCCTGGTGTGTACCTGCAGCTCGAGCGTGTTGGGCAGCTCGAGCTGGTCCCAGCGCACGCGCCACTTCTGCGGCAGGTGGCCAGCTCCAGCTCCATAGCCAGGGTCTCCAGCCGCTGGGCTGTCTCGGCGTCTCCTGGTGTGTACCTGCAGCTCGAGCGTGTTGGGCAGCTCGAGCTGGTCCCAGCGCACGCGCCACTTCTGCGGCAGGTGGCCCAGCTCCAGCTCCAGCGCGCGGATCCGCTCCAGCAGCCCGCTGAACGAGGACGGCATGCAGCGAGGTATGCTGTCGAACCTGGAGGCGTTACAAACATATTGTTAACAGTTTTTTTTTTTAACAAAGAACTGACCAACGAGTGACCCCAGACCCCTGTTTCACAATCTTTTCATCACACTTGCACGTAAACAGTATCATAACATGCAGGTTAACTTTGCTGTAATGCCCCATATAAAACCCTCGACCCTTTTTTTTGCCATGAAACCCAAGGGTTGGAAGTATTTTTTTTTTAATTTATAGAACTGCACACAGGTCATGCAGGTTCAAGTTCAAGCAGGGAGTTTACATCAGCTCAAAACTAAAAACAGTCTTAAAACGTTATCTAGACAGGAATTTAATTGCAGTCTCTCTACATATTACTTAAATACTCAAATAATGTTCTTAATAATAGATTTTAATAGTTTTTGGTATCAAGTCGACATAAAAAAAATTTACACCCCGTCATGGCTGTATACGTATTTGCTCTTAACGTTTCTGAACGAAACATTTCTATAATCTGTGGTATGGGTTAAAAGCCCGCCATTCTCTTTAAAAAAAAAACATGAATTTGGTATTAATAATTGACCGGACTAGTGTAAAGCTATATTTCAAAATTATTTACATTTTGTATTTGAAGTAAAAGATATAAAAAATGTCGTCGTCGTCCGAAGAGTGTGATTTAAATGCAACACCGCCAGATATTCTCCATGCAGCAAAAACAATTAAGTAGTGATAATCTTTTACCGAAGAAGTCTAAGGAGCAGTATTTAGCTACGCACGACCAATTTTTGTATAAAATGGAGAAACCAAAAGAAAACAGCTTAGTTTTCTGCAAACGTTTTGCTTTCGTAGTTTTGGAGAACTGACGAATAAATACAAACCATCTTCGACAAAGGTAAACTTAAAGCAATATTTTTTTTACTGTTGTGTTTTTAGCGTGCACTATTATAAAACATAAGTAAATAGTATATCGAGGATTTATTTCATTAACATTATTATAAACATTTTTTGTACCTATTTATTTCAGGTTGCTCTTATTTTTGGAGTCACTGGAGCTTGCAGGCGACAAGAACTATCTGAAATAACTACCAATGACATTTAAAACCATGGAGACATGCTGCTCATAAAAATTCGACACACCAAAAATAAGAGTCCAAGAACTTTCGTAGTACATGGAAAATATAGTGTCGAAAAATATCACAATTTCTAATGAAGAAAATATTACCTACTAATAATTTGTCTTAAACAATAAGACTCCCCGAAAAAAAACGTTTGTCTTAATTTTACTAATTGTACAGTGACTATAAATTTTAATAAATAAGTTTTTCTGCCCTATAATTTTATTTGTTTACTCGCAAATGTGATGAAAAACGTTGTATGTTTCACGGGCGGTACGGGAATTACGAACCTCGACTCAGAAAGCCCTCAGTCTTCGACTTCGGGCTTCTACTAGAGCCTTCTTACTTACCGCCCTTAATACACAATATAATATTACAATTGCCAGGTTTATATGACAATTCGAAACAGAGCTTAGTCGATGCAACTTTTGACCAAAGGGCTGGCAGTTTTCTCTCTCAAAGAAACAGCATCGCTATTCAGCGAGGCAACGCTGCCAGCCTTTTGGGCACCATGCCACGGGGGCCTTATTTAGATTTATTTTAGTTTTAAGTTTTAGTTTATTTAATTTTAGCTTAGATTTAATGGCATTGTAAATTGCTTTTATTATGTAAATAAATTATTTTAATTCGAACTACATTTCTTTGACAACATGAAGCGCGCTAAAACAAAAGCTCTTCAAGTCAGCAGTTGACACCGAATTGTCATTGAAAACTGACAAATTCAAGTTGGTGAAACAGGCGCCAGATGCAGGTAAAAGTGTAGCCTCTTCACTTTGTTAGGAAATACAGACGATGAGAGAAAAATCCATTCTTTAGCAGTGAGTGATACTGAAAGTGACCTGTCATGTTAATGTGTACATTTTTTTTTGTTTTTTGTTTGTTTGTTGGATAAAATAAACGATTTGAATTTGAATTTGAGCGATTATGAACGACTAATGTATCAGTCAGACTCTAAACTAGGGTGAGTTTGTGTTTTAAGTGTCGGCTGAACTTAGAGATTAGACCTGAAGCGAAGAAGACATTTCTAAATTGTACGTGTGTGCATCTGGCTAAATAGCGATGCAGTCACATTCATTTAATGTGCTCTTAAAGCATTCGCTGGCGGCTTAAACTAGAGGGTTTAACGTTTCAGACGACGAGGTGCCACAAACACACTTGAGCGTTAGAGCGGTTTTGGCTATTTAGGAGTAAGTATTGACAAAAAAAGATCTGTTTTCAAAAAAAAATCAACTGTGAGGTATTTTACCGGCCGTTCCCGCTATTTCCCAGCCGCTGCAACTGTCAAATAATTTTTGTGCTAATATTTTTTTTTTCCTGAAATTCCGGTAGTAAAACATACATTTCCGAGCAAGCTGGAGACATGAATATTAAGCTCGTATTGTATAGTATAGTGCGGGGTTACCCGGCGGTGACGGTGCGGCGCGCGCGGGGCTCCCGCTCGTCCTCGCCGGGCTGCGCCTCGGGGTCGTAGGGCGCGCCGTGCGCCAGCTCCTCGTGCGTGTAGTACTCCCACACCTCGAGGCTGCACACCGAAGACATCGGCCGCAGCACCTGCACACGGCCCACTGGTTACAGAACCTTGAACCACGAAGCTTGATCCACGGTCGAAGCAAATTGATTTATATGATGAATTTACATGTAAGAATTGTCTGTCGAGCCAAGCATCGACTGCGGCGACGACCTGGTAAAGATCGCGGGACCGCGGTGGATGCGGAAAGCACAAGACCGGTCTGAGTGGAGAGCCTTGGGGGAGGCCTATGTCCAGCAGTGGACGTCTTTCGGCTGGCATGATGATGAGCCAAGCATTGCAACTAGCAAGAAATGCAGCAAAAACACTATTCTAAAATCAGAATCAGAATTTAATGAGGGTTATTTCGAGTCCCAAATCCGCTGAGGTCTGTCTGTCAATACCACCAATTACAGGCCAGTAGCTTGTCTCTCATTGGTGGAAAATGTCACATAGACCTCTCATTCGTCTCATTGAAACAACGAACCAAACCAGTAATAGAGCATCTGCCACAACTGACCGGGTTGTCCAGGTCGGGCGTGTACAGGAAGTTGTAAAACAGCGGCGACTTCTGGTGCAGCTTGTCGATGTAGTCGAACAGCGAGGCGCCGTGCGTCGCGTGCGCTGCGTGCGGCGCGTGCGGCGAGCGCGGCCCGCCGCCGCACAGCTCCTCCTCGGACCCCGCGCCCGTCTCCACGCCCTGCACACACCACTACCGTTAATCATCATCACATCATCACCAACCTTTTTTACGTCCCACTGCTGGGCACAGGCCTCCTCTCAGAATGAGAGGGCTTGGGCTATAGTTCCCACGCGGGCCCAGTGAGGGTTGGGAACTTCACACACATCATTGAATTGCTTCGCAGGTGTGTGCAAGTTTCCTCGCGATGTTTTCCTTCACAGAAAAGCTCATGATAAATTACAAATGTAGTTCCGCACATAAATTCCGAAAAACTCAGAGGTGCGAGCCGGGATTTGAACCCACGACACTCTGCTTGAAAGGCCATAGGTCAGCCCACTAGGCTATCGCGGCTTTTTTTTACCTACTTCAACTTCGACTCGACTCTAAGCTAACAAATAGCCCGTTTACATGCAGCCGCAATGGGCAGCGCGAGTATGCAAATGAGTCACGTCTGCTCCTGCCGCCGCTACTCGCGTCGCCTGGCGTTCGTTGCCGGTTTTCCGTGCTAAAGTCAAAGCGAGCCAGAAGTCAGAAGCCAACAGTCGAGCACGCAGTGAGTCACAAAGCAGCATGTAAACACCAACTGCCCTCGAAAGTAGCATGCGGGAATTATTCCTGGGAGTGCGATTTGGTCGTAACTTTGCAGGCACTTGAACCGCTCATGTCGTTTGCTCGGACAGGTCATAGCAAAAACAGATATGGAAATAGAACAACACTCAATAGAGTCGATACTTAACATTATAATTATCTAAACAGGATATTATCGTAATTTAACATTTTTACTTTATAATGAAATGAAATGAAAATAGTGAACTAGCACAAATAATTAAACAATAAATCAAATTAAATAAAAACATTGGTTTGTTATAGGAAATGCAGTACCTGATGGTTGCATAAAATGTTCAATACGACCATCAGCTTTAAAAAAAATGTTAATGGAAATACCTTCACAAACATATGGTGAATTTTGGGTTACTATTATAAATGTAATTCAAGAATACAATTACATAACTGTACACTGTAATCTTGTTCTATTACCGTGTTGCAATTATTTTGCTATGACCTGTCCGAGCTCTGTAAATAAGTCTCGAGGTGACAGACGGCAGCGACTGATGCTTGATGCGGAGTAAGGTTGGAAGCCGCTGCAGCCGCTGGCTGGTAAGGTACGCACGCAGGGTACGCACCAGCCGGGTCCCGATGTCGGCGCGCCGCTCGTCGGCTAGCCCCAACTCGGCGCGCGCCGCCTCGCTGTCCAGCAGGAACGTCCGGAAGCGGCACGACGTGCTGTGGTACGCGATGAACCGCAAGTAGTAGTCGTTGAACTCGAACGCCAGCGGGAACTGCTTCTGGAGCTGCAAATATACAGAACCAGTTATTTCTTGTAAAGCCGTATCAGCTTTATGGCCGCGGAAGTTTAACACTTGCAAGCATTACTACAGCTAAGCGAGGCAAATAAATATTATCCCACAGCTCTCAAGATTTTTAGCCACCAAACCCTTTTTCGCGAAAACATTGTCTGCCAAACATAGTCTTATCAATCGCAAGAACAGGGGCAAGTGCGGCGGACAGCGCAGCCGCGCGGCGCCGGACCTGGTGCGCGGCGTCCAGGAACATGAGGAAGGTGGGCGTGAGGCCCTGCTGCGGCGCGGCGCCGACGTTGAGCCGCTGCTGGAACTTGTGGCCCAGCGCCAGCCACTCCTTCTCCACCAGGATGCGGAACCCGTCCAGCGTGCGGTAGTACGGCTCCAGGCACACTTGCGCGAGGGACGATATCTGGAAAATGGTTACACTTTAGGGTTCCGTACCTCAAAAGGAAAAAACGGAAGCCTTATAGGATCACTTTGTCTGTCTGTCAAGACCCCTTTTCTCTGGAATACGTGGAGGTAGCATGCTGAAATTAATATAAAATATTCAAGCCTGCAGTCCCTCGAGGCTGTGAAAAAATCAAACTTCTAAGTCAACGCAATCAAAAGATACAATCATTAAAAAGGTTGTTTCCATACAAATTGCTGTAGCCTGAAAACCTAAAGGGCACTTCCAGTTGTCCTGGAAACTTGGTATGAACGTAGCTCTTATAGCACAACCACATTTTTATATCTATCTATAGATTTCAATGACCAATATAAGATGCCCCCACAATGAGTACATTTTGCTTAAGAGCAGGGCTCCTAACACTGGGTAAAAGCGTTAAAATCTTTCTACGGAACCCTCGTGCGGGAGTTCGACTCGCACTTGTCCTTTTTTTTAAGTCTACAAAACTCAAAACATCCACGCTCCGCCTTTAGACTGTGCATGTAACAGAGCTGTGCGTTAAAACTCCACCAATAGAACTGCCGCACGCCGCTGTTACCTGCGCGGTGACGTCCCAGCCGTCCTCGAGCGCCAGCAGCACGGACGAGCCCTGCAGGTCCAGCAGGTCCACGGCCGCGCCCGCCAGCTGGGACTGCCGCACGCCGCTGTTACCTGCGCGGTGACGTCCCAGCCGTCCTCGAGCGCCAGCAGCACGGACGAGCCCTGCAGGTCCAGCAGGTCCACGGCCGCGCCCGCCAGCTGGGACTGCCGCACGCCGCTGTTACCTGCGCGGTGACGTCCCAGCCGTCCTCGAGCGCCAGCAGCACGGACGAGCCCTGCAGGTCCAGCAGGTCCACGGCCGCGCCCGCCAGCTGGGACTGCCGCACGCCGCTGTTACCTGCGCGGTGACGTCCCAGCCGTCCTCGAGCGCCAGCAGCACGGACGAGCCCTGCAGGTCCAGCAGGTCCACGGCCGCGCCCGCCAGCTGGGACTGCCGCACGCCGCTGTTACCTGCGCGGTGACGTCCCAGCCGTCCTCGAGCGCCAGCAGCACGGACGAGCCCTGCAGGTCCAGCAGGTCCACGGCCGCGCCCGCCAGCTGGGACTGCCGCACGCCGCTGTTACCTGCGCGGTGACGTCCCAGCCGTCCTCGAGCGCCAGCAGCACGGACGAGCCCTGCAGGTCCAGCAGGTCCACGGCCGCGCCCGCCAGCTGGGACTGCCGCACGCCGCTGTTACCTGCGCGGTGACGTCCCAGCCGTCCTCGAGCGCCAGCAGCACGGACGAGCCCTGCAGGTCCAGCAGGTCCACGGCCGCGCCCGCCAGCTGGGACTGCCGCACGCCGCTGTTACCTGCGCGGTGACGTCCCAGCCGTCCTCGAGCGCCAGCAGCACGGACGAGCCCTGCAGGTCCAGCAGGTCCACGGCCGCGCCCGCCAGCTGGGACTGCCGCACGCCGCTGTTACCTGCGCGGTGACGTCCCAGCCGTCCTCGAGCGCCAGCAGCACGGACGAGCCCTGCAGGTCCAGCAGGTCCACGGCCGCGCCCGCCACCTGGAACAGCTGCCGCAGCAGGCTCAGCCAGCCCGACTCCTCCACCAATCTGGAACAATATTTGAAAGTAGAAGCCATTTCTATTCGTTTCAGGATGGCTTTCAATAAATTTGCAAGAAGAGCGAATGTGTTCCGTTCGTTTTACCGGGTAGAAAGCGCTTTACGTAACGCCCGCAGCAATCAAGAAGCGGACGACTTGCAACTCAGTTTTGAAGCAGACATTTGGTAATTAGATTATATTTTAAACTTATGCCCCGCAACTTTGCCCCCGTGAAATATTTCAAAATGGGCTAGTTCCCTATTTCGTGGAAATTTCGAAAAATCCCTTCTTAGTGCACCTCTAGGATACTCAATGTATGTCTGCCAAATTTCAACTCTCTAGGTTCAGTGGTTTAGGCTGCGCGTTGTCTGTCTGTCAGTCAGTCACGGTACTGTTTTATAGGTATAGACGTGAAAAACAAAACACTACAGTACATCCAACACAAGTAACCGTAGCTTTTAACTTGCTACAGCAAAAAAATATGAAAATGGCCAGGCAAAAATGAATCTTATAGCCAGGACAAGTATACCTGTAGTAGCCGGGGTCTGCGGGCGCGGGCGGCGCGGAGGGCGCGGCGGCGCGCAGCAGCTTCTTGAAGGCGTGCTTGGCGGCGCGCGCGTCGGGGTACTCCGCCGGCAGCGGCTCCACGCCCGCGCCGCCGCCCACCGCCAGCCCCTTCTCCGACACCACGTACAGCAGCGCGCGCCGCGCCCCGCCCGCGCCCTCGCCCGATACTGGAAACATGCGAGACTTAAGTGGCTAGTCTACAGTAGGGACGATGCCTGGTTAGTCAAATCAGCACTTCTTTTAAATGTCAAAACGATCCGTTAGTATGAAGTTTGTATTGCATTACAGAACTATAACGTCATAATTTTCAGTGATCAAACTGCCTAGTTCTTGTTAAATATAAAAATAGTTTTAATAGGGTTGTTAACTCATGTCAAAATAAATTCATTTTATATTTTCACTTACAAAGCTTCTGAAAATACTCATAAAAAACGGATGCCTCACTTATTACTGCAATTAAAAGGCAATAAAAGGAGGCAGTTTGATCACTGAAAATGACGACGTCATAATTCTGTACTTCAATACAAACTTCATACTAACGACAGTTATAGAGTTTTGCCCGTGATCATGATGCATGCATCTGCATCGAAATATCGGGAGCTTATCAAACCTATAAGGTAATCGCGGTCAATATCCCGTTTTCATTATGTCTAATTCATACTAACTGATCCGATCAAATCGTTTTAACATTTCAAAAAAAGATGTTGATTTGACTAAGAGGCAAAATCCAGGCATTGATTTTCTTACGAGTATTTTCGAAAACTTGATTTCGTATAAATGTAAATTGATTTTATTTTGACATTGGTCATCAACCCAATAGTACAATATCGAAAAATGACAATCCAAACTTGTGTAAGGAGAGCCGCCAATAGAGAAATTTATGTCCAGGCAGATGTTATGCCGAAGGACCGTAGAAGTGATTGACAGAACGACGTCACTAGCGCTAGCTCATTCGTAATTCATGTTCTGTGGTATGGTATTCCCGACGCACCTGAGTCTTGGTCGTGCGTGGACAGCCGCTGCCGCTGGTACAGCTCCAGCTGGCTAGGCTGGCGGCTCTTCAGCGAGCCCCAGCGGCCGAAGTGCCGCACGGCGCCCGCGCCCGCGCCGCCGCTGTTGCGCGCCGACACGCTGCGCACAACATTATCTTTGTTAACGCACTATGCTCATAATAATTATAATCATTTTATTTGCTTAATAATACGTACAACAAGGTTTTAGACATGGTAATAGTTAGTATCAGTATTAGTCGAGAGACTCAACATGCAAAAATATAAAATTCTAAAAATCAGCATAAATGAAAAATACGTATAGGGTAAAATCAGACTATTTCAGGATAATGACAATGTGCAATAGCCACGATTTAGCACTGGCCTAATTTGCACCGCTCCTTGACACTCTATGATCCTAAATAATATGGTATGTAAGTTATGATACTAACCCAATATGGAATACATACTAGCATCGCTTCAAGATGATACTCGTGATACTTGCAATGAAAGCTCATATATTATGTAGTCCTACTTAATATTCCAAACGCGAAAGTTTGTAAAACTGGATGGATTGATGGACGTGGTTTACTCTTTCACGCAAAAACTCCACTGTAAAACTGTAACTTAAGTATCAGAATAACACACATGCTATCATTCATCCCGGAAAATCTCACAGTTTCAAGCCAAGTAATCATCTTTCTCACTCACCCTAGCGTGACGGGCGGTTTGGTGAGCAGCGGCGTGTGCGTGGGCGGCTCGTCGCTAAGCAGCAACGAGTCGAGGCTGAGACTCGAGTCCTCGAGTTCCCCGCGCGACGCCGGCGTACACGCCACTAGCGTCGCGAGATACCGCTCCTGAAACCGACCGTTACATTTGAAAGCACAGCTCATTGATGCCTGAAAAGATTCTAAATAAACATTTTTATTAAAATATCTCAAATACGGCTGGATGAATTTTATTGACATTTAGCTAAGAACCATAATAAGCGCATACTGCGCGCTACTTTGTACTTGCGGACTAATAGCGGGCGTAGTGATGTTAAAAAAAAAACATCCCTTTCATACGCTTTTCATTTATTTTGACGCGGGGATAAACCTATTTATAATCCCGCGTGCCAGGAGCGATGGGACTGGGTGTGATGAGTCATCATCATCATCAGCCTATTCTATTCCACTACTGGACATAGGCCTCCCCTAATGAGCGCCATAGCGCCCTGTCTTCAGCTTGCCGCATCCAGCATCTGCCTGCAGTCTTTCGCAGATCGTCATCCCACCTGGCAGGAGGGCGTCCTACACTACGTTTGCCGAGTAGCGGTCTCCACTCGGTGTGATGAGTACCCGCTCTTAACAGTGACGCGATAATGTTATCTTATCTTATCTTAAAGCTAGGGGTACACTTCAACAAAGTGGGATCTTTTGTGCATTTACCCTCCTTAGTACTAAGCTATCGCTTTAGAATTACCTGTTCTAAACTAGAGGTGGTTTCGGTGCCGCTCGGCGCGTTGCCTTGCGTCTGATGGCTGGTTCCTTTCAGCATACCCATCACGCCTTTGTGATGCGATGCCGCTGACCTTTACGACAGATATTATAATTTAATATCACTAAATTATTATCCAATGGATTTGAAACTGTGCTTTAAAGGTTGTTTTTAGCCTGGTAAAGTATCCCACTGCTGAGGAAAGGCCTTTGAATGCAGATTTCTGACAATTTTATAACTTTAGATATAAGAAAAATGCCGACTTCAGTTACTTTTTACTAAGTATCACGTCGAGTTGACTTGAATGAAAACTGTGCTTGCTACAGAAAATATGATCAATATGATGATCAATTTAGACCAATCCGCCGCAGAGGCTCTTAACAGGCGTTTGTAAGCCCGGCGGTTACCTGGCCAGCAGCGCGTGCGTCCGCGGGTGGCGCCACGTGATGCAGGGCAGGCGCGCCTGGCGGTAGCAGCGCGCCACCCGGCGCAGGGACTCGTCGCCGATCGACTCCGGCACCGGGATCACGGCCGGGTAGCTGCCGGACACGACAACGGGTCCAATATAGTGTACATTAACGCAAACGAGTCAGATCATTTATTAAGTTGACAATTTCTTTTTCAATGTTGTTCTGAGTAGAAAAAACATATAGGGCGTACCAGCGTCCGCGGCGCCGCCGCCCCGCGCCCCGCAGCCCTACCTGCGGCACAGCGTGTAGGCGGCGTTGGCGTGCGCCAGCCGGAAGGGCGCGCTGTCCAGCCCGAGGCGCGCCCAGTCGCGCGCGTAGGCCCGCTCGCGCAGGCGCTCCAGCGTCCGCGGCGCCGCCGCCCCGCGCCCCGCAGCCCTACCTGCGGCACAGCGTGTAGGCGGCGTTGGCGTGCGCCAGCCGGAAGGGCGCGCTGTCCAGCCCGAGGCGCGCCCAGTCGCGCGCGTAGGCCCGCTCGCGCAGGCGCTCCAGCGTCCGCGGCGCCGCCGCCGCGCCCTCCGCGCCCGAGAACTCCAGCTCCTCCACTGCGAGACACACAAAACAACGAATTATACATAAATAAAGACAAGAAGCACGAGGAAAAACACAATAAGAAATAGTACAAAACGCACTGAAACATCACGGTCTAGCGAAACTAATGTTTACGCGTCAAAACTGGCGTAATATACGCCGTTTGACTCTGTCACAAAGCGCGCACTCTTTCTTCCCGCCCGTACTGTGGCTGCGGCGCGGGCTACACTCACGCGACAGGGTGTCGGCCGACAGCGAGCCCATGCGGGGCTCGGCTGCGGCGCGGGCTACACTCACGCGACAGGGTGTCGGCCGACAGCGAGCCCATGCGGGGCTCGGCTGCGGCGCGGGCTACACTCACGCGACAGGGTGTCGGCCGACAGCGAGCCCATGCGGGGCTCGGCTGCGGCGCGGGCTACACTCACGCGACAGGGTGTCGGCCGACAGCGAGCCCATGCGGGGCTCGGCTGCGGCGCGGGCTACACTCACGCGACAGGGTGTCGGCCGACAGCGAGCCCATGCGGGGCTCGGCTGCGGCGCGGGCTACACTCACGCGACAGGGTGTCGGCCGACAGCGAGCCCATGCGGGGCTCGGCTGCGGCGCGGGCTACACTCACGCGACAGGGTGTCGGCCGACAGCGAGCCCATGCGGGGCTCGGCTGCGGCGCGGGCTACACTCACGCGACAGGGTGTCGGCCGACAGCGAGCCCATGCGGGGCTCGGCTGCGGCGCGGGCTACACTCACGCGACAGGGTGTCGGCCGACAGCGAGCCCATGCGGGGCTCGGCTGCGGCGCGGGCTACACTCACGCGACAGGGTGTCGGCCGACAGCGAGCCCATGCGGGGCTCGGCTGCGGCGCGGGCTACACTCACGCGACAGGGTGTCGGCCGACAGCGAGCCCATGCGGGGCTCGGCTGCGGCGCGGGCTACACTCACGCGACAGGGTGTCGGCCGACAGCGAGCCCATGCGGGGCTCGGCTGCGGCGCGGGCTACACTCACGCGACAGGGTGTCGGCCGACAGCGAGCCCATGCGGGGCTCGGCTGCGGCGCGGGCTACACTCACGCGACAGGGTGTCGGCCGACAGCGAGCCCATGCGGGGCTCGGCTGCGGCGCGGGCTACACTCACGCGACAGGGTGTCGGCCGACAGCGAGCCCATGAGTGGCGGCGAGGTGAGCGAGCGCGCGGAGGCGGCCGGCAGCACGTACTTCTGCCGCTTGGACGGCTTGGGCTTCAGCCCGGCGCGCCGCGCCGTCTTCAGGAGAGTCTTCTTGGCGAAGCCCCTGTTGGAATAGAAAACGTTTAAAACATTAGACTAAACGCCATAAACAACCTCGAATTTTCTTAGCCGCCTTCGCTAAATCTCAAGTCATCTAACCAACTGCAATTTCTTACGCAATATTATTAATATTTGTGGTACTTAAGCTTATTTCACTAAGCGCCATAATATTCTAGGGACGTCATTTTACAATATCATTGAAATGAAAAGGTTTTTTTTTTATGAAATTTGTGTCCTTTCCCTGGCCCCTATTTCACCAACTTTACAAATGTCAGTTTTCAATGACAATTCGGTGTCAATTGCTGACTTGAAGAGCTTTTGTTTTAGCGCGCTTCATATTGGCATGTAGTTCGAGTTGTCATTGTAAAGTGACAATAGTAAAGTCGGTGCAACAGGGGCCCGGCGGCCCTCACTTGAGCGTGCTGTGTTTGGGCGGGTGCGGCGGCGGCGGCGGCGCAGCGCGCGGCGCGAGCGCGAAGTGCTGCAGCGGGTGCTGCGGGTGCCGCAGCCGCGCCAGCTGCTTGCGGAACGTGTCCAGCTGCTCGCTGCTCACTTCCTCGTCCAGCACCACCTGGCGCAAAGAGAGGACATGACAATCTAGGACCTGATGACTTGTGCCTTTATTCATAAACTTCACTCAAGCCTCCATTAGTTAAAATAGGCTTTGTCTTCATCTTACTAACGGAAATGTCAATGTGACAAAAAAGGACAAACGAACTTTAACGGCATTTTAGTTAAAATAGGTTTATGAATAACTAGCTGACCCCGCGAACTTTGTTCCGCCTTAGACGCCATAAATGAGCAGATTTTTGATTTTATTCAGTTTTAAATTTTCTAATTTTCCGCGCAATTTCCTTAATTTTTTCTTTCATAAGAACCTTCTCCTGATAATAACGAACAGAACAAAAAAAGAATTAGCGAAATCGGTCCAGCCGTTCAGGCGTGATGCCGTGACCAAGGGAAATAGGGATTCATTTTTATATATATAAGATAGGGTTAAGCTTTAATCAGTAGAATCGCACTAATCTGGCACTATTAATAACTGGATGGATGATGAAATGTTCGGAATACTGAATGAAGTACCATAGACCATACCTTTTAATAGATAATCGGGTTATTTTTAATAAGCATCAGAAGCTCATACTTGTCCGGATACAATTACGCATTTGAATACTTTACACTGCTCCGTATGTTTGCATTAAACAGTCAAATTTGAGTTTCGGAACTTTGGTTAACGATTCAAAGAATAACCACCTCGATTTTTTTTCTGCTATAATTCCAGGTGATTCTAAAGGCGTGCACCAATTGTTTAAAATTAAAGCAGAACAACCTCGTGTACATGTGTGTGTACACTGACCTTGATGAGCTGGAAGGTGGCGGCGCGCAGCTGCAGCCCCTCCTGCGGCGCGTGGTCCAGGTGCGGCCGGTGCGCGTGCACTGACCTTGATGAGCTGGAAGGTGGCGGCGCGCAGCTGCAGCCCCTCCTGCGGCGCGTGGTCCAGGTGCGGCCGGTGCGCGTGCACTGACCTTGATGAGCTGGAAGGTGGCGGCGCGCAGCTGCAGCCCCTCCTGCGGCGCGTGGTCCAGGTGCGGCCGGTGCGCGTGCACTGACCTTGATGAGCTGGAAGGTGGCGGCGCGCAGCTGCAGCCCCTCCTGCGGCGCGTGGTCCAGGTGCGGCCGGTGCGCGTGCACTGACCTTGATGAGCTGGAAGGTGGCGGCGCGCAGCTGCAGCCCCTCCTGCGGCGCGTGGTCCAGGTGCGGCCGGTGCGCGTGCACTGACCTTGATGAGCTGGAAGGTGGCGGCGCGCAGCTGCAGGCCCTCCTGCGGCGCGTGGTCCAGGTGCGGCAGGTACGCCGTGCGCACCGCCTTCTCGCGGGTCAGCGCGCACACCGGGAACGAGCGGACCACCGTCGGCTCGTTCGCTGCGACACACATATCATATACACTAAGGTAGAAACCGAGTGGAGTCCCACAAACTCGAAGACCTTTCTGTCTGTCTGTCTGTCTGTCTGTCTGTCTGTCAAGACCCTTTTTCTCTGGAACGCGTGGAGGTAGCATGCTGAAATTATATCAAATACTCAAGCTTGCGGTCCCTTAAAGCTGTGAAAAAATCAACCTTCTAAGTCAACGCAATCAAAAGATACAGTCATTAAAAAAGTCGTTTCCATACAAATTGCCGTACTTTGAAAACCTAAAGGGCACTTCCAGTTGTCCTAGAAACTTGAAATTTGGTATGAAGGTAGCTCTTAACCACTCTGTAAAGTCTCGAAATCTTAAATTTTTATGTCTGTCTGTAGATTTCACAGACCAATATAAGTTGACCCGACACTGCGTACATTTTGCTTAGGAGCAGGGCTCTGCTAACACTGGACTTCTTAAGACACTGGGGAAAAGCGTTAAAATCTTTCTAAGGAACCCTCGTCCGCGAGTCCGACTCGCACTTGGCCCTTATTATCGAACCTGCTCACAAGATTTCATGAGAGTCCTTAGAAAAATAGCACGGATTTGAATTGAAATGCACACACAGTAAATGCTTCAATGAGGTGGGCTTACACAATAAAAGAAAATAAATACATCACGACTTACTTTTCCCCATACATTCTCCACAGTAGTGGATGGTAAGGGCTGTTTTTGAAAACTAATAATGGCTAAGATCATATACAGTCAGCAACAGAAGTAGCTAAGCAACTGAAAAATTCACAATGATCTAAGCACGGCTCTATGGTTATAGGCGTAAGAGCTTGTGTAGATCATTGTGAACGCTTCGGTTGCTTAGCCAGTTCTGCTGCTGACTGTACACAGAACTATATAAGGATATAGTCTGTGATAATGTACAGTTTGCATTTTCCAATTTGATAAATTAATTTAAATTAAAAGTGTTTCGTCTTATCCCTAGCCAGCGCCGAGCACACAGCTCAGCCAGCAAGCCGGCACTCACCGAAGGGATCGGTGGGCGCGCCGCGGAACACGAGCCGGTAGTTGGTGAGGAACAGCGCACCCTCGGCCGGCAGCAGCGGCGCCGCGCGCCCGTCCGCCGCCAGCCAGCAGCGCAGCGCCGGCGCCGACACCGCCTCGCCCGGCACCAGCCACGGCGCCACTATGCGCGGCTAACGTTACAACAGTTGTATAAGAACATGCTACTATCGTTTCATTATTTCACCTACATTTCGCTATCGCGTTCAACTAACATTCTGGTTTGGGATATCGTTTGTCCGCCTGAGAAACAATGTATTTGGGTCAATCAACTTTTCATTGCCACTCGTTGCCATGGAGATGTCCTCTGGGTAACACAACAAAAATATGATTTTCTAAGACCCCACTCCCTCGAAAGTCAGGTTTACATGCTTAGGAGATAAAGCGTGAAAGAATTAGCATATAACTGTCGAAACTCCTAACGTTTGATGGAGTGGTGCATGAGAAAATCTTATTTTAGACGAGTGACTCGGGGGACATCTCCATGGCAACACAAAGAAAAGTTGACTGACCCATTTTATATTTGGAACGAGACAAAATTTTCTGTTACACCTTAACGGTATTTGATGATCCAGTTCACCTCTCGAGGCCGAGAGACTCTTCGTATAAATAAGTATAGTGAAAAAAGTTTTTTAAACACTTTGACATATAAAAAAAGCCTTTATCAATTTAACTATACTTTGTAGCAGATACTAGTAAGACGTGTGAACCAATGGGGGTCCAATCAATTGACCAACAAACGTTTGACCAAACGCATAGTTTGAAAAAAAACTGGAATATCTAAATACCTATTGTAACGACAAATTAAGTTAGGTTAGTTGTACAGCTATTCCAAAAAGTCAATGTATTATTCATTAAGCACATAAAAAAATTACAAATATTTGGTCAAACTGTTTTAGGTAACACACTGATGAACCAGACGAGTGCGTTAGAAACACGACGTGTGTTAAATACAAGGCCAGCAAGGCACCTACGGTCGAAATTTAAAGTTAGTTTTACACGAACATAATTAAACTGTCCGAATTGTGTCTACAAATTGTGTTGATAAACAAAATATTACCTATTCATTGGACATCTAGAACTTGCGAACGAAATATCTTGTAACTGTTTCTAGGGGTTAATCAAACCAGATGGCGCCCTCGTCAGCACAGACCCATCTGATCTGCAATTACCATGTAATCTACTCAAGTACATACAAGAAAAATGTGGATAAATATTTAACTGATAATTTAAATAAAGCCTGCCGCTTATACGGCTGCATTGGAGGCATATTTATAGCGTGTATATTCTTTGAATGACAATTCTTCTTTAAGTAAGTAAGTAAGTAAGTAAGTAAACACTTTATTCTACTAATAAAACAGGATACAAACACAATTTACAAAAAAAAACAAATACTACTACTAATAAAAATAAAAATAATACTAATTACTAGTCTGTAATCGTTTTTATCTAAGGGGTCAAAGGCCTCTCCTCTATTCTATACTTTCTCAAGCCTCGCTTTGACGAAAAATGTATACTTAAAATTCGTCCCAAAGAACGGATACAATTACACAAGTTTATATTTTATTTATGACTACTTTAGACCTGGGGAGAGTTTATGCCTGGGGTCGAGGTGCGAGGGAAGACAGTTGGAAGTTGTATTTTTGCATTTGATTTTAGAAACTTCGATAGCGCTTATTATATTAGATCCACATAACTATATCTGGGTGGAAGGAACCTTATTAAGCGTTCCAGTTCCCGACCGCTTTCTGCGTGCGACGTCAAATTTTAAAAACAAAATACCTTGTTGTTCCTTAATTAACTGTACAAACACCTCCAAAAAAGTTGGAGCTGGCAATCAAAGGTATTGAAGCACAAAGTACACTCGTAACGTAAAAATACTTACGCAAAATGTTACACGCTCGGTTATCCTACAAATCGATGAACTCTTTCCTTCTATCCCGATAGAATAGTTCTGTGATTAGATCAGTTATAGTTTTTTTTTTTTTGAAGTGAGCTGATTCACTTAGCAGCAATCACAATGGCATTGTATGTAATACAATGCTATCATCTGCTTTGGTTCTCGTAACCGCCAACCAGTTCAAAACTATAAGATAATCGCGGTCAATATCCCGTTTGCATTATGTCTAACCAGTTACTTACAAATAGGTTAGAACTACTTTCCTTGTATATTTAAATTTCAATCTTATTTCACTCAACAGAGTGAACGCGAGTTTCATATTCTTTATTTAATACCTGTACATCCCTGTCGTGGCTAGTGGTTATAAAATACACTAATGTTGAATATGGCATTATCGTCTTAGGTCACTTTAATAGTACATTATTGCCGAGGCCCGGAAAGTAGGGAATCGCCTGACGAGGTGGTTTGCAAGCCGAGCATCGCGAGGCTTGCAAAAATGCGAGTCAGGTAATTCCGGTTTCCGTCGAGGAATATATAGTGCTTTTCTCAAATAATGTGAGGAAATTAAAAAACCTTAAAAAAAAGTAATTTAATAGATAAATCACGAAATACGTTAACAAAAACCAAAGTGTTCAATTACTTCATGTTAAATGTGATTATGTCAAATTCGAGCTTACCGCTGCAAAATTACACGAAATCAACACCCATGACTTCTTTTGGTGACAAAAATATCAAACTGTCATCCGCCATCTTGGATTCAAAAAATGATGTCAAATTCGAGCTCACCGCAGATAAATTACTCGAAATCGATACCCATGACCACTTTTAGTGAAAAAAATGTCAAGCTGTCATCCGCCATCTTGGATTCAAAAAATAATGTCAAATTCGAGCTCACTGCACCAAAATGACATGAAATTGACACCCAAGACCATTTTAGTGACAAAAATGACAAACTGTCATCCGCCATCTTGGATTCAAAAAATGTCAAATTCGAGCTCACCGCAGCCAAATTACTCGAAATAGATACCCATGAACTAAAAACCCATGACCATTTTTAGTGAAAAAAATGTGAAGCTGTCATCCGCCATCTTGGATTTAAAAAAATGACAAATTCGAGCTCACTGCTCCAAAATGAGATGAAATTGACGCCCATGACCATTTTTAGTGACAAAAATGACTAACTGTCATCCGCCATATTGGATCCAAAAAATAATGTCAAATTCGAGCTCACCGTAGCAAAATTACACGAAATCGACACCCCTGTGATCATTTTAGGAAAAAATTAAATGTATCGAAATCCATTTCCATTCACCTTCTTCGACGGCTTCTTCGTTTAAAATTTTGAATGAAAAAATTTGGTGCTTCCCGGGTTCTATTTTCACATGGAAAGCGAGAGTTTCCGAGCATGTTTGAGAAAACTTACTATTTATCTATCGTATGGCGGTTACACACTGGTTACAAAATACTTATAGAAATAATGAAAATAAAAAATATCAAAATACCTACTCGACATCGAATAAGGTTGAAATTTCAATACACAAGCAAAGTAGTTCTAACCTTTTTGTAAGTAACTGGTTGGCGGTTACGAGAACAAAAGGAAATGATAGCATTGTATAGATACAATGCCATCGTGATTGCTGCTAAGTGGATAAGCTCACTTCAAAAAAAATGTAACAGTACAAACAACATCGCATCGCATCGCATCGCATTGTCGCAGCAGTTGGTCTATGGGATCAGTAGACGGCGCTTCGGGGTACCTTCTGCACGGGCGGCAGGCGGCGGCTCTCGCGCGCCACGGCGTCCAGCGCCTCTAGCTGCATGTGCACGATGCCGGGCACCATCTGATGCAGGCAGCGCACGTGCGCCGCCGACACGCCGCCCTCCGTGCACACCTGCGCCACACATTATAGTAGTTCATGCAACTGCTACATAATGAGGGTCCTTAAAACACGAGCGTAGCTGAGTTTCATAATAGGATCACACGAGTGTTTTGAATGGTACAGAGAACCCTCCGTAATAAAACTAGCTATAGCAGACTTATTATTTCAAAGGAACGCGACATCGTATAGACACTGGCAGTCCTCTTGGTTTTATGGTCCTTGTACACGTCATTCGTTGAGCCTACCAGCGCTTTCGAAAAGACCATGATTGCCAAGAAGAATATACGTAGCCGCAAGAAATATATACAGGATGCCTTTTAATGAACCGTCAAGAGTTCAGCCAAGGGTTCAGAAAGTGTTAGTGAACACCCCTGTTAAGTTTTTATTTGGATTTTTTTTTATTAAAAACTACTCAAACTCTACCTTGTCGACGAATCTCGACACCATCTTAATGACATTATTTCCAGCTTCGCCCGGATCGGCTTCTTCGAACCCGGACTCCGCGTCTGCGCTATCCGATTCCGCTACGCTGTAACAATGTAATACTATGACAAAAAAGGCGTAAAAGCAAAGCTGTAAGACAAAATAGACCTTTTTTTTAAAAAGGCTAGTTGCTAGCCGAGGCAATAATGTACTGTTCAGTTTTTTTTTAATGAGGTCGCGAGGTCTACAGCTCACAGAGCCACTGTAGTGCCCCGCCGCTATGAAGTCAATCCCGACACTGTGGTGTATGTATGTGTCAGGATTACTATGTTAAGCTACTACAGCTATGCTAACGCACTGTTCCCGTATGGCTGGCCTGGTACCTGTTAGTGACGCTGTTGCTGGCGCGATCGGCGTCGTCCCCCCGCGCGTCGGCGCGCCGCCCCGCGCCCTCTAGCGGCAGCAGCAGGTACACCATGCGGTTGGCGTAATGAATGGCCTGGCTGTACAGCGTGGACTCTTCGCTCGCTATTATTTCGCGTTGCTTTTCTGTTGGGAAAATAATAAAAAAAAATTAAAGGACTCCCTTAAAAAATATATATATACAAAAAATACATATAGTCGTTTGTTTCAAAGATATATCCCAGGACAAAAACAAGCACGCAATTTGCGGAACACGTGCGAAATATAAAGATTGAAAAGCATTTTTGGTCTATTTGAATGTCTTATTGAGAATTACATAAAATGAAAATCTTAAGTCTGTTAAAACCAAATGCGCAGAATGAGTTAAGAAAAGTTGATAAAACACTGACATTGTCATTTCAAAGTTCAATATCTCCAAAACTTGAATGAAACATGGCTAAGAACCATCTCGATTAAACTAGCTTTCAATAAAAAAAAACGCATCAAATTCGGTCCATCCATATGCATTATGCAACCTATGATGCCACAGACAGATACACCTATACAAAAAATACACCCATGCATAGATACCGAGGTTAAACTTATAACACCTATATTTTTGCTTCGGGGGTTAAAAATAAGACCTATTTCAAAATAACGCAACATTTTGCACATAAATGGAAAAATTTGAAAATGTATATCTCCCACGGCTAGAAATAGCAATTGCTGGACTCGTACTTATTAATTAAAAACTATCGGTCATGGACGCTGTAACTACTTCCGCCACATGTGGGGCTGGCGCGTCTCTGCCCTCTGCGACTGTAGCGAAGAGCAGTGAAGAGGACAGCGCTGTATAAATTATACTCTTTACTGCTACCCAGGCCCCCCGGAAGATCTGTACGATTTAACATCTGACACAATCTTGTGGCTAGGGACCCTGAGTGTTGATCTATAGTTATCTATAATTGGTTGTTATTGATTTTGTTTTAGAAATGTTTATGTATGACGAAATACGATTAAATTAATTAATTAAACAAAAACTAAGTTCCTCGCTCCAGCAATTGCTCACTTCCTATGCCTGGGCTTCCTACTATTTCTCTATACCATTGACTGTTACGTAACAATAATACAAAGCATACCAGGCGGTAAGGTGGGCCACAGCCGCATCTGCTCGGCCGCTATCTCCAGCGCACTCGGCTCTTGCGCTTTCAACAACGAGTTGTATTCGTCGTCGTCCCTGAAAATTGACAGACATCAACAAATTAACGCAACTATGCAAGATTCTTGTAATCTTAGGCCGATTTGCACCGACCCGGGTTATATTTGTATCTTCTGACGTTACGTTAGCCTCGGATTATAAGAATTTTGCGTAGTTGCGTTATTAACTTCACACAGTGGGTGACACAGTTCGGTGGGTGGTAGAACCTTGTGCGAGGTCCGTCCGGATCGTCGGACGTCGATTTAAAAATATATATTATACTCTGTGAAAGAGTATGATAGTCGATTAATGTTAAGCACATGATTATATTTTTATTTTCTGTACCATTTAAGTACCATGTTGTTGTTTTATTTTATTACTTATTACTTTTATTTATGACATTTAAAAAATTCAACATTATGAGTTGATTTTTTGTAAATTGACTTTTTTAGGGAGTCTCCTAGCAACGAATGTATCTTTCGTACATTATACATATTGCTCTAACATTGTTTTTCTTTAATCGCTAATATTTAATCTACTGAGTATACTGTGAAATTCACCTCGGGCTGGGAGCTCGCTGATGATGGGCAGGACTGGGCAGATACAGAGCCTTTATATCCCGCTGCACGTCCTGGTAGAAGGCCGCCTCCCAAAACTGCTGGCTCGTCCACACTTGGTGCTCCTGGAAATCAATGCCATTATTCATAAACGTCACTCAAGCCTCCATTAGTTAAAATAGGTTTTGTCTTCTTCTTACTAACGGAAATGTCAATGTGACAAAAAAGGACAAACAAACTTTAACGGCATTTTAGTTAAAATAGGTTCATGAATAATAGGGTAAGTGTTTCCAGCTGCTTATAAATTATACTTATAATTAAAAAAAACACAGTCGCATTGAGAAATGCCTCCTTTTTTGAAGTCAGTTAAAAGTGGCCCGCCTATACAATGTCGCTGTCCTATAAAATAATAAAAACTTGCTTTAACTACACGCAAAAATAACGGGTCACTTCGTACAACTTCTTATTTTTGCTCGACAGTGTAGTTTCACTATAAAAAAAAATGTCTGTGCTTTAGCTTGCCGCAATAGTACTGCCTATCAACTCAAACTAGCTACAGCAAGCTTACTAACGCTGGTAGTGAGATATCACGTGCATTTATTAGGCTAAAACCTCTCCATGTATAATTTATTGAATCAGGCGTTACTTTGCTGAGGTCCATATTTATGAACTAATAACAATTACGTTTGCGGGTGAGCAAAGTAATTGTTTTTAGTTCTCTCCATGTATCACTAGGGCAGAGGCTCACCGAGCGTACCGATACCGCGCCGTTACCGAACCGACAAGTCCGGAAGCGGCCCTACATTAAGGAACTACGTAGCCTCACAGGAAACAGGAAATCAACTATAAACGCACCTGTATGCACATGTAAGCGTATTGGATGACGCCGGTGCAGAGTTTCCGGCAGTAGGCGGTGGCGAGCGGCAACATGGCGGCGGCGATCGAATGCTCGTCCAACGCCGACGCCGACTGCAGAGCGCAGTTCATTAGCCTGGAACAATAAATAGATAAAAATAAAATAAATACCATGGGACAATTGAGTTCAATTGACCTAGTCCCAAACTAGGCAAAGCCTGTACTATGGGTACTAGACAACGGATGAACATACTTATATAGATAAATACATACTTATACATACATATTAGCTCATGATCTCAATTGGAAAATGTTTTTGTATTTTTTTTCTCCCAATTTAATTTTTTTATTTTTACTGATGATTTGACTTATGATTACTGGAAAACCTATAAAAAATCTAATGTATTAAAAGTAACATAGATAATTTACGCACGGAACCCTCTCCACTCGATTCGAACTCGCACTTGTCCAGTTTTTTTTTTCTAAACCCTAAACACAGCAGGGGTGCAAACATTTATTAACTGCACGAACGTCCCCAGATGCAAGTTGCATAGTAGGAAAGGCTGGCCCATTAGCCTGTCCTACGACATACTACAGAAAAATACTTTTGAAAACTTTTCATGATCTTTTAGAGTAATATTGTCAGTAATCATTGCCGTTATTAACGAGATAAATTATATAATTTCTACTTCTGCTTTGATATTTAGCTTATACAATAACGAGCCTAGTTTGATCACGCGATTTTATATCACATACCCATTACAATATAATCAGATTGTCATGGCTTACTACATCAGTACAGTCATTAAGGCGCTTCTATTTTTTTTTTAACCCCCGACTAAAAAGAGGGGTGTTATATGTTTGACCTGTGTATCTGTGTGTCTGTGTATCTGTGTATATGTCTGTGGCATCATAGCTCCCACACGGATGGACCGATTTCGATGTGGTTTTTTAAATCGAAAGCTAGTTTAATCGAGATGGTTCTTAGCTAAGGTTCATTAATTATATTAACTTTGAAATGACAATGTCGGGGGTTTTTCAACTTTTCTTTCTGTCCTGCCTTAGCTTGGCTTTTAATGTGTCATCCGTGTCAAATAATATACGTATACACTCTAAAACTATCTCCGCATACATATATACAATACACTAAAGGCATGTCTTAACGGCCTAATTTAATGATGACTGAACAGGGTTGAAAAAAATTAAGTGCATACTAGTAAACGGTATTAAAGAATTTGCCACATCAGAGCCGTGTTTTATAAAGCTACAAGTTAAAATTTACATGCGGGAGTCTCATTCTGTCAACTTTGGTTAGAAAGAGACAGCTTTACAGCTTTACAGCTTGTAAATTGTAGTTCTATAAAACACGGCCCTATGAGTATTACGGAGGGATATAATACGCTGAAGGTCTACGTTAATTTTCTTCCAAAGTCAGCAACGCCGAACCTTAAATTTTATCACACTATCTCACACTGATCATTTCAAAAACAACAACTGGAACCATGTCAACGAGACGGATACTATCTGCATGAAAATCAGGCACGGAACTATTACGGTGCTCGATATAAATACGGAAGTCGCGACTGACACGGCAGTAGAACTCAGTAGCTCGCAAAATGGTGAATTTTGCTTTGTCAATCATCCTGGTGGCCTGTGGCTTCCTGATGGTCCGTGGCAGCGATAAAATGTTGGTAAGACAATAATGCAAAGTACAAAATTTGTGTTCAAGATTTTTTAAACAATGTTAATAGTAGATTGTTGCACCGAGCAGAAATTATTTTGAGTCCGAGCGCTAGCGAGGGATTTAGGTAAGACCTAAATGCAACGGGTGTTTGAACTGGCATATACTAATCAGGATTTTACGTTCGTTAAATACGCGGTATTAACCAATGCCAGTTACGCGGATTTTCCCTTTGGGTGTTATGCAGGTACGCAGTATTTACCAGTGCTAGTTACGCGGTATTGCACTATCTAAGAAGATACAACATACTTAATTCGAGGTGCATAATCTGCTGTTCTTTCAACTACTTCCAGTTTTTCCCCTTTTTATGTTCTTCAAGATTTCAAGGTCAAAGACTTTTTTCTGTCAGGGCCCGGGCAAGTGGACGGTGATCAACATAATGAAGTGCGAGGAGGACGCCTCGATGCTGCTTAAGTTCGACATTAACCGGCGCAAGATCAACCGCACGCACGACGGGTTCAACGCCAAGATGAAACTCGAGGAGGACATAGACGACACATACGCGGTCAGTACAAGTTGACGCTGGTTGAACTAGTGGCTCTGTAAGGGTAGACCATCGACTTTAAACATGAAAGACAGGCCACGCACCTCTTTAGCGCTGACAAAATGCGGCCTTCACTCATTAGCTGTCATTAGAGTGACAAGTCAATCTTCAAGGGAATATACCACCTGGATAATGAGTATATTATTTACTTACGTATGAAATGTGATTCCTTGTGCTTTGTTTTTCTTTTTTGTGTTATTTGTACAGTTGAAAAATGTGCACGACGTCATTTTGAGCGGTTGAAATTGTTGTAATTGGACAAGTCAACGAGGTGTCACCTGCGCGGCGGCTGTTGGCGACTAAGTCACCGAGTAACCTAATCAGCTATATTGCTTGTCCGCGCGCTGTGAAGGGGTGGCGTATCCGACACTATTTGGTAAATCAATGGGGTAGACCATTTTTTTTTTCCAAAAAACTAATGGGAAAAAATCTACATAATGAATGGACCTGCTCACAAAATTTCACGAGAATCGGTTGAGAAATGCGGCCTGTAGAGGAGAACAACCGGACAGATGGCGGACATACGAAGGATTTTTTGTCCGAGCTGAAACGGAGACGTTCGCACTCGCTCGCTCAATAAAGTATCCTGAGCAGAATTATCGTGAAAAACAATGCCAGCCCCCCGACTACGAAGTGCAAAATTCGAACTTCTTATCGTGCCGTCCCCTCAAGCTAATATTATTTAACGCGAGAGTGAGCGGGACGATATGATACGAACTTCGATTTTCGAATTTCGTAGTATGGGGGCTGTATCAGTTTGACACATGCTTTTCATTGTCGCTTGTCAGCATAAAGCAGATAGCGATGGGCGAGTCGAGTTGTCCGATTCGAATCATTCGAATCAGACGCTAAGCGAGTTGATTCGAATCAAGTTCCTTCGCAACTCGAATCAACTCAACTTGCCGGCTCCACTCGGCGGTTCGAATAGCGCAACAGCAACGCGCACCCAACTCGATCGACACGGCTCGATACGAATGCGAGTTATGCGAGTCGCCAACTCGGTGTGACTCGTATGTATACGGGCCGAGCCATGCCAACTCGAATACGCCGAGCTCGACTCGACTCGCGGATTGGGCGAACGCAATCCGGTTGATCCGAGTCGAGTCAACTCGTATTCTGGATTCGAATCAACGTTCCGAATCAACTCGAGTTATCCGAGTTAGAAAAGGGTCGACTCGTAACATCGCTTAAAGCAGACAAACGGGAGGCGCCTTTGACTTATCTATGCTCTAAATGCCACTTTTTGAAGGGGACGAGGAACGCACACGTACAGCACACGTCTGCGCTCATGCCAAAATTTGCTCACAATAAAATAAAACTGTGACACAAACTCCAAAACCCGCACACAATCACCAGACCCTGATAATTTTGGTCAGACTTAATGTTAGAGTTCTGGCAGAGGGGAAATCGCGCGTTAACATCTCCTATCCTTTCCTGCTCTAAGCTTGTTAGGGAAGCAATGAAAAGTATCGCCGTGTCACAACTGTATCTTCACATCTTGTGCTTTTCAGCTCCGCATAGACATTTGCAAGCACGTGGACGGTGGCTGCAAGCCGTACCAAGTGATGGCAGACGACAGTTTCGCGAATTTCGTCAAGAAATACGCGGCGAATAACGTAGAGCAAGTGCTTATCAAAGCTAACATCGACCCACCGGATTTTCCTGTGAAATGTGTAAGAAAAAACGCTTAAACGCCCACTGCATTGCGGATGAGTCAATCCACTTTTAATTGAAACTCGTTGCCATGGAGATGTCCCCTGGGTAACTCGTCTAAAATAAGATTTTCTAAGGCACCACTCCCCCGAAAGTCAGGACTTGCAGGCTTAGGAGATGAAACATGAAGAAATTGGCGTATAACTGTTGAAAATCTAAACTTTAGATGGAGTGATGCCTTAGAAAATCTTATTTTAGACGAGTTACAAAGGGACATCTCCATGGCAACGAGTGGCAATTAAAAGTGGATTGACCCAAATTCGATGTTCCAATAGAGCAACATAATCACAGACAAATATCTTTTTACAATTTCGTTATTCAATTTTAGAAACAATGACCTAGGTCACAGACAAAACAACTAAGGAAAACCATAGAAAAGCGCGGACCGTGCTTCAACGAAGGCTACATCTGTCAGAATGTCGGACCTGCAATATGATTTTAACTTTACAAAGACTTTAAATGTTCACTTTACCATTTTATTTTAACATGAAACTACCGTGAGATTCGTTGCGGGTGGTAGGACCTTGTGCGAGGTCCGTCCGGATCGCTACCACCATCTTACTCGCTAATCCTGCCGCTAAGCAGCAGTGCTTGAACTGAACTTCCGGTGTGTAGAGTAAGACAGCCGGTGTAATTACGGGCAGAAGAGGCATTTCATCTTAGCTTTCTAGGTTGGCAACGCATCTGCGAACCCTCCGGGGTTGCGGGTGTCTATGGGCAGTGGTAATCACTTACCATCAGGTGACCCACTTGCTCGTTTGCCTTCCACGTCGTATAAAAAAAAACAAAGTGATATAAACGGATCACATAGGATGAGATGTACAGGTTTAGGATGTCGGGCTAAACTCGACCTATATACGTAAGTGGTCTGTTTATTTCACTATAACCTAGTTAATTTATTTATTTATACAAAAAAATACTTTGTGCCAATTTTCATGCAGCGCATTCTTTTTGGCAATCATAGTCTTTCCGAAAGCGCTGGTAGACTTTGCAAAATGCGAATCGGACTCGCGCGGTTCCGTAGAAAGATTTTAACGCTTTTCCTCAGTGTTTTAAGAAGTCCAGTGTTAGCAGAGCCCTGCTTCTAAGCAAAATGTACGCAATGTGGGGTCAACTTATATTGATCTGCGAAATCTACAGACAGACATAAAAACTTTTCTGAGTGGCTACCTTCATACCAAATTTCAAGTTTCTAGGACAACTGGAAGTACCCTTTAGGTTTTTGTATTTCTGCAATTTGTATGGAAATAGCCTTTTCAATGACTGTATCTTTTGATTGCGTTGACTTAGAAGGTTGATTTTTGCACAGCTTCAAGGGACCGCAGGCTTGAGTATTTGATATTAATTTCGGCATGCTACCTCCATGCGTTCCAGAGAAAAAGGGTCTTGACAGACGGACAACAAAGTGATCCTATAAGGGTTCCGTTTTTTTCTTTTGAGGTACGGAACCCTAAAAAGACGTTTAAAAGAGCATTCACCTGCCTATTTACTAAATAAAATTGATTTAGATTTTATCTGCCGCTCTGGCTTCGTAAGTCCGCCTTAAGCTGTAAGTTTTCTGAGCCCATGTTGTTCTCAGGGCGAATACGAGGTTAAGTCTTACGTGTTTGACTACGACGAGCTGCCGAAAGAGTGTCCGTACGGCGTGTACGGCGCCAAAGCCTCCATATTGAAAAACGGACTGGAGAAGGGCTGCGTTAACGTCCACGTCAAGTGTTATGAAGAAGAGGAAGAGGAAGAGGAAGAGGAAGAGGAAGAGGAAGAATGCTGAGTTTGATGACATCGGCCGCCTACGCTTTCAACCACGTAATAACTAACAGGGTATCTCAAACATACAAGCAAGTAAAAGTAAACGCTTTATTGTACAGAAAATATAGAAATAAGGGCAAGTTACAATCAATGAGATGCAAGTACAAATGCGGACTTATCCCTACAAGGGATCTCTACCAGTCAACCTTAGATCGGTAGAGAGTAGAGCCCCACGAACCCCTTTTTAGTTTCTTGGACCGCGGCGAACGTCTTTTATTTTTATTTTTTTACGAATAAACAAATGTTTATTTATTTAAACAAAAGTTAATACAAGCACAAAAACAAAAGATACTGTCGTTGGCTAATGTGACGGCTTGTTTCTTATCATTGTCACAAAGCGAGCCGATTTCTGGAGCAAATTTGGTTAATTTTGATCTTAATTCTGATTCAGTAAATCTTACCGTGAACCCTCTACGATCATTGGCGACCCCTGTGGGTCCCGTACCCCACTTTGAGAAACCCCGAACTAACTTATGTAAGTAGTTTAAACTACAAATCTTGCAGCAAACAGAGCTGTAAGTGCCTAGGCACTTGTCAAACGCTCTCAAGCGTTTCGAATTATACAATCGCTAACCAGTAAAATATGTTCCACGCAATCACGTGAAATTTCGACAGTAATCATCAATCCTATAAAATTAAAACTGTTAATCCTATAAAATATAATTTTATTTAGACACTTGTCTAGGCACACTCTGGTCCCCTATCCAACCAAGACAAAAACTGGTCCTATTCATCGTAACTATAGGTACTATTGATTATGTGACTATAGGTACAATTAATGTAGATTTATACTAGTATAATAAAAAATTGTTTGAAAACGTATGCAGTCGAAATCTCTCGCCTCTTAACACAATAAACATACTGTAATATGGGTTTAGTTCTTCAACATAGGTCTAGTTAGGACAAGTTTAAAAACAATGTTATTTTATTAAGCACCTTATTTATTTATTTCATTTTATTTTTAGGTATGTTATAAATTTATTAACACAGCATTACAGTCTTGAATATGTGAATGGCGAGGACTGCCGTAATAGGTACAGTCCGTAAGTAGCGTGTGACTTTTGTACCTTCACACAAACACATTTGTCAACCATGTACACATACATTCTGTACCAGGCTGTAGAGTGACAAAGGTGCAAATGACATGCACTGTATTAATATGACATGTAAGCATAGTTTTTTTTTGTGGAGTTTAGCTCCGTATGTTTCGGACTAATTTATAGTAATATATAATAGTAACTGTAAAATAATGTTATTTTAAATATTTAGAATTAGCCGTTTCGGCAACGAGGGATTGACGAGAGTTTTGACCACGAAGAGAGTTGATTTGTAAATTGGTGTATTTTATATGAATAAATGGTCGATTTGAACTTTATAGGCATTTACTTTTAATAAAATATGTCTTGGGAACACATAGAGTGCAAAGCCAAAATAGTTGAAGCTTCAGCGCAGCTTTCCTATTGGTGGAATTTTCCTACCGTGCTGTTCTATTACCGCAGGAACCACGCGACATGACCAAAAGGCAGATGGATGCAATAAGAGGGCGAAAGCATAAAATGGATAGGACTTTTACTAAATTTCGAGTAATATTTATGCAAAAAAACATACGCCGTTTTGGTCATATGTTATACATATATAAGTAATTGACAACTTGTGGCAGCCCTGTGTGTTAGTCTGCCGATATGCCGCAGTGATTGCGTTTCTAGAAATCTTAATCACATCACAATCCACAAGTCTTTTTATTCTGAGGCCTTATCACCGAATAACTAATAAGTGGTATAGTTGAATTGAGAAATGTTTTTAAATGTCAAAGTGCTTATGACATTGAAATAAGATTGATTTTTGCCTAACCCGTGGAAAAACTTTTTTCACTAGACCTATACTAAAAGTATAGAAGGCTCACTGCCAAGTTTACGTATTAAAAAAATCCTGGTTTTTCTACTGTCCCCGGGCCATGCTTTTTTCTGATTTTCTATGCATTCTTGTTTCAGTAAGTGTTCAGAAATTTGGATATTAATTTACAACGGGAAAACAGTAAAAATAAAAATAAAATATTAGCAGTGGAAGAATATTTTTGTAAACTTTTTATTCCATGTTTCATTGTTATATTTTAACCGTATTTGTGAAAAAAAAGGTCATTAAGCATGTCACTGTGAATCGCGTAGTTAGCAAAAAACATGTACGACATATTGCTATTGTTGTCGATAGCAATATGTCGAAGATAAAATCGGAAAAATAACACGTATTTACTTGACAACACGCGAAATACCCATAGTGGAGTAACACCTCATCTTAAAGATATCAAGTGTATTTATTCAAAAGCTTCATTATTTATTCAGATAGATAAGCCTTATATTATGCATGTAGTATGTATGTTCGGATCTAATCTAATCTAAGTTAGACCCATTTAAAATGGTCGGATTGACCTGAAATTTGGTATGAAAATGTAAGCTGGATTGTTATACAAGTACAGTCAACAAAAAAAACAGTCGACAAAAAAAACTAGCAACAATTTTTTTTAACAGAAAACTTTTTTCAGGAACTGCATAACCGTCTCCAGCGACCAATATCTGAATATAAATTACATACTAACTATAATAATCGGAGTTTCTTTGATTCTCGAATAATTCTATAGACTAAATAAAAACAGAGACATGCACAAGTGGTATTTCATCTTAGCCCTCTAGATTGGCAACGCATCTGCAAACCCCTGCAGTTGCAGATGTTTACAGGTAGCGGTGATCACTCGATCGTTGGGACTAGAATTGAACTGACTTGTTTTTTAGGGTTCCGTACCTCAAAAGGAAAAAACGGAGCCCTTATAGGATCACTTTGTTGTCTGTCCGTCTGTCTGTCAAGACCCTTTTTCTCTGGAACGCGTGGAGGTAGCATGCTGAAATTAATATCGAATACTCAAGCCTGCAGTCCCTTGAAGCTGTAACAAAATCTAACTTCTAAGTCAACGCAATCAAAGGATACAGTCATTAAAAAGGTTGTTTCCATACAAATTGCCGTTCCCTGAAAACCTAAACTAAAGGGTACTTCCAGTTGTCCTAGAAACTTGAAATTTGGTATGAAGGTAGCTCTTGTAGCACAACCACTCAGAAAATTCTCAAAATCTTAAATTTTATTGTCTGTATGTAGATTTCAGAGACCAATATAAGATGACCCCACACTGCGTACATTTTGCTTAGGAGCAGGGCTCTGGTAACACTGTACTTCTTAAAATCTTTATACGTAACCCTCGTGCGCGAGTCCGACTCGCACTTGTACGGTTGTTTTTTATTAAAATCTCATTTCATTGCGTGATGAAAATAATGAGACAATTATTATTAACACACACTGTTGCTTATCAAAGCCCATCAAATTTCTTAGAACTGATCCTGAAATTATTCAGTATCTACGTGTTCATCTAACATGACAGTGGCCAGAGTATATAAACCGTGTTTCAGTTATATTAACTCAAACATTCCATTTTCCCTGATCAGTCGTATTTTATACCTCAGAAAATGAGAACAAATTCGCTTATGGTTAGAAGGTTTTTTAGTTCTTGGCCAAGTCGTTGCTTTTGTGCAAAGTTTTACGGTAAGTCATTCAAATTGCTAAAGGGAGCTGGCATCATCCGTTATGAGCCTATAACCTATACACTATTTGAAATACAAGATTATTTCACAGGAGAAAAGCAACAGATCGACATTATTTTTTAACCCCCAACGCAAAAAGAGGGGTGCTGTAAGTTTGACCGCTGTGTGTGTGCGTCTGTCTGTGGCATCGTGGCTTTTAAACGGGTGAACCGATTTGGATTTAATCGAAGGCTAGTTTAATCAAGACGGTCCTTATCTAAGTTGCATAACAATTGGTTTTAGTGATATTAAAAAAGTTATTTGTGGTACAAGGAACAAAGTAATTGTTTTGTTCTTCGAAGGCGTTATTTTGAATTCGGAACAAAGAATCTCAACATACGCCGCCCGAGAACAAAATGATTTTGCCCCGTGTGACACACGCCATTTTTCATCACTACCTATGAGAAACAGAAACAAATGAACATAAAGAAAAATGCACGGCGACAGTTTTTTTTCAGCGCGCATTAGCGCCTAAATCTAACCGGCCAGTAACTTCTTCATACATTACGTATTAGACTTTTGCGGGGTAGGTGAAATTCTCTTACTAAGCACGAATTCGGATCAAACAGAAGAGAGAAACTCAAACTTCTGTGATATACCGATTTCGATGCAGTTTGTTTTAATCGAAAGCTAGTTTAATCGAGATGCTTCTTAGCTAAGTTTCAATAAAATCGGTTCACACGTTTTTGAAATATTGAACTTTGAAATGACAACGTCGGGGGTTTTTCAACTTTTCTAAGTTGGTTAGGTTATCTAATATGTGTGATGAAAATAAACTTTATCTACACATATATCATAAGTCCTCTATAATGCGTTCAGAAACCGTAGAAAATTACCAGTTTTGCAGCACGACGACGACTTCGCCGCCAGCCCCAGCACCACCTCCACCCCAGCAGTAAAGTAATAGTCATTACGACATCGAATTCGATGTTTCAAATTTGAAAACCAACGTAATTTACAATCATAGTGAAATAAAACGGATCACTCACGTACATAAGTCGAGTTCAGTCCGACGTGTATAAATAATAATGTGATATTATTGTTTTTTTTCAAAATAAAAAAAACAGTTTACAAAACGTCAGCTCGGTATTATATATATATATATATTCGTGACAGATATGGGTATGATATATGCCTACGGCTTCTGAACCCATCTTAGAGTACTTATAATATGTATGTAGATAAAGTAATGTATGCAACTCCACATAATTAGACCTTAAAACACTCATTATGTAGCAGTTGCATAAACTACTATTATTTAATATCAATAATATCGTGGCACAATTGACACCAGGTGACCACGTTCCAAATTAAGCAGAGCTTGTGTTATGGGTACCAGGCAACAGATAATAGTAGATTGTTGCACCATGCAGAAACTAATAATATATCTGACTGGAAATAAATGCACTTTTACCGGTAATTTATCTATCATTTGGAGTAAACCTGCTACCACCACATTCTATAAGCTAACCTAGTCAACTTAGAAAAGTTGAAAAAAAACCCCGAATTTTCATGTCGAAGCTGAATATCTCCTAAACGACTGAAAATATTGACGTGACAACGTCTTATAATCCGATGGAGCCAGCTGCACGCACGAAAAAACATGACTCATGCGGCGTTACCTCGCTCTGAGGCGTTCCATTTAAGGCTTGAAGTGCAAGCGAGAGCGCGGAACGAGCGACAAAGAGGCACAATCGGCTTGCATGCTTGCTTGCATGCTTGCTTGAATACTTACTTGCATGTTTGCTTGCATGCTTGCTTACATGCATGCTTGCTTGCGTGCTTACTTGCTTGCGTGCCAGCTTGCATGCTTGCCTGCATGCTTGCTTGCAAGCTTGCAGGTTCGCTTGCACACTTGCTTGCTTGCTTGATTGCTTGCATCTTTGAAATGCTTATGGTTCACGCGAGCGAAGCCGCGGGCAAAAGCTAGTACAAAATATCTATCAAACAAAATTAAAATTTTCTTTTGAAAAATGCAACCATTCCATCAGTATTTTCTTATGACGTTGTCACGTTCATCTATCGTCAGTAAACCGACTTTACAGACAACCGATTTTTTTTTTACGTAATATAGCTAAGATAAGAACCACCTCGATTAAACTAGCTTTAAAAAAACCGCGTCCAAATCGGCTCACACGTTTGAGAGCTACGGTGCCACAAACAGACACACACATACCGGTAAAATTTTGAACACCCCTCTCTTGCATCGGGGGTTAATAAAAAAGCTAAGGGCGGTAGTGGTGGCGTGGTTACCTGACCACCAGCTCGAACTGGTGGTGATGCAGGAGGTGCTTGTTGCTGGGCAGGCGCGCGCCCAGGTCGCGCACCAGCGCGGCGCGCGCGGCGCATGCGCGGAGCGCCAGCAGCACCGCCGGGAACGACTTGCGCGCGTCCGCGTAGCGGCACTCGAATATCGCCGCCACACACGCGCGCAGCACCTGACGACACAAGTGTTGAGGGTTGAGGGTTATGCAAGGACGTACGCAGGTTTTTTAGAAGGGGTCAGCCTTCTATAACCCTTTCAACGCCAACGACGCATAAAAAAGTTGTCATTTACACGCCAAGTTGGCATAACGTCAACGCGAACTTAAACGCACGCGCGCGAGCATACGTTCACAGATCGCATTTGCACTGTGCAGCCGGACGCCTATAAGCGTTGGTGGCGTCGTAACACGTCGACTCATGACGCTTTTAAACGTCCCTGGCTTTGAAAAGGTTAATATGCTATCGTTTTGACATTTATAAAAAAGTTGCTAGTTTGACGAAGGTGTCAAGTACTCAATTGACAACATTTCATATTTTTGAGACTATAATTTGATTAATTGTCTGTATTCTACTTTGAAAGAGGAGCAAACCTACGGTTTTAAATTTTCATTAGGACTTATAATTAATTTATTATTAATTTATTAAAAGGTACTTATTCCAAAAGGACGTAACTCCGAAACGGCGCTAGGATGGATCAATTGCCTTTGTCTTGTCACGATCAAAAAAACAAAACCAAGATGTTAAATTTATCTGACATTGTCAAACCTACGTGTGATTGTTACTTATTTTTATTTTTTGTGAAAAAGGCAAAAGTATTGTTGCGGCTTCGACCTCTTGAGGGGAAGCGGGGACGGGCTCGTCCAAACCGGCCTAGCCGCCGCTACGCTCCGCTCCAGCTACTTGCCATCTACTCGCCGCACGCGACACTTCGCCTAATAATAACAATCGTGTGTTTTCTTTATCATACAAGTTCAAATTGTGGAACCATAATTATAAGTAGTTGTCCTGAGAACAGTTTTAATTTCATTTTTCTCTGTACTAAGACCCCTAAATCTCAAACATTGGTGACCCCGACGTGATCGCGACAACTACAATCTTGCCATCTACTCGCCGCACGCGACACTTCGCCTAATAATAACAATCTTATAAGTAGTTGTCCTGAGAACAGTTTTAATTTAATTTTTCTCTGTACTAAAGACCCCTAAATCTCAAACAAGTATTACACCCATTCTTGCGCCGTTTTGGTAGAATTGCTAATTTTATTTTATTCTCTTGTATTTAAAAAAATAAGTAATATAATATTTTTATAAATATAGTGTTGTGCTCAGGAGGCAAAGCCCTTTCGATACCTATATTAATTTCCAGGTGTGAAAAATATGAAATGTTGTCAATTACATTGTCGCATTCAATAGAGTAAGTTAAATTGATGCTAACATCCTCAGTCAGCCATTACCTCCAACCGTCTAGCAGAGTTAGTGATGAGCATGTGGCCCATTTCCGCCGCGCCGGTAGGGGGCGCCGCCGGCGGCACTATCCGCGGCTGCGGCGCTCGTATCGCTGTCAACCTAAAAAAAATTTTTTTAACTATTCATTCAACAGACGTGATGATACAGTACAGATAGTGGACACTTGTTAAATAAATCAAAGTTACAGAAGAATAAAGGTGAATAATTCGATAATAATGCCGTCAATTTCCGACGTCGCGCGCGGGCAGCGACGACTGGTGGGTGGTACAGTAAAATAATAATAATTAATATCATGAGACAATTGACACCATTTGACCTAGTCCCGAACTAGGCAAAGCCTGTACTATGGGTACTAGACAACAGATAAACATACTTCTACGGATAAATTTACTTGGGGTTGTGCGCGTTGCGCGCGGCGACCTCGGCGACGACCTGCCGCACCTTGCCGGCGTCGAGCGCGGGCAGCGGCGGCTGGTGGATGCGCGTCGCAGCGCCCTCTGGCGGCCGCAGGATGCGCTGCTGGTACGCCTGAGAGGGAACGTGGGATATTGTTAGCCTGATATTAAATCATTGATTGAATCGGGCTAACAACAATTAATTTGCTACTATGTGCAAAGCAGCTTCGTACGTACGTGGCTTTTATACGGATCGACGTAATATTAAATCTCTTTTTCATAAACCATCATACTCATTTCTAAATAACACCTCATGTGGTTCTCTACCTGAGGGTTGGGATTCTCGTTATGATGCAGCTGCATTGCTAGCTCCTGAATGTGTTGTAACTCGAGGTCCGGATTTAGAGATTCCAATCGCAGCTGTTCGGGTAGATTCCTGAAAAATAAACGTATGGATATCATAGTTGAAGACATGGCTTGTATGTTATTATTACAGTAGGTTTAGCGCAACTTACAGTGCGACTTCTATAGCGCACGAGAACTGTCCGTCCTTTTTCGTCACTCAGAATGCAACGGGCAGGGTAAAATAATCTCGTGCGACAAGCAAAGTCGCGGTCAGTCGTGCTAGCCCTACTGGTTCGTGGCAAAAGTAACGCTACACCAATACAATCATTCGACGAAGCCGTCTAAACAGGGCAATCGTGCGGGGCGTGAGGGGCAAGACGCGGGAGGGAGAGCCCGAGCTGCATACGCCGCCACTGCCCGCATTAGTTAGTAGCTCGAGACACAACAATCAGGGCTGACGCGTGTCTTGTTTTAATTGTTGTACTCAAATAAAATGGTGCATACGACATTGTATTGTGCGAGAATGCAAGTCGTCATCTCGCATGAACAAAGAACTGCGATTTGAAGTTGCAAGACGGACAATATACATACATACTTACATACTAACGAACGGTGCAAGTAAAAACTTGCAAAAAAAACACTAGCTTCTCGGTGAAGGAAAACATCTCGAGCATTCTAAGAGGAAGCCTGTGCTCAGGAGTGGGACGTAAAAAAAGGCTGATGATGATGATGGGCAGGGTTGCCTGGGTGGTACTGACTGCACGAGCTCGTCCCAGATGTCGGTGGCGCGCCAGGGCGGGCCGCGCTCCGCCACCACGCCGCTGAAGAACATGGAGTCCAGCAGGCGCGCCGCGAACGGGCACTGCGCCAGCCCGCGCGCGCCCAGGAACCCCGCCTTGTGGAACGTCAGCACCGGCGCCGGGTGGATGCGCACCAGCGTCAGGCAGTGCCTGCAACAACGTCACTCTTGACAATCTCATCGTCATCTATCTATCTTCTATACCTTATAATTTATTAATCTCAATCGGTGCACCATTTATTGTCACACCTTAAATGGCAGCGGGCGGGGCTCTAGAGTGGCGACCGCGTATCGGGAGGCAAAGTGTGGTATGCCGACGGTAGCACCTTGAGATCCTTCCAGATCGCTACAACCATCTTACTCGCGAATCCTGCCTCTAAGCGACAGTGCTTACACTGTTGTGATTGCGGGTGTCTATGGGCAGTGGTGATCACTTACCATCAGGTGACCCACTTGCTCGTTTGCGTTCCTTATCGTATAAAAAAAAGTGTCGGTAGGCCTCCCGCAAGGTGGACGGACGCTCTGGTAAAGACCGCGGGAAGCCATTGGCTGCGGGTAGCACAAGACCGATCATCGTGGAGATCCGCGGGAAAGGCCGCCGTTCAGTAGTGGACAACTTAAGGTTGTTAAACTGATGATGATGATAGTCATACTCAATATGGATTAAAATTATCTGAATGAAACTGATTTTATTTTTATTTATTTATAATCCTTTGAACACTGCATAACCAGTGTCAAGAAGGAACGCAACAATACTGTACTCAATTCTGGACACAATTCAAAAGATGCACGGTTGCTCTCTAATTCGGCTTTACTGGCCGAGTCAAAAGTAACAACAAGACTCAACCAGTGATATACGAGGATGAGTTAACTGCAGACATATTTGCACCTCCTTGTGACTGACAGACGTTCTAACCCGAATTTATAAAAAAAGTCATTCGCCTCTTTTAGGAAAGTTTGTATAGTTAAAGTGAGAAAAGCTTTCCCCTGTCAAAAATTTTATGACATTGTCATAAGATTGATTTTTGCCTGGCCCATGGAAAAGGTTTTTCTATGTTTATAATCTGTTATTAACCTACCTGTAACCCTGCAGCAACTTGGCCAGCGTCCTCATGAAGACAGCCCGGATCTCCTTGTCCAGCATGTGCGGCGGCGAGGCGGGCGGCGGCGGCGGCGCGAAGGCCGAGTCGGCGGAGCGCAGCTCGGGCTGCAGCACCAGCGCCAGCGCCTCCTGCAGCGACGACAGCAGCTTGCCGTCGGGCCGCGGGATGTTCACCCCGGCGGGGATGTGCAGCGAGCCCACGTCCAAGTCCGCTACTATCACGTCCAGCTGTGATGGACATTGTGAGTATTTAAAATGGGAATTGCGGAAGCGTGGAAGTTGTATCAAGCTCACTAACTCTTACGGTGGTGAAGACATTAAGTTGTCCATTTATGGTTTTAACAATTCCGGCTGACAGTAGATAGGATTATTGAATGCACAAACCGTAGGCCTAGCAGCTTCTAAACCTTGCTCTAGGAGTTTCACAACGTGGGATACTCGAGCCCCCAAGGATACGCCAAGTGATCGTAAAGGGCTCGCGACAAGATTTACTGCGTGACACGTGACGAGTGATTGGTTTGTTCGCGCGTGTCACACTCGCAGTAGTACGCGCGCGAATGAACCGAGCGATGACACTTAACTTAATTCCGTATTTTATTAATAAGCATCAAGATTTTTTCAAATTTAAAGGGTTCACAGTCCTCTGGAGAATTTAATAGGGTTACGTGGGGTTAAAAGTCTGACCAACCCCGCTAGGGTAACATCGCGCAGAGGGCCAGTCGTGCAGTTTCAGCAATGACTCACCAGTTCGGTGACCTCCTCCTTCAAGCTGGAGTGCACGCCTATGAGGAAGGGCGTGGGCGTGGCCAGCACCTCGGCCAGGCCGGCGGGCAGCAGCGGTATGAACACGTGCGCGTAGCGGAACGGGAACATGAGCGCCGCCAGCGCGCGGCACGCGCCCGCCAGCCGCGCCGCCGCCAGCGAGACCAGCAGCACCTTGTGCTCCGACATCACGGCGCACCACAGCGTCACCGAGTTGTGGATACCTGGGTCAGGGTAGGGTTGCCATATTGAAAAATCTTGTCCTGACATCACCCTTAGCCAGTAAGACAGTGCGGTAGCTATCCGGACGGACCTTACACAAAGTTCTACCACCTATAATCCTATCTAATAATAAAAGTAATAACAGTTTTAGGGCACACCTTTGGGCCCTACACTCCCAATGCTTTCTTTCTGTTTTTTTGTGCCCCATTTTATTTCTACTAAAGCGGCCGCAGAACTCTGTGTTCGTATACATAGCCTTCAGAATATGACAACTCCTCATATCTTGCCACGTATGTTTTGTAGTGAGAGAACCATTCTGTAGCTATTTACTGCCGTATATGAATTGGCCGAAGAAGTTACACCCTCTCGCAGAAAATCGGCGTGAAGCAACAGCACCGCTGTTGCGTTTCGTTCGGTCAGTGAGAGTGCCGGAGAACCGATCCCCCCCCCCTTTCCTCTATCCCTTTTCCTCCTTAAAGGCCGGCAACGGACTAATAGTGATACCATTGGGGTTGCTGGTTCTCATGAGTGGCGCTTATCGCTTACCATCAGGTGACGCTTGCTCGTTCACCTCCCTCGTTCATAAAAAATTAAAATAAATGTACACGATCTTGCGGTTTCCCCACCATAGACCTGAGGATATACGGCCTTACCCAACAGCCTCAGCAGCATGTGAACCGAGGTGTGCGTGACCGGCAGCGGCGGCGCGGCCGGCGGCTGCAGCGCCTGCCGGTCCCCCGCGCCGATGCTGAACCGGACCTGAGGGCCGCCCGCGTCCGGCACCAGGACACAGCCTAGCAGGTTACCCACCAGCGTCTCCAGAGGTACCCCCAGGTTCTCTACCCACACTGTGTAGATTATGCCAAGGCAGTTCTGGAAAACGGAGGGCAGAAAGTAAGCGCGGCGAAGATCACCCGGGTTGTATGCAATCTTATAGCTTGTGATCGATACAGTTGCTTCAAGTAAATTAGCGGTGGTTATATTCAAAAAGGTCTTTGTTATTATGATTATTGTGTCGTGATGTTAAAAGTAAAGTAAGTAAAGTAAAACATACAAACCAAAGTAAAACACAATAGCGTTTAATGTTTATTTAATATATATCATAATGACTGTACTTGAAATGAATGAACAACGAATGAAATTGACACCGAGTTAAACACGCGCCGGTCATTAATCAATTCAATAAAAACCAATTATCTTACATGAAAGTTATTAAAAATCTTCCCATCAATAATTCAATAAATCATGTCATCGAAACATCAAGCAACCATTACAAATCCGAATAGAACTCGTAACCGAATGTACGATTTTTCACTACATTTTAGGGTAGGTCTAGGTATAGTCAGCATCAGAAGTAGCTACGCAACCGAATCGGTCACAATGATCTACATAAACTCAGAGCGCCTAGTGTAATCGCCGACCAAGCCAAGAAATACGTCTCGATCGCATTCGCGTTTAACAATTCTCATACTAATTGAAACTTTAACGCAAACACGATCGAGACTTATTTTGTGCTTTTTAGTTACACTAAGGGCACTTATGTCTATAACAATAGAGCCGTGCTTAGACCATTGAGACCGTTTCGGTTGTTTAGCTACTTCTGCTGCTGACTGTACAACTGAAACACAGTTAGGTTGTCCTAAGAATTACGGAGAGCTTTACTTAGTTCAAGATAATTACTTTTATTTTACTTTTCCCTAAAAACGCCATAATAAACAGATATCAATATCAAAATAAAAATAAATAGCAAATTTCTAATTAAGTACTCACTGAAAGTAAGAATACATGGAAAAACCAGAAAAGACAGCATAGCCAGGGAATCGAACCCGGTACCTTGACATTCCGTGTCGAAATCGGCGTGAAGCAACAGCACTCCTGTCGCGTTTCGTTCGGTCAGTGAGAGTGCCGGAGGCCCGATCCCCCCCCCCCCCCCCTCCTCCTTAAAGGGCCGGCAACGGACTAGTGACACTCTCGGGTTGCTGGTTCTCAAGGGTGGCGGTGATCGCTTACCATCAGGTGACCCGCTTGCTCGTTTTCCTCCCTCTATCAATAAAACAAAACTTAGCACAACTTATGGCTGTAGATAAATATCCTTACCCGAAAAGTATCGAGATAGTCCTGGCGGGAGACGATCACGAGACACTTTGGCGCGTACATGATGCTGTGGTGGGTGATATTGGCCACCGGCCGAGGCTCTAATGACTCCTCGTCCTGCAAAACCAACCAAAACGGGAATTTGAATAAATGAAGATCGATACATAATTATAATGTTGTCTTTATTTCAGAGTTGAAAAAGCGCTTAGTCGATGCAACTTGTGGCCAAAGAGCTGGCTGGCAGTTTTTTCTCTCAAAGAATCAGCATTGCTATTCAGCGAGGCAACGCTGCCAGCCTTTTGGGCACCATGCCACGGGGGCCTTATTTAGATTTAATTTAGTTTTAAGTTTCAGTTTATTTAGTTTATGCTTAGATTTAATGTCATTGTAAATTGCTTTTATTATGTAAATAAATTATTTTTATTCATTATAATGATAAATGGGACATATTAAGTTAAAGCATACGGTGCCAAGTACCGCTGTTCAATTATCGTTTGACGTAACTTTTATGTTCATCAGCAGCTCCCTCGGTGACTGGTGGCTGATTAATGGATGCCTCTCTAGGTTGGCAACGCATCTGCAAACCACCCGGGGTTGCCGGTGTCTATGAGCAGTGGTGCTCACTTACCATCAGGTGACCCACTTGCTCGTTTGCCTTCCTTTTCGAATAATAATAATAAAGTAACTATGTGATATCTCCTTAATTTATTTTAGCGGAAATTGTAACGACGACGGGCTCAAAGAGCAGGGAAGAAATGCTCCGCTAACGGGATATTTTACAAATAATATTTATTAAAAGTCAAGAACGTCATTAAGCTTGGGATAATCCAATTTCCTTGTACTTAATAATATACTGCGATTCATCGCGTTTTATGTAGTCATGTTAGGAGCAATCAGCGCACAGAGCCTGCAATATATCACAAAGATTATAAACTAAGTTTTTGTTTACAAATAAGGAAAGTAATTGTTGATTTCACAAAGTCATTTCAGATACCAAAACGTAATGAATTAGAAATTAGATGACACGGAGTATCAACTCAGTAGTTGAGAACGCATCCATCAAAGTCAGTATCTAGTTACAAAACCACAGAGGAACTTGCGCAGGATCACAACACAATGTAAATAAGGGAAAAAAACGGCACAGTAGCAGTCGATAAACGGATGCAATCTAGCATCAGTGTGTCGATATCGATAATTTGTATGTTAATCCACTTTTGCAACTATGGCATACACATAGGGTCTTTAAATGGGCATTTTCAGAAAACTGTGTACCATTTAAATTTTTTGAATAACCTAACAAATTTTGGATTATTTCTGCTCAGAATCACGAGGACTATATCTATTTCAATAATAAAAAAAAGCGTCTCTAATTTTTTTGTCACTTTTGTGACGCGTTTTTACATACATTCAATATGGACCGTCACAAAACTGACTAATAAATTTTCTATGGAAAAATTTAGGACATCTTTGGAAAAAAGGGTACACAGTTTTTTGAAAATGCCCAAATATGGTATGCTAACTTATTTACACAGTCAACGTCAAAAGAAAGGCTAATTTTCGTAACTTGATTTCGCTTTGCAATCGCACACAACGTGACACTATACCAGACCCCCTAGCATACTAACGTTTATCGACGACATAAAGCATTTGTCCCTCTCACACTTGCATATTTCCAAGATGGTGAAGGTGGCGGCAGATGGACAAACGTACCTATTAAATTGTAAATGTGATTTTTACAGCAAAGGCGCCTTTGCATAGAGCCTTCCGTATGATGTGGCTGGACCACGTGAATTGCCACGTGATAATTTGACCGTTAATTCAAATCTTAATGTAAACGGAGTACCTATAATACATTGCATGCGTTGCCAATTACCCGAAGTACGGTGAGCATTTCAACCGCGCAATGACCAGTGAAATCGCTCGCAGTAGTGGTGGAGTCTGGCCAACGAAAGCTGAACCAGGAGAAACGCGGCAATTTCAAAAAATCATGACAGGGTAACACATGGTCACTCACACAGCCGCAATTTTCTCAGATAAATTTCAATTTGACATACGACATGACAACATGACACCTCAGATAGACACACATAGAAACAAAGTGTTGCCAATGAAATAACTACGAGGTTCAACTTTCGTTTGCCAGACTCTACCTAGTCATGGCCATACCGCAACTAGCAACCCGAGCCGGCCAGCCCGGAACTTCCCGCTTTTAATTAAGCCCCGCTAATTACTGGATAGTTGATACTATGACGTGGAATGGAAACATTATTAAGTTTATGTCAGCTTGTGGAAAAGTGGAAGCATTCTGGAATTGTTGAGGCTTGCGAGCGACAGATAGGGTTCATTTTTCGCAGTTTTCATGATAAAAGCGTTTAATTTTGCGCAAAAATTACTCACGCGCATTCATTAGAGAATTGAAATGAAACGAAATTCTTTATTGGTAACAGGCGCAAGCGTTACAGGTCGTTAAGATAATACATACATAATAATGCAAAAGTAATTCTACTCTTGTTCTACGTTTCAGTACTTATTTTGATTAAATTTTACTATTCCCTAAATTAACTGTCGGTACCATACCAGCTGTCGTCGCATAAAAAAAGAGCACTGAAATTTGTCGTTAAAAAGAAGCGAAAAGTTTGATATATAGGAAGGCCAAATGCTTGATCACTTTATCTATATGTATAAAAAGACTGTATTTGCTTTTTTAAATCAATAAAAAACATCCGTCCATGAATAAATAATTTGTTATCAGTTATCACTGATAAGCACATAAATCATCCTAATACACTAAGCACATAAAATATTAAACAAATTACCCCTTTATTTGAGCTCATCATACACAGTAGCATCGGATAAAAAACAATAGTTACTTAATTACCGCATTATACACGCAGGAAAGAAAACACTTCCTTCAACAGTGACGCAATAATAAACAGGGTGATCCAACCCGCGTTTCCACACATCGTCGAGTATGCAAATCCATCTATTGTCGAGTGGCAATGTCCGTGACTCATGCGCCATAGGAGTCTAGATTACCAAACCTTGTCATTGAGTTGCACATCCACCAGAGCAGTTGTGTGCGAGAAAAACCCACCAATAGTATCACTTGATTTTCCTAGCCACGCTCAAAGGAGCTATTCTATGTATTGGTGGATATTCATGCTTGTGCAGCCTTATATGAGAGTTTTACGTAGGATTGGGTGTTTGTCTTGATGTTTTTTTTTTTCTAGCATTCCTTTCGAGGTGAACTTACGGTCCACTAGCGCCAACACGATAAATAATAACAAATTAAACGTGTGTATGTAGAGAAAGCAATTGGAGATGATGAGTCGCGTATCACTTAGCGAACCTTGTCGCAATAACTGTCACAATGACATAATAACGTCTGTTATGTAAACTAAACGTCAAAGTAAGCATACGAGTTTGGATCTTTCCGACATGATGTCTTAAAGTTGCCTGAAATCTACACACCGTATTTAATTCACCCAAAGAGTCTGGCACGACCATTGAGACCCGAAAGAACATTACGAAGCCATTCACTCGAATTCAAGTCCATTTTTATGACCTAAACAACTACTTGACCCTTGATACTAAGCCACACGCAGCGTCTAAAAGCATAAGCTATGAACACCGAGCCTTGTATTGTATATATGCAGGGCTACATTTTATGTGTCTGTTGAATTATATTCTAAACACATTTCAGCCTGAAAGCAATCTGGTATCACGTTCCCTCGCACCTAATAATACACGTGCCTAATACATTCACATATGGAAATGTTTTCAACTATAATTAAAATTCAATGGCTTACGTCTTTCTGAAAGGAAGTCTGTGCCAAGCAGTGGGGCGTAAGAAGGCTAGATTATTATATTCTGAAAGAAGAATTGATGCTCATAGAGGATAGTTGGGCAAAAAAATAATTTTCTTAGACGCTATGGTACATTAGGTACGTCAAAGCTAACAGCATGTAACAATTTCTAACAATGAAACACCAAAAAATGATACAATACAATATCATATCATCTCAAGTAAACAGAGCTTCCAGAAAATTCTCTAACAAGTCTGCAAAGTTATTTCATCCATGGGATTGCTGGATACCCAACTTAGGATATAGCACAAAAGTCCCTTTGAGAAACATCCCCGGTTGGCTGCAAAGCAAAGTTTTTAGGGCGACTGTCATTGCAATACGAGAGATTTTTGAGTTTCGCAACAACACTTTCTTGTTCACGACTATTACTCATAAGTCTGAACAACTAGGAGAATCCTAGTTCTATTAACTTCCAGTTTTGAATAGAATAACTGGTAGCACACTGAATGGTGGTTTTGGTGCTTTGAAAATGGACTCGTAGAGAGTTCCGAAAGTGGTGATGGTGATAGTTGGGTCTGTGGCAGTGTTGATTCGTTTGGCAACGGAGGGCGAGGTATTGCAAGAATACATTTGAGGCACAGACGTAGCTATCCCACACATGTGGTCGCGGGCGAGCAAATTAATCGTTTTAGCTCATGAATATGTATGTCCGCAAAGTAACGCCGGATTCAATCAATTATTTGTTTCAAATTCTACATTATCTTCGCCGCCATACATATTGCAACCGCCACAAAGGTCACACAGGTCAACCCCCGAGCATTTGCCAACAACACGGCCCAGTGACCGCCGCCGCGATCAAAGCGCGTGCCCATCGGGTTGCCGAGGTAAACAAACGTTACTTTAGCGCCCCTGTTTACGCTATAAACTGTAGGTTACACAGCACGCATTGTTCTGGCCGGTATTTATAAAGTTTGCTATGCGTTGACGAGCTGAATTATTATACGTTGTAATTACCAGCATAATCGATTGCTCGCACTCTGCCAAACATCGAGCTACATGGCGACGCATCGCGAGGACAGCGGTGGCGCAGAAACGGACCGAAACATGACCACGACCAAGAGTGCACGACTGAGAAGAAGTAATTACCAAATATCTACGAGCGAGAGTCCTTGACAGCGCTGGTGGTGGCAGGATGACAGGCTGATGCGTGCCAGTGCGGGAAAACGGACCAAATTTAACCTTACTGACTGACTCATCAACCACAAACCAAATCCTTCGCCTAGAGAGCTGAAATTTTACAAAGAGGTTCACTTTATGATGTAGTCAAAGCACAAGGATGGATATTTTTTTAATAATAATAATTAAACTTATTTATTCAGGCATCAATCCCATTCAATTAAATTAGATTTATAATTACAATGACAACAATTATGAATACAATACACAACATTACAATTTGGTGCAACAATAATAATAATAATAAATGTCAAACCCTGTCATGTCAACTCATCAATTAATTCATTAATTTAAAATTATTCGTATCGTTAAATTTAAAAATTCAATAGTTAATTCAATAGTTAAATATCCAAAATCAATCCAAAATATGTCAAATCACACTAAATTAAATATTCAGAGCTGTTATGGCAAGGTGACACGCATCGCAAACATTTCTGACTAGTTCATTACCGGAACCATTCACTCTTTCCATGAAAGACCAGTGGCGTTTTCTTAACAGAGCAAAAAAGTCGTCTACTCGGTTCTAGGCAAACATGCCCGACGCACTACACCGCCAGGGTAGTTTGAGCATGGCACGAAACGCGTTATTATATTGTACTCTTAATGTGTTAAACGATCGCTTGGTGTAATTGTACCATAACTGGCTCGTGTAAAACGATTGACAGTACGCCCCGAACAGAGTGACCTTAACTTCATCTGAACATTTAGCAAAACGTTGCGCTAGCATATTGCTTTTCACAGAGATGGCACGACGCTGTCTTTCCAGATCCATGTCATCCGTCAGTCTATCCGTAAGAATATGACCTAGGTATTTGAAGGAGGAAACGACCTTTAATTCTGCTCCAAGCAAAGTCACCCGCGCTGCGATATCCGGCCCCTTATCAAATTTAAAAACCATGAGTTCCGACTTCCTAACATTGTACTTGAGTCCGTGAGAGGCAGCATATCCCTCACATACAGCCACCAATTTTCTCATTGCACTAATGGAAGGGCTCAGAAGCGCCATATCATCAGCGTAACTATAATTGTTGGCGCATACACCCGCGATGTGGCAGCCGACTGCAGCATTGCTGAGCTCCTCCAAAAGTTCATTAACATAAAGATTAAACAGGACCGGCGACGTCAGCCCCTCCTATATTGCGAAATTCCCACGGGATATGATGTTCTTTTACGGGGACGAAGCCGGCTAAGCTGGTTGCTTAATAGACGTTGCGACATATTGCTGATCTTTGGCAATAGATCATCAAATAAGTACTTAGCCTCTTCTGTCATAACCAGAATATTAAAATTTCATCAAACACCTGATTCAAATTCTATTGCATAATTCGCATAATTATCATGTCAAGGATCAGGTTCGGATCCCGGATTAAGACATATTTCTCTGGTTTGCTGCGTATTCTTGTTTCAGTGAGTATTTAAAGTACTTATAATAATTACTTATTCCCAAAAGTTTTTGTTGGCAGTCCGCCTAAATTTACATGAAGAAAAAAGGTCGGGAAAAATAATTCACGAACATTTTGTACAACAGGAGAGCAGCTAATTTACCTTAATGATAATGTAGCTGTACACTTGAAATTCGCGGCACAGAAGGAAACCCATGTAGGTATACCATTAACTTGGTTTATACATACAAAGGAGTAGAGCGAGCCAAGGTTATTAATATTCGGAGGGTATTTGCTTATACGTGATTCCCGATCGCAGTTCCGACGTAATGGTGTTTACGCAGCGTCAGTCAGTCGGAGATGTAACAAGTGCATATAAAACTCGATAAGTAATTTCTTATCAAGCATCTTTTAATGAAAATATTTGTACCAAAAACGTACAGTAAGTGCGCTTTCTTCTACGATTATTACGCTATTATGCAAATAAAATCGTTTCGGCCACTCGTAATGCGATATGAAACACCTGAAACCTTATCAGTAATGGCTGCAAGAAAACAAACTTGGCCTCGTCACGCCTGTGCACCTTAATTTAACATTCTAAATGGCGTAGAATAATTATAATTTTAATAGTACCGTTTTACGACCTTAAACGTTTATACATAAAAAGTTTCCTGAACTCTAGTTCGTCATGATTTGACAACGACCATAACATTTTTACGAAATACACTACCTACTCAAAAATGTCTAGTGAGAAATTATGTGCGGACTCCCATATATGCGTTTGATCCCTAACCAGTGCAGCAATGTACTTATGTGAAATCTCATCTTAATCGCAACCGTGATGTACGAAAAACATAATATTTGAGTAAGATAAAATTTGGCAATATAAAACGACTAGACACGTGGGCGGGACAGTAGGTATACTCGTATATGTACAGACTTAACAAAAGCAATAATAAGTTAAAATTTACAAATACTAAACCCCGTCAATTTACTCTAGGCACTGCTGTAGTTTTACTGAAGTTGTACTTATTATAATTATAGCTATATGTAACCAAATAGCCAAAGAAGTCAAACCTCTCAATATTTCCTATAAGTCATTCACAACGCGGCCAGTCAGTCAGTCAGTCACTCCTCTGACAAGCGACCGCCTCTGCCTTCTCAACACAAAAGAGCATAACTGCCGTGAGTTCCCTATGAATATACGCTCTTCTGTGTTAACGAGGCAGACCTAATAAATCTATTTCAACCAGCAGTATCCAAACAGAGCGTTACCGACTCCAGTTAAACGCCCAGCTATAAATGCGCGGCTATAATCGTACACGAATCAATACCACTATGTAAACATATCAACAGGCATAGTAAAGTAGCGTGGAAAAATAGCTAGGTTCAGAGCTCAATGTGGAGGTATGGGAACGCTAGAAAATTAACCTTATTGGATAAAGAAACACCAGAAGGAGAGACAATTGGATTTTTATATCACATTTATGTAGATGAGATGACTCTCCCGGATAATAAATGCTAACAATCGTTTTTCCTTCCGTCCGATTGTCGACTACTAATGAAATCAGTTTATCCTAGAGTGGTTCATTCAAATTATTTGAAATTCATGTACGTATAAAAACTTTAAGCATTTTTACAGCAAATGTCAAACCAGTACCATCAGAGTTTGTACAAAGAAGGCATTCTTTGTACAAACTCTGATGGTACTTTTTAATTAGACATCACCGTACCAGAGGTTGGACTCTTCCAGCAAAGTACACCGGGAAGAAAACCTAAGAACGAATGTTATCATCTTATTTCGGAACCTAAATTTTTAACTATAACTGCTCCACAGTAGACTAATTAAAAAGATCTTCAAGTCTCATTAAAGATAAAAACAAAGCTGAAAGCATCCCCAAACTTTATCCTGACCTTAATTGTTAATTATAATGTCCGACACTTTAGCACCCTCAACAGGCCAACTTTAAACCATGACGAGACGAGATACGATACCGTTTCGTTCAGCTGTGGTAACGGCTCCATCGCGTGACAAATCAGACAATTACAACGAAAGTACTGACACATTTATACGAGTATTTATAAATGGGACGGCCGAGTGGGGACGTAATGTTTAATAGCTATGAACTGGCAAATTCCTGAGAGTGCAAGAGCTTTGTTTTCAACATAGCAATAATTAGCCTCGCAAAACATAGCCTATAGGTATTTGAAATACTTATAGAAAAAGGATACCACAAATTTAACCGCAGTTTTCTATTAAAACCACAATAACATCATGACATCATAAAACATTCATAACTAGATCTCTGTAACTGAGTCAATCAACTTTCAAGTGTCGCTCGTTGCCATGGATATGTCCTATGGATATTAAATATAAGATTTTCTAAGGCATCACACACATACACTACACCAAAGTTAGGAGTTGCGACAGTTACGAGGGCTGTTTGATAAGTACCCGTTTTCTAAATATATTAATATCACTATAGGCCGCAAATAAGTATACCTTTTTAAGCCATTTTTCAGACGCGGGAAAATTTAAAAAAAAATGGCATTCTTTTGTTTTTTTTCTCATTTGACAACGATTCAGTGAAGGCGTGAACTTGAAATTGTTAAAATGAAGAAAGATCAGTATCGGTCTGTAATTTGATTCTTATTTTTGGAAGGAAAAACATGTGATGAAATAAAAGTAAGAATGCAAGCGGTTTACCATGAATGTGCTCCTTCTATGACAACCGTCAGATATTGGTATAACGATTTTAAGCGGGGGAGAACAACCGTCTTTCATGAGGATCGCCCAGGCCGGCCAGTTGAGGTGACTATAGACGATATGGTTAAGAAAATTGAAAATATCGTTTTAGCCGACCGCCGAATAAAACTTTGAGAAATCGTTGATGCTGTAAACGTTTCACGTTCGAGAGGGTACAACACATATTAGAAGAAAAATTGGGTATGAAGAAAGTATCGGCGAAGTGGGTGCCGCGTTTACTCACGGAGGAGCAAAAACGGACTGACTACTTCGGAGCAGTGTTTGGCCGTGTTCAAACGTAACCCGAAGGAGTTTCTGCATCGTTTCGTGACACTGGACGAAACGTGGGTCCACCACTACACCCCGGAAATGAAAGAGCAGCCGAAGCAGTGGATTTTACCGGGTGAACCTGCTCCAAAGAAAGCAAAAACTGTCCCATCGGCTGGAAAGGTCATGGCGGCCGTTTTTTGGGATTCGCAGGGTATTATACATATTGACTATTTAGAAAAGGGAAAAACAATAACAGGGCAGTACTATGCCAATTTATTGGATGAATTTGACGCCGTGTTGAAGGACAAACGACCCCATTTAAAAAATAAAAAAGTACTGTTTCATCACGACAACGCCCCGGCTCATTCGTCCAGAGTTGTGACGGCTAAATTAGCACAGTTACGCTACGAACTATTGTCTCACCCCCCGTATTCTCCAGATTTGGCCCCATGCGATTTCTTTTTGTTTCCCAACCTAAAAAAATGGCTCGGTGGCAAGCGATTTGGATCAAATGACGAAGTCATTGCCGCCACAGAGGCCTATTTTAATGACTTTCCAAAATCATACTTTTTCGATGGTTTATTGAACCTTGAGTATAGGTGGAACAAATGTATAGAGTTAAAAGGTGACTACGTAGAAAAATAAATGCACATATACGAAAAAAAAATGTTTCTTTTTCCATAAATGGGTACTTATCAAACAGCCCTCGTACATGCCATGCCAATTCCTTCATGCTTAATCTCCTAAGCATGCCTTAGAAATCTTATTTTTAATGAGTGGCCTTGCCTTGCATGACAACGAGCGGCACCAACTGTCCCAACTGAACATTTGTTAAAATTAGCTCTTTTTAGTGACTAAACACAAAAGATTTCGACCATAATGGATTGTAGATGGATACATCTACAAGTAACCAAACCGAAACCTACATGTTGTACAATTACAATCGTTCCAATTCAATCGTATCCCACCGTGACACCTTTTCACGATACATCTCAACAGGACATCGCAACGCTTTACAAGGAACATGACTGCGAAGTTTAGTGTGAAATCGTCCTTTGGTAACCACCAACACGAACCAATTGCTTCAACTCTACATACATATCGCAGCGGTCCAGCCAAATAATGTTACATCCATTACGTGTTATTTCAAGTGCGTACGCGCAGCGCACTGTTTCGGCGTCTGTGTTAGTGTTGCCCGTCGAGAAGCGCGGCCCCGGCGCACACTTCAATTAATTGTGGCAGCAAAAAAACATTCGCCTTGTACTATACTATAATTGGACACGGCAAAAAGTACTATTCATATCGTAAAATAGATTGTAGCGGGAAAAAACAATGGTACAGCTTGAGAGTTCTTTATACTAGTTTTAACAATAGCGTGGACATACATAATTATGATGCCCGAGCACAGTAACTAAAAATCCCGAACAAGTTTTCCAAAAATCCAGTCATCTTAACCTAATCAGTTCGCTGGTTATTTATAATCAACCTTCTAAAAGGACATATTTTTCATCTTAATCACCGCTTTCCCAGCCATAGCCCATTTTAAACAACAACAATTTTGCTTATTAAGGCAAATAGTGAAAAATTTTGAAGTGACAAACTTCCTCCATCGGGAAAAGAAAATTAAGTTTTATTGACAGCAACAATTATTCGCTCCTACCATATAGCATATAACACAATGTAATTATTTTTATTAGACAATTGTGCATTAGAGTAACAAGTAAATGGCGATGATATGGCACTGACTTTGTGCAAATAAATGGACGCAAACGCAACCGTGTCGCATGCACTATAACGACCGCGGACCGACGAGCCTAATTTATGAACGAATTCCTGTAAATAAAAGTTCAAAGAACTAACAAATAAGCGTATAAATAGGACGGACAGTACATCAAAAGTCTCTCGTCCATTTAGGTCTGTTCCGTCCGTAACACATGCACGAAACATCTTGGGCATTTATCGAACAATCGGCCTAAGACGCAAGGCCGACGACCTCACCATATGAGGAGACTTGTTTATATTAGTTTAAATAAATTAAGACAGATTACAAATGGAAATTCTACTTTCAATACCGCGCTTTATGAGAATACAATACAAAGATCGTGGTTTTCTAAATCATCATCACATTTTTAATAAATATGCTGTTCTTAACAATATGGTAAAGCAGCTCTTGGTAGATGTTGTTGAAGAATCCTGCTGATAGAAAAAAACCGGCCAAGTGCGAGTCGGGCACGGCTGACCTTTACGGATTTTTTCCTTGACTTGTGTTGTGAGACATGCTTCGTGCCACATTTTACCTAGGTCAATCATTTTTCTAGGTCAATGGGAAGTATCACCCTATAGGTTCTGATTTACCTAATTGAAATTGACAAGACAGACGGACAGACGAACAACAGTGATGCTATAAGCGGTAAGTTTTTCCTTTTGAGTTATAAAACCCTAAAAACGTATACAAAACAAGAACCCCTATGCAACAAATGTACAATTTATTGCAAACCTGAATGTCGATGTGTGTAAAATGCGTTATTTATGTGCACAGAATTTCAAAGAACCATGTTACGTAGTAATGCGTCAAAATCCACCACAAACAGGTTAAATAGCAAACGCTGAACAAAACAAATTATATAGGGTAGAGAACAATGATTTTAGGAAACAAAAATACGATTTCTTGTTTTAAACGTATCTAAGTTTTATCTGTAGAGTAATATCTAATAACAACTTTGAACCTACAAAGAATTCGCAATAAAAGCTCTGAAATTTTGAATTACACGATAATGCTCCATACCTTCAACATCGTATACCTACCTACCGCTACACGCTCAATCATGCATGCGCAAACGTTTGTGTAAAATATCGTTTATGTAGCCAAATGCGTCCTTTGGTATGGTGTACCGTTTCGCCGTCTTAAAGTATTCAGTCAAAGAAACTGATTCGCGTACCAAATACCGTACATTTACCAAAGAAATCATTGAAAAGGTTCCACAGAGGTACGCGATTCAATTTGCTCGATTGAACATGCTTGCTTGAGCAAGTTAGGATTTGTGCAAATAAGATTGAGCGTGTAGGGGCTTATTTTGAACACGGCACATCTGCTGGGTGGGCTCCATACCCATTCCGATGCCACTTCCGCTATAAAGAACACACCGACTCCTGTTTCTATAAACCTTAAAATATTCATTATTATTTTTGGAAGCCATCCGTTAAACAAACGCAAGGATAAACAAGACTAATGGGTCGTCTCGTAAGATATGGATAGAGTGTGCCCAAAATATGCAAAAACCTTTTAAGTAAGAATAATGAGGAAGTATGATGATTGTGTTGTTGAGTCTATTCCATTTACCACAAACATCTACATTTCTACGTAGTTGCAACTATGACATCATAGGTCATCCTGTGATTTTACATTCAAACAATTGTTTCTTTTGTTATAGGCAAATTTTTAGTTAAACAACAATAAAGAATTCTATAAAGCCACATGTATTAACTTTGCTATAGCTCCGACAGAAATAATATCTACTATGCCCGAAATTTAATAGGATACATGTGTCATTCATATAGCAGTAACTGAATCGCTTACCGTTAAGCGTGCCTAGGCGTCCTCACCTCACCCAGCAAGTGCAAAGGGCAAAGACCTTTAAAGCTTGTATACAACGAAAATGTCCAAACATAAGGTAAGTGAGTAGATAGTTAAACGTTCCTCCAATCAACATATTTAGAACAGCTATTGATTCGTACAAAAGCGGTACAGGCGCTAGGTGTCACTGTAGAAAGTTCTAGTCAAAAGAGACGCGTGACGAGGATGCTAACCATGAAACAAATGACGTCTTCAAGTCTCCAGCTATATCTGCTTGTACAAAAAAATCATAATTGTATTTTCTGTGGGGTAGAGTAAACTAGGTAGGATAAACCAGACGTAGAAAGCTATGAACATATGGAGTTAAGGAAGATGCCTCAAGTCTAACGTGAGAACTAAACCTCCGCGGACCAGCCAAAGCTAATACAAGGTTGTCTTTCATTAGTGGAACTGGAACTGTTTATGAGGTAAGAAATGCTAAGGTAGAAAAAGAAGACTCGTACTGAATCATGTCGACAATGAATTTGCATTGACGGCTGCGTAAATAGCAATCCACTTTTAGATATATCGTGTTCAAGCTCAGTTAAGATCGTCTACAGTGCCTCAACGGGATCAAGTTAGATATGGTAAATCAAAGACTCTTCTATTAATACAACGTCACCCTAGGTGACGCGGTCGATTAATAGGCTCAGGTATAGTATAACTAGTTTATACCCCGCGGCTTTGCACCCGTCTAGTGGGAATTTCGAAAAATCCCTTCTTAGTGCACCTCTAGGATACTCAAGGTATTTGTTTGTTTGTTTGCCAAATTTCAAGTCTCTAGGTTCAGTGGTTCAGCGTTGTCAGTCAGTCAGTCAGTCAGCAACGGTACTGTTTTATAGGTAAAGATATGTTCTTTGGCTCAGAGCAACTTCGTCCAACAGTCCCTATTTTGTCACCTTCGGCGGACGGGATGTCAGAGAATATATAAAAACTTGTCATCAGCGAGCGTATAATTCCTAAACTGTGACCTTCCTAACTCGTCCACATTCTTATATCGTCAATTTCCTATCTAATCTCGTCTACATTCCTATACATAATAGTCCACAGTGCTAACTAGTCTATATTTCACATTTGTAGAGACAAGTGAGCTAGTTTGGAAGTTGATCACACAATAGAAATGTGGTGCCTAGTGGTGACGACCAAAAAATACGCCTCGATCGCATTCGCGTTAACGTGTCAAATACTATAAGAATAGTTAATTGCCAATACGTACCGCTAGAGGCGCTGCCGATTGCCCATAGTAATTGAGACGTAAACGTTAACGCTCGTTTTCTTGTGTCAAAAATTACACTTTACCCAGAGACGCCTCAGCGGAAGTTGTTAAACAAGGGATACGAGACGGTTCACCAGAACGCATTACAATGTAACACTAAAACGTGTTCAGTTGTATACGTTTTGTTTTACGATGTTTGAATAGTTTCTCGTTGGCTTCTGTTGTTGGCAAATGCTTTATTGGTTTTTAAGACTTTTTTTTTATAGGAGACAAATTACCAGATGAAGGTTGTACATTGTATAAACCCAAATAATGTGTATAGTTACAGTGAGAAAAGCTTTCCCTTGTCAAAATATTATACTCAACCCCAATTTCTGGATATCGCGGAGCTCCTATTCCGCGTGCTTGAGGCGCTTCGCGCCTTGACGTAAGTCTAACCTAACCTAAACCTACTGTAAGCCTATTCATTCTCTCCGTCAGTAAGTCTGTCTGTCCACCCAAACGTCCTTAAAAGGGCCGAGTCTTTTAAAAGGTAACGGCGATTTAATATATTTTATTCAAATAAAATAAAACCAGTGACAAAGTAATATATCAAACGTTGGTAGGTGGTACGTTAGTTGACTATTTGATATCGTTATAAAATAACCTATTTGAGAAATTATACGATACGAAATGAAAATTTATGAAGTCATTTGCGAAATCAGTAGTTGTGTAAAGATAATTTTAGGAATGATGCATTTGTCAATCGTTGGTTGTGAAACGAAAATTTGCTAAATGACTGGCGACAAAGTGATAGGACACCGTTTATGGCATTGTCATAAGATTGATTTTTGCCTGGCCCGTGGGAACGGTTTTCCTACCATTTATGTTATGTCTATACAATAATAAGTCGTCGGTCTGCTTAGGCCCGCGTAGCGATTTTGATAAAGTCCACCTCATTAATATAAGAGGAGGTTTGTATCACAATTTTACATTTTAATTATTTACATATTTTTTTTACAAATGGACAATGATTTTTAAAATCTACTACTAAGCGTCATAAAAAAGAAGTGGCTTATAAAGAAACAAGCACAGTGCATATTATCCTTAAACTACATACTTACGAAAGATATAAATGATATAATAATAGTCGGACGACAACTGCATATTAACTAGGTAGATACAAAAATAACACAAAGCCAGAGACATGTCATGTACAACTCTCCACTTTACATGGGTTGGAAAAACAAGTGTATTGCATAAGTGCGTAAAGTGCATTTTACTGCGAAGATCGAATGTAATTCGTCACACTGGTCGCGTTAATATCTCCGTTCAGATTTGTGACGTGATTACTCTCCAATCAAGACAGATGTTACTTTCTCGGTCAATCAAAGGTATACATTTTATAAGCAATACCAAAATAACTAGTGCAACAACGTAGGTTTTTTTCCATCGTTAAAACATGACTAACCATATTTATAAATTAGGTATTGCAATTAGTTGCATACATTACTTTATCTACACTCATTATAAGTACATTATAAGGGCGCAAAATTTGTAAATAATGTTAAGTTGTTTCACGACATACATTTTCAATTTATTATTATCATTACTCCTCAGAAGCCGAAGGCATAACAAAAACCTGTCACGAATTTAACTGTTTTTTTATCACAGACAAACATACCGAGCTGACGTTTCTTACCGTAGGCCTATTTAAATATTGTATTGATTTTTGAAGATGTTCCAAATTTGAAACTCATAACGATATCGAATTCGATGTCGTTACTAAAATTTTCAAAGTAAAACTGGCTGTCGTAATGCTGGTAATTTCCTACGGTTTATGATAAATGTGTGTAGATAAAGACATATTAAACGTCCTATATAGCTCAACTGGTACAGTCATAACATTCTCATTACTAACGCCAAGAATGACGTCACACCTGTCAACATTACATGACGTCACGTAATGTAAAACAGGGTGACAAGCTCATGTCCCGGTGACTCACACTGGAACAATTCCTTATAATCATGGCTTGCTGCCCACATGCTTAGTAAAAATATAACAAAATGAAACGGGAGAACATATTTGTTTATAATTGAGCCTCAATTTAACTACAAAGAATTTAAACTTGTTCAACCTTTGTATTACATAACTTCCTGTGGGTGTCAATTAACAAGTACATTTATGGGTTTTTAGAATATGTAACATGACGAATAAGTATGACAGCTACTTACATATTAATAAGTATACTTCTTTGTAATAAGGATGTAAGTATCCCAAAAATCAAAATGGAAGAGTATTCTGTTATTACAAATTAGAAAATTTGCAAGAGTGTATGTTTTTTCATACTAAAGGGGATGGATAGATTTTGGATCAGGAGGAATAAAGAAAGAAAGAAAAAAAAATCTATTACTACCAACATGCATAAAATTAGAAATAGAGAATCTATTATGGAATAGAGGTAGCTTATAAATATACCTTTTATAACCGATTTCCACGTAGACGTAGTCACGGGCTACCGCTAGTAAGAACAAAAAACTTACCAACGTTTACTTCGCTGAGGAGTTGGTACATGTTAGCTAGGCTGTGAAGTAATATCTTTGTCGAGTTCAAGTTGATTACTTTTACTGTAAGTGCAAGCCGACTTATTCCTTTACATTCAATTGATTGAATGCGTTCAAAGCGCCCAGTCATTACTTACTTATCTAAATAACTTTTATATCCGCATCCTATTGATCCTACATACGCCATGAAAGTAAACCAAAGCATTTATTAAATAACCATTAATTTACGCAAACCATATATAGGTATAGTCTATCAGTACTCAGTCGTGTATGCAGGGCGTATTGAATTGCAATACACTTGATAAGGGATATCGCAAGTCTAGTAGACTAGACTAGAGTCACCAGACTCGCCGACTCTAAGTTAATTTAACAACCTTGTACGGTCAAGTTTAAAAATATGTATCGAATTAATCCACCACAACAACAATACCACAACTTTAATTCCCCGACGTAAGAGCCATAGGACATATTCTTGAGTAAGTTGTATGCACCCATATTCTTGCACTTGACTGTGCAGTCGCACCAATGAGGGGGCTACCGCGAGTCAAGAATCCACTAGGATCGCTAATGTTGAGTGAGGTCTATATGTTGTAACGTGGCCAACCTCTTTGGCGCGCAACTGGCCGCTTACAATTCGAAATAAATTCAAAATTCCAAATTACCGATTGGCTTTTGTTTTTTCCTGGACTTGAAAATTATTTGGCAAGGCGTAAGCCGCTCTTTAGATTTCCTTTCGATATGATTTTGTTATTTATCAGCGATCTACTTCTAATACTTATAGTAAAAAAAGGGCTGCCACTAATGTACTGTGACTAAAACTTGTAGTTCCATTCTTATTGTTTTTATCTAACAAACAATATTTATTCAATAAAAACAATCAATCACAAAAAAAATATTACAAATGAACAAAGTAAAGGTAAAAGAATTAACATAAAAAGTGGTATCCGCAACATATTTTATCTTGTAAATACATTTGTGAAACCTAATCCAAGTCTCGTTTAGTTTTCTTTCACTGGCCCCGGCACTAAAACGAGGCTTGGATGGGTACTTAAAGCAAGCAATAAAGCAGGGTATTTGCTTCCGTCCTTCCTTACCCGCTCCACCTTTCGCTTCTTTTCCGCCGTCTGGTTTCCGTCGCCCTACTGCCTCGGAGCAGACCGCCGCTGAAGACTGAAGCCTACTGGAAGCTCCGAGGCTATCCTGATACCCTGCCCTGCCTTCCTACCTATCCTGCTGTGTTAAGGCCAGTGTTTCAAAGATATTTTTCAAGAGCAGTGCTGACTGGGACAACTTGTATATAGTTTTTATTTTTAATTTTAATTTTAATACAACATTTAGGTAGGTGTATCTACAGAGATGAAATCTCGTAATATAACATTTGTACGCCGTTGAAGCGGCAAAAAGTGGAGAACGCTTATATGTTGGCATAACACCTGTTGACCATGTAACCTACTTTTTGAACAAATACACTTTTGACTTTGACTTTATATTGTACTATTTTCTATACAACCTCGCCTTGTTGTTCTCATTTTCTCCGACCGGCTAGCCGGTTACAAATGTTAAAATGTCAATTTCCACCAATCATAAGCCAGTGGCTTGTCTCTCAAGAATGACAGATAAACCTTACACTAGTTACACTACACTGGCTCTAGTTCGAGTAGCGCTAGCAGAACAACGAGTAGAAAAACCGTAAACGGTAGTTGCATTCATTTATATTAACGGCAAGTTTTATACACTCGTTAATGATACGAGTTCATAGTTTTTATTAGGTGTTAATGTTTTAATTCAAATTTTACGAGTGCCACTCAAAGAATTAGGCGAACGATCTCTTTTGAATTTATAAATACAGCCGTTCATTAAATACGTAAGATTTGAAAGAGAAAAACATCCTCTGTGACATTCTACACAGTTTCACTTTTTATCTTAACTAATATAGTCAATGCACTGAGTTTGTTTGGTACCTACTATATGACGCAACACTGTTGAACCAATTTTGATGACTTTGGCATATGCTAAACACTTTTTATCGCTTTGTCGCGGGCTACAGCTAGTTTAGATTGTTTAGAATAAAAGAAAGAGTGCTTTCAATTATTTATAAGGACACTTAATTTTTATTTTTTCGATTACAATTTATTTAACTTTCTAATGTACATGTTCCTTGAGTCTACCTATAATGAGCGATGAGAATACAACACCAATTTTTACTTACGTAAATGCTCATAATCATGCTCAAATTACTTAAACGGATGAAATTGCTGACCGTCCTTTAAATATAATACTCATATCATGATATCATACATATACTGTGACATTTGCGGTTAGATCATATAACCAATTTGCATAAAGAGAGACAGCGCTACCCAAGGACGTTTCACTGCAGTAGCTAAATCGATTACTCCAATTATTTTAATCTCCTTCCATGGAGTTTAAAGAAATCGCTAATGCCTGATAAAAGGCAGGCGATATTCAACCTTGTTTTCTAAAGAGTAAGTTGGATTTTAAATTGTCTAAATGTCAGTGCGGTCGCGTTGTAAATCTCATTAGTGGTCGCAATTCGACCGGACGGATGAGTCAGTAAATTCGTTTTTATACATTTGAATAGAATTAGGTATGTTGTGTTTCCTATAAAATATTCTTTTTGTTTTTGGATATAGATTTTTTCATTGCGGTTTTATGATTTGTAACCAGTGATAAAACGACGCTTGATGAAAATAAGGGTATAACTAACCGTTAGAAGTTAGTCGAATATATTTACATTTTAACATTCGATTAAATTTAATTTGAGTACTTGAGACTCAGATAAATCTAGACATTCAATATAGTTGGAACCTTCTTGTTATCAACTGACGAAAAACTTGTTTTGACTTTTTTCTACTGATTTCTAGTCATTTCAAACAGTAGAACGGATTTATCAAGCGTTTCCCAACTATGAATTTCAGTTCGCCAGAAACCAGCAAAAACACAAAAATCCCCATTATCTCCACGTTTCGCTGGTCAGCCATAAATTTTGTACGATCATGAAACATTAATCAATCGAAGCCACTAACGCCCAAAGCTTTCTTATTCTATAGAGACAGTAAATAATGTGAATAGGGTGGGGGTGTCTGTTGACATGGCTGAAATTTTCAACGAAATCTATAAAAGTTGGTCTTGAATGTACTTAAAAGAAAAATTGGACTTCGTGCTTTTTATGACTCTAGGTTGGTCGGTATAAGTTTGATTTACTCCGAATGGACAGACAGACGATGCACAACAAAGTGATCCTATTATAGTTTTGTTTTCCTTTTGAGGTAGGTACAGAGCGATTATTATTTTTTCTTTTTCTTTTTTATACGACGAGGAAGGCAAACGAGCAAGTACCAGTCACCTGATGGTAAATAATCACCACTGCCCATAGACACCCGCAACCCCGGAGGGTTTGCAGATGCGTGCCAACCTAAAGAGCTGAGCCTCTTGTGTCCGTAATTACACCGGCTGTCTTACTCTCCACACCGGAACACAACAGTGCAAGCACTGCTGCTTGGCAGGATTAGCGAGTATTTTCAATTCGACACCTATGTAATATTATCGGAACTGCAAGATGTTCCCATACGATAATCTATTATTAATAGACCAAATAGAGTGGGTCTCACCCATAATTAATTTGATGCGATCAATCGTTGCAAAACGTTATTTTTCTTTTTTAATTCGACTCCCAGTGTCAAGCTTGGGTAGTTCGGTGCACATGTCGCATGCCAGACAAGGGCATGCGAGTGTGACGCAGGCGCAGTAGCTTGCAAACTGATTGGGGACATAGTTGGGGGCAATAGCGGTTTTGAGTATTCAGAACAGTTCCCGTAACGTAAAAAGAAAAGAGGAAGTATTTAAAGTACCCACTCAACACAGTAGCTATGAACATGATGGTCATATGGTGAGTCACAAACGGCTCTGACGGAAAATCAGCGCTGCAAGCGTCTAACGCCTCAGCATAATGCTGAGTCAGCGACCGTTTCACTTTTCCTTGAGAAGAAATGTGTGAAATTGTGTGTATTTTCTTGTATGTGTGTCTTCTTGTGAAAGTGAATAAATGTCTTCTTTCTACAAAGTGGTTTCTATTTGTCCTTTCAACCGCAAATTATATCAAAATAGACTATTTCTTTTAACATGAAATTAGTGTTTGTGTGTGTATCGTGTATGTCGGGCTATACGCCACTGACATACGTGAGTGATCCGTATATTTCACTAGGATTATCTCTATTGACGAATGTGTGCACCAAACATAGGAATAAGTCGCTCTATAAACTGTTACCACACTCTAACCCCGATGCGTCCGCCGATCTTTTACACTGACCACGAACATAGCACATCGCACCTTTGTCCGCCACCGCTTAAGCACCAGCTTCCGCTTCCTCCCACCACTATATCCCCAAGCCATGCAGTTCTTATTACCGGTCACGTCGGCGGCAGGCGCGCATAATGCGTTGCCTTTTTTTTAAAGTCGGGGCGGAAGGAGACGATCAAATCTAGCAGGTGTAGAGTGCTTTTGGAACTTAAAAAAAGTAGTGCAGACGCCACCCCTCAGTCACGTTATGACGGCAGCGGATTTTTATTAGGCCGTGACGAAGCTACATTGAATTGAAAAGTTTTGATTACTTAGTTTGTATAAAGCTGGTAGACTCAAAAAAAAAGTGTAAAAGAGCATTTAACCGCACACTTACTGAATAAACTTTTTATAATTTCATTGTTTTATATTTTAGACTTGGGGGCTTAGGCGACTACGTGTAAGTACCTCATATACGGCTATCTCGAGATACGAGTTTTACCTACGGCGACTAGTTCTCGCGCTATGGGATCACTAAATTATAAATGTTGTTATTACCTTACCATAGAATACATAATAGTACAAGTAACCTTACGGACCAATGAGGAAGTACTGTCAATGGTTAATGAGAGGAGAACGATCCTGAATACCATAGAGAATAGAATTTGATACGACACGCCAATTTGTTTATGACCATTTTAGAAAGAAAAATTGAAGGACAGAGAAGAAGAGGTCGACCTAGGCGAAGCTACATGGACCAGATAAAGGAGAAAGCCGGTGTCGTGTCGTATCAGGAGGTCAAGGAGCTGGCTCATAGGAGAGATGATTGGAAGAAACTCCACCGACAAGAGTGTAACTCTTAAGTTTGATGATGATGAACCTTACTACCGTACTTAATGCTTATTATAGATAAAAAGTCTGCTTTGAAGTGATCCACTTTTAATACATAATTCTTTTCTATATTGTTTTAGGTATACTTTTCTTGTTCATCGATAAACTCTACACGCAATGATGAACTACACGCGGTGGTGTATTGATACGGGCCGTTGACCACCCTACGGATAAATAATAAAATGGTAAAATAACGTTCTCAAAGAAAATACTGTATTACACACATTGCCAGTCCTCTTGGTTTTGACTTCCTTGAATTGAACCCGGCTCTCCTTTCGTGAGTGTTTAAAAGCTCTTATAAAAAACCTAACTCATCTTTCGACAAGCTATTCTATTTCATCCGCCGACGTTCTGATAAGATACGACAATAATTCCCCACAATCGTATCAGTTTTACAATACGACAAGTATAGATTACAGATACACTGTACAGACGGTACACCCCCAAGATAACGGATTCCGTGACTATGAATCATGAATTAGGATTCTTAATATTGTAACGGGGGCGGGCAACGGGCATGTTTACTACCCCTGCCGGAGCACGTAGATATGCGTGGAGATTGTGAGTGAAATTAAATTTTACTGTACATGGAATTGTTAACGATCACTGGATTAAATTAGATAAGGGGGTTGAGTGGGTATTTTAAATGCAACTTTGTATTATTCATTCACAACCAACTTGAAAGAGTTGAAAACACACCGAAATAATACTTTCCGATTTGGATGGAACTTAGCTAAGAACCACAGCGATTGCACCAATTTTCTACTACAAAAAAATGCGAATTAATCAGTCCATCCGTTAAGGAACTACGATGCCACAGACAGACACAGATTCACAGTCTATACCTAACACTACTCTATTTTCGTTGCGAGTCAAAAATTAGGAGAAATGCGTTACCAATACCAAGTGACTCATTTATTTAAAAAAAATCGAAATAAATCAATGCATGTGCAACGAAAAAGAAAATAAAATTACAGTCATGTATCGTTGCATAAATCAGTTATAAATTCAAGCAACGACTAATTAGTACGTAGATCGTATCGCGAAGTTTAGAAATTTTAACCATAGCTTTAGCAGGCGTAATGTTTACCATTTACTTAATTAGGTTTCTCGACGTAAAACGTCAACACGATTTTAGACGATTTATTGATTAAATTAAATAATTAAAAATACGTCGGGATAGGTAGAATCACAAAGTTGACATCAGGAATGTGAATGTAAAATTAGATAAAATTTTTCGACACGAGTTGGAATAAAAATTAAAAACGCTAAACATATTTATACAAAATAAAATCAATATAAACTCACACACATGGGCGTATCAAAATCAGCATACAGTCAGCGGCAGAATTAGCTAAGCAATCGAAGCGGTCACAATGACCCAAGCACTTGCTATAGACATAAGAGCTTGTGTAGCTCATTGTGAACGCTTCGGTTGCTTAGCTAGTTCTGCTGCTGACTGTACCTACTCGAACAAACAATCCATAGCAACACATAACAGTGCATAAATCGTCCTTGGATATTAGAGTTTTATCAAGCAACGGAAGCGCGCGAATTTAGGCGCCCATTTTACACTAAATTCTTTACGAATTACGTCATATAGGTATTTTATTTATTTACAATCGAAACTCGAAAACATCGGTAATCGGTATACACAATCGTCGGCAACAACACGACATTGTTGCCTGTCCTTGGCAACAAGTATCAGCGGAAGCCGTCGCGTTGGCGACATACGAGTACAATGTTAGTTGGTAACTTGCGATAGTATTACAGGCCTATGTTACTATATTATCACGCTTGTATTAAAATGATTGGGTTCAATGCTTAAGAACCCAACAAAAACTTTTCATGCACAAGTGGTTGCCAAGACTCACAAGTTCATTCATGGTCACGATGCTTTCACTGTTAAAGTTATGAGATCTCTAGTAAAGCCAAGCTCCACTGACTCTACAATACAAACTACATTTTGGTGACAAAGTATGGCTTGGCCGTTTCGTAATTATAGTCCAAACTATCGCATTACCGTGCTGGGTACTTTAGTATACGATAACAATAACTCATCCCGCTAAAGCTACGATCCTCGGATTAATTGCTTCCTCTCGAGCTATTTCCTGAAGCCGGATCGGAAATGATACTATTTCTCGCTCGTAATGAAACTTCCAAGGGAGAAACGTAGGCATTCTTAGCAATCTCCGTTTTAAGAACAGCCGAATTCTTTGTAACATTTTCGTTATTTTAGCATTTTTCAATATCACAGACAATTAACTCAAACAAAAACTCTTCAAGTACATACAATTGTAAAGTTGGTAAAATATGGCAAAGCTCGCAGAAATCCTATTCGCGTGAACCACGCGCATTGTCACGGTTCGATTGGCATAATCCCTTTTACGCTAGACTAGTCAGATACAGGGCGTACCTATATAGATTGTCCTGTGCTAAATGAGGGTCTAGAGTGGGCTGCAATCACCTAGAAACCATATTCCTTTTGTCTGTCTGTTTTTCGTTTATTTTAGTTTGTCAAGAAAGCCGGCACCAGCAAAGTTGTTTCCTTAATCGTTCTAAAATGTTTTCAAACGAGCGCTCTGGGCGAGCCGCGTCGAAAGTTTAAACGCATGAGTATAAGACGCGATTAAGCCTACAAAAGCGGTTACTTCATAGGGCGGCTCGTCTTTGCCGACTGTTTTTTTTTTGTACTATTATGCTGTGGATCCATTAAAGCTGTGCCAGATAGCTGAACCTTACGAGGGGAAAAATCCAGCAATAAGATTATTTATTTTTCTCAGTCTCGTTTCGCACATCTCCTATGGATATCCTACACAACCTTTTTTTTATCTTATATTTTATTGATGCTTTGGCGCACCTGGTGTGACCATGTCAGCCTCATGGGGAGACTCTAGGTATTAATAGTTTACAAAGCACCGCCTCCAGTCCTAGCAATGAAGGAGCTCTCTACAAATTTGTAAATTTGGACAGCATCTCTGGACAAAGCGTTAGCCAACACAACATTAATCCCTCCATCTACGCAACCTTAGTCGGTCTCCTTAAACGTATTCATTACCGAGTCTATGCCCGCAGAACTGCAAACTTAACGCGAGTGACTGTCAAGACTTTCCGTTCCGCAACTTCCCGCGTGACCGCGTAGCGAAAAACATTTGTAGAATAAACTGACTTCAGAATGACATTTACATTGACTAATACACGTAGTTGGTGATCTTACCTCGTCCGCTGGCTTGGTGGGCGTGATGGCGACGGTCTCGTTGAAGCAGAGGCACGCGCAGTAGTGCCGGTTGGCGTCCACGTCGGTCAGCACCGACACGTAGAACCGCGGCTCCGACCGCTCCGTCGACAGCGCCCATCCTTGCGGTTGGCAAAACTGCCAGCAAAATTACAATTTCAGTATGTGCAGCCTTCATCGATATAAAACACTAGCTTTATGCACCGCGGCTTTGCCCCTGTGAAATATTTCAAAATGGGCTAGTTCCCTATCCTGTGGGAATTTCGAAAAATCCCTTCTTAGTGCACCTCTAGGATACTCAAGGTACCAGGCTGTCCCATAATGACCTGGCCTGATATACTTCCAGCCAACTTATAGCAATGTGTTATACTACATCTTAAAGTACATGCTTTTAGAGTTATCTAAACGAAAAAGTATCAACCTAGACGCAATATTTTTTATTTTAGAACATGAAGTGAAGAAAGTCGGGGGGATTTTCAAAATGTCGAAAACTGAGTATCGAAGTTGCGTAAGGTTTTTGTTCAAAGAAGGTTTATCTCCCGCCCAAATTAAAGAATGTTTGGAGGGTGTGTACGGGGACTCTTTACCTTCCCTTAGCACCGTGAAAAACTGGGTGGAAGAGTTTTGTCTGGGGCAGGAGGCCTTTGAAGACCTGGGCCATGATGGTCTACCGGTGGACATGCTGAGTTCAGAAAATGTGGCCCTCATGGAGGAATAAGTTTTAATTGATCACCGATTGAAGGTTAGGGAAGTAGCAGCAAGGCATGAACTTTCTAAAACCTAAGACTATCATGCCAATCAGGACAATCTTCATAAGAGCAAGGTGAACGCAAATTGGGTGCCTAAACTTCTGTCAGCAATGCAAAAAGAAGAAAAGTGAGATTTTCTTCTGTGTCTCTGAACCTCTGTTGTGTGAAACCTGCGAACGTGATTGGGCAACTAGTGACTGGAAACGAAACAACAGTCCACTTTTACTATCCTGAGAGCAAAAGCGAGTAAAAGGAGTAGCATTTTATAAGCCAGAGATCGCACGGAATAGCGAAGGTGCAGCAGCTCAAGAAAAAGCACATGTGCACAGTACTATGGGATTGTCAAGGGATCCTGAGAGCTGATTTCAAAGAATGCAACATTTTTATAAATGTTGAATACAATGCTTCAGTTTTTCGTAACATGCGGGTCATTATTAAAAAATATGTTGAGGTAAGGTGGCAGAAGATTTGTTGCTACTCCACGTTAACACGCCCGTCCACACTGCCGCTGTTGCGAAGGCCGCAGTCCGTGGATGTGGATTCATAAAGGTCAACCAACTGCCGCATAATACAAATGAAACTCTTACAATCAATCGCTTATTTCCTAATTTGAAGCGGGACTTGCAAGATTATTTTTTTCTTATCACGAAAATTTACAGTTGGCTATTCTAGTCCTTTTTAGAGACAAATTTTCAACCTGCTATTATAAAGGTATTAAAACATCAATTCGCAGGTGTAAAAATGTATCGATATTCAACATGTTTGACATGTGTATCTTGTGTGTCTGTGTATCTGTCTGTGGCATCATAGCTCCCAAACGGGTGGACCGATTTCGATGCGGTTTTTTTAATCAAAAGCTAGCTTAATCGAGATGGTTCTTAGCTAAATTTCATTAAAATCGGTTCACCCGTTTTTGAAATATTGAACTTTGAAATGACAATGTCGGGGGTTTTTAAACTTTTCTAAGTTGGTTAGGTTATTGTTGTTTCTTACCCATTCTATCCCTTCGTGAAAAGGTGTGTCGTCCCAGTTGAGCTCCGGGAATCGCTGGAGGATGACGCCACTGCTCAGCCCGCCTCCTGCGACAAAAACACGTTTGTTGATCCACTAATTAACTAATTACACATTCGTTCTTTAAGAGCGAAACATTGTAGTGGCGACAATAGCCACTTGAACTTTCTTTGCCTACAGACATAAGAATAAATAATAACATAGTAGAACGGAATCTCTTTTGACCGAGTCCAAAACGCCGCCAATTATATACCTACTTCACCCTTCACGTCGTTACACCCCTCTGTCGTCCAGGCGTGTTGCTAGGGTTGCTTGCTGTTAAATATTAGGTACTTACGTCTAAAGATAATATCACTAAGATATAAGTTTTTCTTTACTTTGAAATCATTACGTACTTACATAATTATAGACACTTCTAAATAAGAAGTTATTATAAGTGCCATACCAAATGAAGCCATTTAAGGTGGTTTAAGTAAGTATTACTTAGGTACCTACAAATATAAAATAAAATACGAGGGCTGTTTGATAAGTACCCGTTTTCTAAATATATTAATATCACTGGCCGCAAATAAGTATACCACCTTTTTAAGCCATTTTTCAGAGGCGGGAAAATTTAAAAAAAAATGGCATTCTTTTGTTTTTTTTCTCATTTGACAACGATTCAGTGAAGGCGTGAACTTAAAATTGTTAAAATGGAGAAAGAACAGTATCGGTCTGTAATTAAACTCTTATTTTTGGAAGGAAAAACATGTGATGAAATAAAAGTAAGAATGCAAGCAGTTTACCATGAATGTGCTCCTTCTATGACAACCGTCAGATATTGGTATAACGAGTTTAAGCGGGGGAGAACAACCGTCTTTGATGAGGATCGCCCAGGCCGGCCAGTTGAGGTGACTACAGACGATATGGTTAAGAAAATTGAAAATATCGTTTTAGCCGACCGCCGAATTTAACTTCGAGAAATCGTTGATGCTGTAAACGTTTCAATCGAGAGGGTACAACACATATTAGAAGAAAAATTGGGTATGAAGAAAGTATCGGCGAGGTGGGTGCCACGTTTACTCACGGAGGAGCAAAAACGGAACCGACGGACTACTTCGGAGCAGTGTTTGGCCGTGTTCAAACGTAACCCGAAGGAGTTTCTGCGTCGTTTCGTGGCCGTGGACGAAACGTGGGTCCACCACTACACCCCGGAAATGAAAGAGCAGCCGAAGCAGTGGATTTTACCGGGTGAACCTGCTCCAAAGAAAGCAAAAACCGTCCCATCGGCTGGAAAGGTCATGGCGACCGTTTTTTGGGATTCGCAGGGACATATTGACTATTTAGAAAAGGGAAAAACAATAACAGGGCAGTACTATGCCAATTTATTGGATGAATTTGACGCCGTGTTGAAGGACAAACGACCCCATTTAAAAAATAAAAAAGTACTGTTTCATCACGACAACGCCCCGGCTCATTCGTCCAGAGTTGTGACGGCTAAATTAGCACAGTTACGCTACGAACTATTGTCTCACCCCCCGTATTCTCCAGATTTGGCCCCATGCGATTTCTTTTTGTTTCCCAACCTAAAAAAATGGCTCGGTGGCAAGCCATTTGGATCAATTAATGACTTTCCATAATCATACTTTTTGGATGGTTTATTGAAGCTTGGAACAAATGTATAGAGTTAAAAGGTGACTACGTAGAAAAATAAATGCATATATACAAAAAAAATTTTTTTTTTCCATAAACGGGTACTTATCAAACAGCCCTCGTACATACAGGCTCACGTAAAACTATTACAACCAAATTATAAACAATCAAACGCGCGTGCGGTGACGCCGGCCGTGACAGCCTGACTGAGTAGTTTGTTTAACGAATACTCTAATATCGTGACCTTGAGCCCGTCTGGAGCGGGAGTTTCAGTTCTACTATGTTATTATTTATTATTATGCTACAGGGCAAAATAACAAGGAATAGTCGAACAGTGAAGCACTTAACTAACCACTAAAGAAGAAGGAACTGAGAGAAATCGTCAGTTTTATAAAGGGATGCTTAGCCATCATAAATTGAAATTAATAAATATATTAATTATAGCCACACCCTCTCATTTTCTTAGCTGTGTTCGAGTGTTCGATTGAACGTGTTACCAATTTGCATTTGAATACCATATAACCCATTGTAGTTGCGACAGCACTCTTTCCTAAGCTCGGTACCCAACCGAAGCACCGAAGTTAGCAAGGCATCCACTCAACGACTCAACCCAACTATTTAAACTTCTCTTAACACCATCCTGGACTGTACCATTTTAGCTAGGAAACGTATGCAAATACCGTAGTTATTAATTCACGATGTGCCAACGACGCTGCCCCGTAGTCGGGTCACGTGCCCCAACGGACACTTTGTAATTTAACCATAATACGGCAACGCGTTTTACATTCACGGTGTGCAGCTAATGTGGTATTTTAAGGCTTTCGTCCAGTGTTTTAGCGGTTTTTGTATCGATTATGTGAGTGCTTTCTGTGTTTGAGGGCATTCCGATACCTAATTAAGCAGCGCTGGCTGCGTAGCTAAGCTCAGGATTCCTCTGGTAACCACTAATTGATTATTTTCGTTTATTAAAACTGCAAACAGAATTTAACAGGCTGCAGGCTGCTCTTAGACGAATATTCGCCCAACACACAATCTATCTATAATCTATATATACGCATAATTCTTTACGACGCGAATCATACGACGATCAACCTACGTATCGATAATCCTGAAGAGTCGGATTTGCGATAGGTAGGTATACCTATAATGTAAGTAGTATTATAATGGGTATTTATTTCATTTGGTGCAAATTGGCCGGTTTGTTAAAAAAATATTTCAATAGCAAACTTCATGAAAATAATCGATTTAATGATTATTTTTGTTTTTATTTTTATGAAACATTCATAGAATGAAATTCAACATACAATGACAATGCAAAGAAAAATTCGTTAAGCAGCTGGACTTGAACCAGCAACCTCGGTAATCCGTACCACGCTCCACCAATTAAGCTATACTTAACGTTGGTGTACCTAACGAATTTTTCAATGCCTTGTGTCATATTTTATTTGGAAGATCAACATTCATTCATTCATTCATTCATTGTCATTGTATGTTGAATTTCATTCTATGAATGTTTCATAAAAATAAAAACAAAAATAATCATTAAATCGATTTTTTTTGTTGATTCAGAAAATAGCACCATCTCTTGCCACTAATGCGTAACTGTAGAAGTTCCGTAGTGGGTGAGCTGCTTGATTAAGCTACTCATAGATGGCGCTGAGGAGAGATCTTCCAAATAAAATATGACACAAGGCATTGAAAAATTCGTTAGGTACACCAACGTTAAGTATAGCTTAATTGGTGGAGCGTGGTACGGATTACCGAGGTTGCTGGTTCAAGTCCAGCTGCTTAACGAATTTTTCTTTGCATTGTCATTGTATGTAGCAAACTTCATCTCAATTGAAAGATTGTAATACAAGGACTATAAAAAAAATAAAGGCCACCTTTTATGATCCATATTAGTGATGGTATGGACCCGCAAAGTTTTAAGCGACATGGTAATGATATTTTGCATGCTTGGTAACGACCAAAGCACATGGTAATGACAAACGACTCATTCTCCAATTAGTTCGTCACAGAAACAATGTCTATAATATTGTTAATGACTAATGTGACGTGTGGGCTTGTTTTTTTTTATCACAAATTGAGTCTAATTTCTGACTTTTCTGACAAATTTTGGTCAATTTCAATCTTGATTTTGATTCAAAGTTAAAATTTTATTGCGAACCCTTTATGATCAATGGCAAACCTCTGGGAGTTCACGTACCCTACTTGGAGAAAGCCTAATCTATTGGGATGCTTTAACATGAAGTTGAAAGCCTTCTGGATAAACGATTTACGAGATGGACCAAGAAGTCCATCTAAAGGATTGCTTATACCTAAGTGTTGCTGAAAGAAAAGTGACTATGACTGTGATGAACCAGAAAACTCATCTAATGAGTTCCTTAAGGATGTAGTTGAAGGCCTTTTGGGGAAACAATCACGAGATGAACCGGAAAATTCATCTACAGGGTTCCACTCCGATAGCCCGAAGAATTTTCAACCTAATTTCACTAACCCTAAATTTCAGTATTCCAAACGCTAGGTTCCGCCGTAGTTGTAAATTATTTTTTAATTAAAATAAAACAGACCTAAACTAGCCTACCTATATTTTCAAAATCATGTATACCAAAGTTTTGGTTCAGCAGAAAATAATGAAAATTTGGATTAATGATGCTTTCGGAATTACAACTTTACCGAGTTTTTGGGGTGTTCTCCATCTGGAAGATTGCTTATTTAGACTTTGCTATCGGAAAGTGTGCCCAGATATAAAGATTAAACATATAAAAATGCAAGCTCAATACAAGACAAGTGCATATAGTCATGTCCATGGAGTCATTACCGTGGCTAGAAAAATCTACTGTAATCCATGGTAATGAGCACCTTGGTAATGACAAAATCGCGATATTTCCTCTTTAGCGTGTTCCTTGTTAGATATTTCAAAATTGTCTATTGATTGCGCTATAGCCAATCGGTTAGGCTATAAGATGAAATAAGGATAATATAAACAATTCGTGTACTTATCGAGGAATGGGACCCACGGGAATGACAATACTATCTTGACAAAAGCCATGGTACGACTTTGTAAAAATGAAATAAATGTTTAATATTACACTGGCACGAAATGTGTTCACTCTGGCTTCTGAATGGTGACCAAAGGCACGCGTGGGAAGTGGCGGGATTTGTGTAGAGCTATTTAGTGCAGACTTATATGTCGCGTCACGGTGTGATATGGTGATGATGAGTTTAATAGGAACCAAGACATACGATGCTGCTGTTCAGTTTTTTACCACGCATTTCAATTTGTGCAATCAATAACGTGTGTCATCACTATTAAATGTTTTAGGTAAATAGTAGTTTCAGCCGTAAGCGTTAGTTAAATGAAACATTTTGCAGAAGTTTTACCGAAAACTGGAAAGCGGACACCCCTTGGTAATGACATTTTGACCCTTTTGAACGCAATAACTTTTACATTACTTCTTATATATGAAATCAAAAAAGTTGTTGTTAGATACAAGTTACAAGTTACTTATAGACACGGTAAAAATCTCACTTCGTTTAGATGGCTATATTGTCGCGGACAGCCGATTTACACCAAATGAAATAATTACCCTAATATTGTATTAAATTGATAAGTATGGATTACGTTAGCATTTAAGAATATTTTTGTATCTCATCTAAGTGAACGGTATGTTCTTTTTGAGTATAAATGTCTTTAAACCGAAGTACACCTATTACATCAAGCTTTAGTAAATTCAAAAAATATTAAATTACAGATCCCTTTCGTAGGGAATGTCGGTCGATTTGTTGCACCAGCTAGAGCATGATTTGTTTATACGCGCTTTAGTTGCGCCGGCGCTGCTCTCGTTGCATAACTGGAAGGTGAACAGGCTGGTGTCATATTTGGAGGCCGCCCAGCCGGCTTACCATCTTAAGTTCACGCTTCGGAGGGTAATATGACTAAGTATGCTCAATGAGACTTTCTAAGAGCGCGTTATGTTTAGAATTAGCATTAGAGTATAGAGCGCATGCGATTCGATTAGGATCGAAGTAGGTACATAGGTTTGAAACATAACATCGATCGCTCACTCTAGTAGGTAGGTACTTAAATATTAGGTAGGTAGGTATATAAATTTGCATTATTTAGTGAAGACAAATGATTCCTTGTCCCCAATGTCACTTCGAGCAGTTACGACATTATAGACATGATCTGCGTAGATGATTGTACCTACCAAAGACAGCATAATTATATATTTATATTCCATTAAAACAGTATCTGGTAATCCGCCATAGCATAAAGCGACGCTATTCAACCCCTGGCCCGCGGACCATGATGTGTCCAGTATATACCTAGGTACGAATTGGAAAGGCCTCCGGAAGCAAGTTTGAAAATTCCCACTAAATAGGTATGTACATTGATTATTACAAACAGTTATTTTTAAATCATTAATTTTGCCCGACTGTTAAAAAGATTGAGCAACCCTGCCAGCACCGATGGCTGCGGTCGTAGGTACCTAAGCTCCACCCGCGTTCGATCAAACATTTCAATTTTCACTCCACTTTCTGCTCGGAAGAAAGAAACGCACAACTTTTTCACAAAAATAGGTAGTAACTTAATAAACCACGGGCGCCATATTTGACCTATTTCGCGCTACGCCCGGCGGGACCCAGGACCCCGGGGCAATCACGTCGTTGATTACGGGCCCGATTTCTTTTCACGCGTGCCATAGCTGACACTTTGGAAAAAAATGTTAATCATTTTGTTCCCTGACGCCGTGGCATTTTGCGAGATTGGAAGCGTTCTAGGATATACCTACCTAGGTAGTTTATGCCTGCACGCAATTGTTTTTTTTTTAATATAATTCCCTGTTTGTAAGTAATAGTTGTCATTTTAATTCTCGCATTAGTAAATTTATAACTAAAAGTGTAATGTATGCACCTACCTATGACAGAGCATCAATTGAGAATGGCTGGACCGATTTGTGTTTTATTGTTCGTTTCGGATCGGGACAACATTTTAATGAAAGAAAGTTTTTACCCTGTTATTCATAAACCTATTTTAACTAAAATGCCGTTAAAGTTCGTTTGTCCTTTTTGTCACATTGGCATTTCCGTTAGTAAGAAGAAGACAAAACCTATTTTAGCTAATGGAGGCTTGAGTGACGTTTATGAATAAAGAGCCCTTAGTCATCATCATCATGTCAGCCGAAAGACGTCCACTGCTGGGCATAGGCCTCCCCCAAGGCTCTCTACTCAGACCGGTCTTATGCTTTCCGCATCCACCGCGATCCCGCGATGTTTACTAGGTCGTCGCTCTATCTTGTTGGAGTTTAGACTAATAAAATAAATAAAATAGGTAGCAGAGCAACACACACATTCTGGCTTTATAGTGACTCTAGCTCTTGCCCAGAACTATATTCTGCTATAAAGAATGAAATATCAATAGCTATTTGTAGGCAGTGTGTAGGCTTTTAATCAGTTCATTGATTGTCTGTAGTTTTAATTCGGAATGTAATTAATTTTATCGCTTAGGAATTATTTATTACTATTAATGGCTCTGTGAGTGTATGTATGTTGACCTCGCGAGCTCATTTTTGAACATAATTTCAGTTTTATTTTTAATTGAAAAATTTCCAAACACTGAATCAACAAAAGTCATCCATGTAATTATCGTACCTGCGCACATAATTTTACGAGAATCGGTTGAGAGATGAGGCGTGTAGAGGAGAACAGACCCCATGTTTTTACAATTTACAAGTGAAAATCTCTTTCTAACAAAGGGTGATAGGATGAGACTTCCCTTTGTAAATTGTAACTTGTAGCTTTATAAAACACGGCACAGTGTACCAAAGCCTAAATAAAATACGAGATTTTAAAAAAAATGCTAGGTAGGTATTATGCCTCCTTTACATCATGATTCATCATCCAGCACAATAGCACATTGTAATTAATAACAATAACAACATCAGCAGATCTGTAATATTAAGTCTTGTATGTTATTGTTAAAGAATTTGTATGTTAAGTTTAATTAGTATAACTGGGAACTATTAAACCAAGTAGTAACAATGGACAAATTCTGAGACCACATTATGCAACATCTAAAAATATCTATTGAGATGAGATCAGATGTGGTCCATTAACATCAGAGCCCCAAGGCTGTTCCAATCAAGTGCATACCTAGGTTTGACCAACACACTATCTCATTATTAACTGAATAGCGGCTTATTCATATGAATGATAGCTATTGCTATTAGTAGTGAAAACTTTAAATAGGAAACTACTGTGAGACCTAGATACTAGAATACTCACATTTTAATGAAACGGGAAAAAAAATTGAAACCAGAAATTTTTGGGAAATAAATGGATCAGTCACATACCTATATAACATACATAAGTTGAGTCCAGCTAACATGTTTCAGACTAATTCGTAGTCCTTCCTCTGGGAGCGCACGTCTCGGCGGCTGGGAAACATACACTGCGCGCCAAGGCTCTGTTCGGTTCTGTTTATTTCACTATGATACTCACTGTAGTGATGTTAAAATCAGAAATTTTATCGAAACAAGTAATCTCATACCTATCTTATGTTAGTTAATAAAAGTTACACTTTTGCATGGAACTTTACAAAGATGCAAGTGCCTTTATAACATTTTGTGACAATCAGGGTTTTTTTCTTTTTAGGGTTTTCTTTTTCTTTTTGTACATCAATGATGTTGAGTCCTTGTTTGCAACCAAGTTAATTGCTATACAAATTAACCTCTTTTACCCAATTAATTATCGACAAACGATTCTACATATATTAAAGAATTACTATAGCTCTTTAAAGGGGAGTTGCTAATGAGTGGAGGCATTTAGCAAGTTAGCACTTATTTAAAACAGTTGGAGCCTTGTTGCTAAATGACTGAATTAAAATCAATGAGGTCCTCATTTTAATACTTATATTTGCATCATTGTTTTGAAGGAATAATATTATGAATAAGTAGAGATTGAATGCGAAAAACCGGCCAAGTGCGAGTCGGACTCGCTCACGAGGGTTCCGTAGAAAGATTTTAACGCTTTTCCCTAGTGTTTTAAGAAGTCCAGTGTTAGCAGAGCCCTGCTCCTAAGCAAATTGTACGCAGTGTGGGGTCAACTTATATTGGTCTGCGAAATCTACAGACAGACATAAAAATTTAAGATTTTGAGACTTTTCGGAGTGGTTGTGCTATAAGAGCTACCTTCATACCAAATTTCAAGTTTCTAGGGCACCTGGAAGTGCCCTTAAGGTTTTTGGAAATCAGCAATTTGTATGGAAATGGTCTTTTTAATTACTGTATTTTTTGGTTGCGTTGATTTAGAAGGTTGATTTTTTCACAGCTTCAAGAGACCACAGGCTTGAGTATTTGATATTAATTTCAGCATGCTACCTCCACGCGTTCCAGAGAAAAAGTGTCTTGACAGACAGACGGACAGACAACAAAGTGATCCTATAAGGGTTCCGTTTTTTCCTTTTGAGGTATGGAACCCTAAAAATCAACAATTACAGGACAATAGTGTCCTAGATTTTTTTGAGGGCAAAAGTCCACTTGTAAAGGCATGATTTGAGGCAGTGTGATGCTAACTGAGCCCCCCTCCCCCTCCCACCCTAAGCATCTAGCAGTGATTTAGCATAATGCCTACCAACTATGACAAAGTAAGTTATATTGCAATAATGATGTGGTTCAAGTAATCACAAAGCCATAAACCTAATTAAACACACATTATTATGCGGGCTGCAACAGAGGCCCCATAAAGACAGTGTGACCCTGTGAAGGCAGGGTCAATAAACTTGATGACTCAACATTTAACTAGATCATGGTTACTGAAAGAATGTTAATAATAACAGATTATTTGGACAGTTGTTTGATTGCCATAATTTTGTTGCAGTTTGTGTGCACAAGGCTATTGTTTCAGTGGGTCAAAAATTCATTTGCTTAGTTAAACTGCTAATGAGATTCTTATAAGTACTCCCATAATAAATAAAGGTACCATGTCATATAATAAGCATTTTAAGTGCAGCTTTGTTATAACTTTAGTAGAATCCATTGTATTGGTTAGTTAGTTAAAAAAAAAACCTTCATGTTACTGTCTGTATTTTAACAGTGCTTGACTGACTTTAAAAACTTTAGTGACTGCATGTCACTAAAGTTTTATTTAATGACTAATAATTTAATACATGTTTTGACTTTAATTAACCTCTCAAACCAAACCAAATAGCATGAGTTGGACACAAAAGAACCTGAATTGAAGACCAGGCTTTCTCATCTAAATCTGCACAATATTAATCAAAACAACACTGATAACAGGCATATTTTGAATGCTTAGATAGCAATGTTACGTTACATGATTAAAAACCACTTACTTTCTTTCTCGTGGTCGAATCCCACTATCACAAAGTAGTCGACGAGCCGGGACATGGCAATCCTACCGCCGCATCCAACACAAAACACCACAATTACACCTATTAATTAAATTACACTGATTTACACACATCTTAGAGACACGACCGCTAGCTCCCTCATTTTCACTCGTAAACACTCGCTACTTTATTTCTACGATTTGCATTGAAATCGGTCGCAACCTGCACACCATGCACTTCACGGAATGTAAACAACACTTTCATTTATCGCGAGCCAAGGAATTTTATTACAATAAGAAAGGCTAATTGCTCTTTGAGAGGTTATACACTGGACTGTAATACCAATTAACAGTCTAATGGCTTTAAACAGAATTCTAAATCGAAATAAGATTTTTATCAGTCGAATAACCACTAATTTACACAATTTGTGATCAGATTTCCATTATTTTAAACTATAATTGTCAGAGACCTTCCCTCGTCCGACATTTCCAAAAAACTGTTTTTTTTTACTACCAATACTACCAAACCAAACCAACCAAAACTTCCAAACGGAAAAAATGTTGCCAGAATTGCATTAACTATAATCTACTATAAAGTGGGTCAGCCACAAAAAGTAAGCTTCTTGGTCAGACACCATAGCAGACGCACGAGAGGCGCCTTTAAATCAACAAACCCTTATCATTTTGATTAGACTTAATGTTAAAGTTTTGGCAGAAGGGAAATCGCGCGTTAACATCTCCATTCCTTTCCTGCTCTAAGTCAGACACTATCAAACAAAAGCAAAGGCCGAAGAGTTCATAAAATGATTAATTGGCTTTATAAAGCCGCCTTCAAAAGAAACCTTAAAAAAAATACATAAAATAATTCTCTAAAAGCCATGAGTTTTACGGTCTTTTTTTAACGGTGGGAAATGTATTACGCATATACACATACCCCCGCGCCGTGGTGAGTGGTTTATCATCATCATCATTTATTTAGCAAACATGTACATTAGTCTTAGAACTAATTATACATGGACCCTGGTAGGGTATAGCTACAGTAAAAACTTACTTATATCTACTTACATACATATTCATCTACTTTATAAGTATTTCTAATATTTTCTCCAACTTAACATCTAAGTATGGTATGGCACAGTTCACTTAATAAACTAACTTACTTAACCTTATTCTAAAGTAAGCTTTCAATTTCTTATTTATCTGTAACATTAAATAAGTATTTATTTATTTGTACATAAGTATAAGTATTTATTTATACATAAGTATAAGTATTATGTTTATTGATAATTTTTATATCTTATTATGTCATACATATTTTCTTTATTCTTCCGTGTATTCCGTAATCGAATAATAACATTTGTATAAAAGCATTTTTCGAAGTTTATCTATAAATATTTTATCACTTTGTATGTTTTTAATATCTAGTGGTAATTTGTTATAAATATTAATTGAAATGTAGTAAGGGCTGTTTTTGTCAAATTCTAGTATTGGTTCAGGGAGGACAAGTTTATGGGTTCGACGGGCACTTTTAGAAAACTTGTATAAATGTAGGTTTAGCGGGCCTATCACTAGAAATATGAAGTTGGTGCGCACATATCATAAGTCCTCTATAATGCGTTCAGAAACCGTAGAAAATGATCAGCATTTCAGTACGCCGTCGCCTTCTCGCCGACAGCGCGAGCCCCAGCACCACCCACCACCACCAGCAGTAAAGTAATAGTCATTACGACATCGAATTCGATATCGTAATGACTTTTCGATATCGAATTCGATGTTTCAAATTTGAAAACCAACGTAATTTACAATCATAGTGAAATAAAACGGATCACTCACGTATATAAGTCGAGTTCAGTCCAACATGTATAAATAACAAAGTGATATATTTTTTTTACAATAAAAAAAAACAGTTTACGAAACATCAGCTCGGTACGTTTGTCTATGATTAAAAAAAACAGTCAAATTCGTGACAGATATGGGTATGATATGATATATGCCTTCGGCTTCTGAACCCATCTTAGAGTACTTATAATATGTGTGTAGATAAAGTAATGTACGCAACTCCACATAATTAGGCCTTAAAACACTCGTGTGATCCTATTATGAAACTCAGCTTCGCCTCGTTTCATAAAAACTCGTGTTTTAAGGACCCTCATTATGTAGCATTTGCATAAACTACTATTGAATGAAGTGCCGACTTCATATTTCTGCTAGTGCTCGGCCATAAAACTCAAGGCTTTTAGCGGATTTTTTTTCTAAGGTTATTTCTGAAGGTGGTTTCACTCTTTTGTTAAAATATTTTTATTTGTCAATTTTATGTTGATTTAACGTTTTCAGAATTATACTCCAACTCCTAACCGTTAAGGAGTTGTACGTTCCATCATCAGCTCATCAACATGAGATGATGACTACCAGCGCCGTGTTTTATAAAGCTACAAGTTACAATTTACAAACGGAAGTCTCTTTCTAACAAAAGGTGTTGGAATGAGACTTCCGCGTGTAAATTGTAGCTTTATAAAACAGGGCCCAGACGCAAATTCTTGAATAACCTTAGAAAATATATGAAACACATAATACTTGCCTATAAAACTTGAGGGTTGCCCTTGATTTCCCTGGGATCCCATCATCAGATCATGACTTGGTGATGTAATTAGCTTTTTTGTTAATGCTTAAGCTGATGGCCTTGTAGCCAATGCTTTTAATAAAAAAACCAGATCAGCTCATCAGCTGTCACTGTCAGCTTCAGATATGATATATGTATACATACGTAATAACGTAAATAACGGGGCATCAAAATATTGATGTTTTATTTTAATGAATCTTTTTAAAATTATTTCTCCGCCCCCATTACCATGTCGGACCCAAGTTCTCAACAAATATCGGAAATTAATCTGAAGAAGGTGTTTAAAATTATAGTTTTAGGTGATTCAGGTGTCGGCAAAACATGTTTGACTTATCGCTTTTGCGAGGGTCAGTTTTTGGATAAATCCGAGGCCACGATCGGCGTCGACTTCAGAGAACGTAATATTCGCATAAACAACGAGGATATACGGGTAAGTAACGAACTGACAAAGGCTAGGAACCACTTAAAAAGCAATTATTTCCGTACTTAAGTCGGCCCCGTTTCAAGCATATGGGTTAAACGTTAACAAAAATTTTAGCGCAACTATAAGTATAACAAAACTTAGTGATAGTGCACTTAACATCGAGCCACTGCTTTTTCTTTACACTCAAAACCTTTATATCCATAGCTTCAGTTATGGGATACTGCTGGTCAGGAGAGATTCCGCAAGTCGATGGTGCAGCACTATTACAGGAATGTCCATGCTGTGGTCATCGTCTATGATGTCTCCAAACCGGAGACTTTTCATGTGAGTCTTTTAAGTAATGGCTGACTGAAGTTTGGTTCTGGTTTTGGCCGAAAAATCTAGTTTCAGTTTCGGCCAAAACTGAGTTATTGTATACTAGTTAATGTGTGTTTGTATCGTGACAAATCTTAGTTCCCACTCTCAGTCAAAAACAACTGTTCTAGTCAATATCGAGCTGGATGCAGGAAGTAGAAAGCCACGGGCTGCAGGGTGCTCCGCGGGTCTTGGTAGGAAACAAATGCGACACCGGCACCGCAGAGTCCCGCCTCGCCACCTCGCTAGCACAGCGACTCGCTGACAAGCATGGAATGCCTGTGAGTTGTTTTTTTTATAAAATAGCTTATTAGATAAAACCCTGATAGCCTAATGGTTTGACCTTTGGCCTCTCAGGCAAAAAGTCGTGAGTTTGAGCCATGGCTTACATCTCTTGAGATTTTCGGAATTTATGTGCGAAATTACATTTATAATTTTATCGTGAGCTTTTCGTTTTGGTGAAGGAAAACATCGTGAGGAAACCTGCAAAGTCATGTGAAGCAATAAGTAAATAAATAAATCTGATTAAATATAATGGGACAATAAATAAAATTGACACCAATTCATCTATTCATTCAGCTATTCATACATCTATTCATTCAGCTATTCATTCATCTATTCATTCATCTATTCATTCATCTATTCATTCAGCTATTCATTCATCAATTCATTCATCTATTCATTCAGCTATTCTCTAAATAAACTATTTGTATTTGTATCTAGTACATTCAATGGTGTTTCAGTTCTCTATCCTGTGGGAATTACATTTTTTTTTATATAGTGCATCTCTATGGCACTTGTATGTGTCTGCCAAACACCAAACCCAAATCTCCAGTGGTTTAGGCTGCATGTTATCTGTCAGCCAGTCATTGTTTATTTTACAAGTAAAATTCATTTATTGCCATGTTTGTTGTAGTTAGATAAAGGTTCCTTCTGCACAATTCGATAACTATTTTGGGCTCATTATAATCATTTTTTTTTTATCTGGTCTACAAACTGGATAGTACATCCTAATATACAAATTTCATGCACAATAGTAAACAGTTATTTTTAAAATAAAATTTAAATAAAAAAATTAAATACAAAACTCAAATGTAGTACAAAAAAGGACAAGATAATAATTACAAGGTAGTACAAGATGTTACTTATAAATTAACAGTTCTAACAGCTCTTTATTTAGTATAAGACATGAGGGCTTGCCGTATCTTTATTTTAGCAGAGGCCAAGGAGCAACAACAAATATTGAGGCTTCCTTTAACTCCATTATATGATGCTCCATTATATCATTCTATACAGAGGCGCATGTCTGCCTATGTTCGTGCGGCAACAAGGCAAGAAGAAAGGCCTTCTGTTCCACAGTCGGCTGCCCGTTCGCGGAACGACCACTTTTATGCGTTCAAGGAGTTCGGCGCAGTCGACCAGACCGTGTCTGAGTTTGCACAGTAACAAGATATCGCTTGATTTTCGTCTATCACATAGAGATTCCATTTTAAAATGTTGTAGCCTTGCTTCGTATGACGTGAGACTCCTACACTTGTTTTGAGCGAATGCTAAGTGGTACAGAAAACGTTTCTGCACCCTTTCTATGCGGTCGGAGTGAACCTTGTATCCAGGATTCCATACAGGAGCACAGTATTGAAGTACGCTCCTGACCAAGCTGTTGTATACGGGGACAATAACAGAGGGATCATTAAAAGTCTTAATCTGCCTAGCAATAAAACCCGACATTTGAGACGCTCTCTTTACAATCGAGTCTACATGATCCCGAAAACTTAGCTTGCTATCAATCAGAACTCCAAGGTCGCGTATACTACTCGTTTCAGTTAGTGTGCTCCCATTAAGATGATACGTAGCCATTGTCGGATTTTTCTTTCTGGTAAATTTTATGTGGAAACATTTACCACCGTTCAATACCATGTCATTGAAAGTACACCAATTTGCTATTCTATTGATATCGTCTTGAAGTAATTCTATATCAGAATTATTTTCTATGACTGGATATAGCTTTAGGTCGTCGGCATACATCTTAAACTTGCAACGGATGTTTCTTGCGAGGTCGTCGATGTAAATCAAGAAAAATAAAGGCCCCAAATGCGATCCCTGTGGGACTCCAGACGGGATAGCAATGGCTTGTGACTTATATCCGCGGAGAGCGACCAACTGAGTCCGATTTTTAAGGTAAGACTCACACCACCGCAACAGAGAGCCGTGTATACCCATATGTTCGATTTTACGTATGAGAATATCATGATTTATCAAATCAAAAGCCTTGCTAAAGTCGGTATAGATTCAAATTCAATTCAAATTCAAATTCAAAATTCAAATTCAAAATTTTATTCAGCAAATAGGCAGTTGAATGCTCTTTTACACGTCATTTTTTCGAGTCTACCAGCGCTTTCGGAAAGACCATGATTGCCAAGAAGAATGCGCCGCAAGAAACTTGGCATAAAGTAATTTTTTCTAAAAACAAGTTACATCAGATCTTACAATACGTAACCACAGATAAATTACACAAAGAAAGCTCACTCTATCATTAAAAAAAATAAAGTGAAAAAAAAAATACCGTATTTTAGAAAAAAGTGTAAAAATAAATATTATTAGAACAGCAAAACCAGAACACTTTAATTTATTGGCACGTTTTAATTGAGCAGGAGATACATAGAGTCTCCAGGTGAAATATCTTAAGAATTACAAGGGGATGTATAGGGTCCCAGAATTAATACTATAATATGATACTTAATCTAAATGGCTTAGAGATGTATAGTCTCTAGGGTCAATTTAAACTAAATTTAAAATCAGCAGAGGTGTAAAACGCCTCCACGGTCAAATAATAAGTATAATAATACATATACATAAACTGGAGATGTAGGATGTAGGAGATGTGGTCTCCAAATGTCAAATAACAAAATTGATGAAATATGCATTTCATGTCATCATGTCAAATAAATAAAACATAATTTGTCAATTATATATAATTAGTACGCAGCGGACAACGGCAACAGAGCCAGACACCATACACGAATATCTTCGGGACACAGAAAAGTCACATTGGTGTCCTAATTATCATCTGTTTTCGATCTTGGCCAAGTGGTATCATCACATAAGTATTCATCCACTTTGTAGTATGCTTTTTTTATGCTTTTTTATGCTGTCTTTATGTAGCTTTTGAATGAATTGTGAGGCAATTCCCAGATAGCGTGAACCTCCTTTAAATTGTCTAATGCCTCGGCTATATCATTAACGTAACTTGCCAGATTACTAGTAGTCGATCTGCGGGGTAAAAAACCGTGTTGAGCTTCATGAAATTGCTTTTTAACATGCCAGTATACTTTTTTTTGGACAATGGATTCGAATGCTGGTAGGATCGATACTGGCCTATAATGTGAGATTATTGTAACATCGTCTTTCTTATGTATGGGAGTTATACTTGCGATCTGCCACCTGGCCGGGAAAACTCCCTGTTTGAGTGACTCGTTGTACAACATGGTCAGCGGCTTAGCCAAATACCTTGCGCATTTAACAAGTACTAACGGCGGTATGCCGTCCGTCCCCGCACCTTTATTGGAATCCAGCTGCGATAGGCTCTTAAAAACTTCATCCTCTGTGAGCTCACACTTGCCCAACGACCCCTGACCACCGTGGCTTTTTGGCTCACTAGTGAAATGTACCGGGAAAACGAAAAGACGTGCTTTCTTATGCGACCGTTTAATAACAACTGAATACAAAGTCAAGCGCGAAGCATACCCTCATAGTTTTGAGATAAACATCTAGGTCTACCTACATATACTACAACTAGAACCAGCGCAGCCGTTGGTTTCCGACACTCGAGTCGATGTAGATCTTGATTTGTACACTGACTCAAAATGTTCGGAAAAAGTATCACAGATCTCCTGCCCGCCGACAGCCACCCTGGACCCTTAAGTCATTTGGTTTGGAATCGAGTAGCTATTGGACTTGAGTCCACTTATGTACGACCATAATGAAATAAAACCGTTTTTATAAGTCCGAAACATGTCCGGCTAAACTCGACTTATGTACGTGAGTGATCCGTTTTTATTTCATTATGATTGAGTCTCACGGTAGTTTCATGTTAAAAGTGGCAAATCTCATTATAATCAGTTTTATAGGTAGAATAGATGTTAAAAAGTAAGTAGATGTGGTGTGTTTATTTTGTTTTTTTTTTTCTTTTTTTCTAACGAAGCTTTAGTGTACTGAACAAAACCAAATGGGACTACGTGAGCCTCATGGGAAACCACGGTTATTATGTGCCTATCAAACTCCAGTTTTTTTTTAACGCTTTCATCCTTGCTCTTTTTGCAAGGAGTATTTTGCCAATGTCAGCATTTAGACATTACACACGTGAGAAGATTGTTGATGAGCCCGAATCTCTGGATACAAAAGCTTGTCTAACTAATTTATAAATCATCAGACAATTAATTAATTCACATTTATTTTTTCAGTTATTCGAAACATCAGCACTGCTCGATTCCGAATGCAACAATGTAGAGTCCATATTCATGACGCTAGCTCACAAGCTGTACTCGAAGCAGCCTCTCAGGGTCATCAGCGTTCAGGTAAGCACGTACAATTCGCACCAAACTTATATGTGCTTGGAGTGAAGTTAGTCACTTGTCACACAGACGGCACTATTCGTGCTAGCCCAGCTTCTGGAGGAGGCAGAGCAGACTCTTCACGTTGCTGGCGACTTCCGGAGCGACCCCAGGCCAGGACCCGGTGTAATGGCTTTGTAGCTGCCTCGTAACTGTGCTATAATCTTTCACACTATGTATTTTTGTCTCTTTGTAACTTTCCAGGGTGAACAAGGCCATGGGGTTGTGACCCTGCCTCGGAAGAAGCCTCGAAGCACTCCATCCAATGACAGCTGCCTTTGCAGTTAAGCCAACGGTGACCGGGGTAAATGCCACAGTAGGAGTATTGCACGGAATTCTGTTACACAGTCCGAGAAATAATGAGCAATATCAAGGTGGAAACTAAATAAATAACCGCCACATAGTGAAAGTGAAATATTCGAATCACTCACGTATTTAAGTCGAAGCCCGACATCTTTCGGACTCATTCGTAGTCCTTCCTCTCTATGAATTAGTCCGAAACATGTCGGACTAAATTCGACTTACAGGCGATCGGCTGGCTGGACCGATTTTTATGATATTTGATTTATTGCATTTGTCTCCGCTCCAAATAAAATAACTAAGACGGAAAAAATCCCAAAAAATACACATAAAAAATGTTCATCATTATTCTCATACATTTTGTATGGAACGGCCTATGGTGGTACCTACGGAGTTCGCTGGGTTGGCTAGTGTTTTTAAATTCAGCGCTACTCACGACACCGAGTCGTCACTTTGTAACGAGCCCCCCACGCTGATGACGACACGTATCGTGATTGTCAGACCAAAATATGTACGGATTAGCTGTTGCCGGCGACTTCGTCTGCGTAGAATCGCGAAAAAAATCCGGAATAAAAAGTAGCCTACATTTTTCATCAATATTCAAACTATTTTCTTGCCAGCAAAAATTTCATTAACATCGGTCCAGCGGTTTTGCTGTGAAGTGGTAGCAAACAGGCAGAGACAGGGTTTCTTTCGCGTGTATATATTACTTTGGATATAAGCATTTACGGTGGCGTGCCGTGAATGATTCGACCGTAGCTGCGTGGCGTGATAACGTAAGCTGTTTCAAGATTGAGGCAATTTGTATGAAAAATTATCGTTCCCCTTTCATTCCCATTCTTTCCACTCTGTATTGTAAAAATATTGTATTACACGGCGGTGCTCGATAATTCACTCATGACTCGCTAGCTCAGCCCGCATTGTATATCATTCTACTCGTACTATTTTTCTCGCACTGTGTATACATGGTTTAGGACCGCCTATTGTTTTTGTGAAATTGTATTTAAGTATATTCCTTATAAAAGTTTATTATATTATACTAATTAACCTTGTATTGACAGCAAATTGTCGTTTGAGCCCAGTTATCTTTAGGTAGGTACCTTGGTCAAAGGTATGTAGGTTTACACATACATAATAAAAATATTTATATTTTTTGAAGACTGCCATGACATTCGAAATGCAGAATAATCAACTGCGATTAAGATGTGTTAATGGAATTGGAATTCCTAAAAGTATTATAGGTACACTTGCCAAAATTATAAACAGATAAAAGATACAATGTATTTATAGAAGTTGATTTACCTGTTACAGCTAGATCACGTTTATTTTCTTTTTCTTGTGGAATTAATAAAATAATTTATTTCTTTATTATAAAAGTGGCACTTAGGTAATCTATAGCTTGCAGAAACTTAGTAAACGTTTATGAATAAAAGGGTTAGTTTTTAACTCTAACTTGCGGTGCCAAAGTCTATGTGAACTACCTACAATCTTAACAAAGAATATGTCATAACTTCACCATAATTCGCCAGAGTTGTAAAATGTATAAAATTCTTATCAAGAGCTCCTTTATAATATTTTATCCTTTTTAAAACCGACTTTTAATTAAGCAAGTAAATTGAGTAACGTAAAAAAAAACTAAAAAGGGATGTAGCTTTTACACTTGGCTAACTACTTTTGTAGTTAGGTGTTCGAAAAAAAGGAATTCTTAAAATCTTAGTAAATTAAAAAGATTCTGTATTGAACAAGGTATTCATATATGTATATCCGGATGCGTCTTTTAAATATAAAAACAAACAAAAAATAAATGCATTAGTGACACTTAAGCACGGAAATTATTAAAACGTGCAATCCTAAAATGCATTTTTGTATGATTCATTTAAAAGTGCCAAAAGGTAAAAGTATCATTTAAATAAATGAATACAGATTTTTTATTAGAAAATATTGGAAATGGGAATATCCAACTGTTTCTCCAGTAGTTTCTGTGTCTAAATAGTTTATAGAATTGCTTTTTGTTAAGTTAAGTGAATCTCTTTTCCACTTGGATATTTAGAAAGAGATGTCACTTATCGACAAATCTGCGATTTGTGTGCCCATTCCATCGACTCTGCTTATACTGTCGCATATACTTCATTCCATATAACGTTAGACAAATTAAACAAGAACATTATTTTGTAATTAAACAGAAAATTAACACGATTTTTGTGGATATTTTCTTTTACTAGGCAGCTCTCTTGTTTATAGTTATTTATTTTTGCTGTATTTTTAAATTAAAATTATTTTTTGTATATTAGTTGAAGTAATTTGTTAAATTATTAAATAAATACCAATTGTTGTAAGAGAAATGAAATGTTATTTATTTTCAGATATAGAAATGTAATTAAATAAATGAAATTATGAGCTATTAGATTCTTTCTGTGATAAAAATACATACAGTGGAACATATAACCTTTCCCTTTTTTGAAGTCGGTTAAAGAAAATACACAAATGATGAATCCAATGTACTGATATGATAACATGGTTAGTATTTTCAAAGCCAAACTCAACGACTCCGTGGCGCAACGGTAGCGCGTCTGACTCCAGATCAGAAGGTTGCGTGTTCAAATCACGTCGGGGTCATGTGATTACTTTTTGTATTTATTTGTCTCGCACTACTTTGTTTTTGTCTAGTCATATTTTGATTTTTTATTGTTATTAAGTATCAAAGGTACAACAAATTGTATATTTCTGAAAATTGAAGCAGTATCATGCAGTATATAATATGTATATAGCTCCTCTAAAAAACTTATAAACATTTTGCGAAATTCGTATACATTTTTCTACTTCTGAAGTTACTGCATGTCAGTCGGTACACATTTGTTACCGCATTTTCTAAAAATTCTAACTGTAGGTCTTACCCACATTTTGTTTAATATCACCATTTACTTTGTAGTTTGTGTGGGTTTAGAATTATCAAAATTGGATCGTTAGAGAAATATACTGTACAGTGTACAGTAAAACAGAAACTCAAATCAAAGCACTGGAATAATAGAAAAACTAAAACATAGAAATATAAATACTTACAGTTGTTTTTAACAGTGCCTCAAATATACTTCATCAGTATTATAAATTTTACTTATTGTCTATGATTGCGAAATCACCGTTTCCTAAATAAAAGTGTAATATTCCATGCGGTCACCGAAGGTAACCTTGGAGATATAACAGTATTCATTTATTGAACCAGGCACCAACTCCAACTAAACTTTTGGGATCGATAGGTATTATATTATGTAATGTAGGTACAAATAATGTTTTTTTTATTTCTTAAATAGACATATTTTCACATCATTAGAATTTACTAGATATTTTCAAATTTTTGTTATTTTTAGGGTTCCGTACCTCAAAAGGAGAAAACGGAACCCTTATAGGATCACTTTGTTGTCCGTCTGTCTGTCAAGACCCTTTTTCTCTGGAACGCGTGGAAGTAACATGCTGAAATTAATATCAAATACTAAAGCCTGCGGTCCCTCGAAGCTGTGAAAAAATCAACCTTCCAAGTGAACGCAATCAAAAGATACAGTCATTATAAAGGCGGTTTCCATACAAATCGCCGTACTAAAGGGTACTTCCAGTTGTCCTAGAAACTTGAAATTTGGTAACACTGGGGAGAAGGGTTAAAATCTTTCTACGGAACCCTCGTGCGCGAGTCCGACTCGCACTTGTCCGGTTTTACTAATGATTTAACTTCAGGAATTACATTTTTTCTCAAAGTACCTACTTACCGACATTGACACAGAAAGCAACAGAAAAAAAAAATCTTACTTTGCGGATGTCAAGAGCTGGGTTCGATCCTTAGGCCAATCTATATCTCTCTATGTAGGTATTCTTGTTTCAGTAAAACAGCAGTTTTTGGGAAAAACATTTTTCTGTACTTGAAGCTTATTCTCTATGTAGGTTTTTATCTTTAGATAGCTTTTTTAGTTCATGCTCTAGCTACCTGTATTGTTGTTATTTGAACCTAATAAGTACCTACAGCACATAAAAAAACATGTTCACAAAAAATACAAAATCATTTCATGTTGCATAATTTTATTTTACAAATACAAGTTTCTTGGGTATTGATGACAATGTTGTTCTCCCGTACGCCTCTATGTATTTATTTCATCGCGTCGGCGTAGTCGCGAGCAGAACCACCGTGGGCTGGTCATCCGTCTGCCACGTGTCATCATCATCAGTGACGTCGGCGAGGGTCGTGCGCTGCCCGGGCTCTGCTCTAATAACGTTTAAAGGCAGGTCCTGGACCCCCGGCACAAACGCCCACTTCTGGTACAAAGCCAACGCCAAACTCTTGACATCCTGCGTCGGCAGTCTTTGGATTTCAACGTACATAAACTGCTCTTCGATGGTCGCTCGGACCAGCCTCTGAGTGCTCGCTTCATCGAAATATTCTCCTCGAATCTTGGTCGTCAGAGCCGCGTTTAGGAAGGTTTGCCATCGCGGAATGTAGTAGTAGTGGAACATCTCTGCCCACTGCTTGCAGGCGTAGTCGGTGATCTCCCCGTTGGGACCCCACAGGGTGATCTGGTTTCTCGCGTTCAGTTCGTACTGAAGTTGCTGCTCGGCCTCGTAAGACCATCTCCTCGCGTTCGACAGCCAAGTGTTAATACTAAAGTCCTGGTTGTTACTGAGTATTCTCTCTATGTCTTGCATCGCGTCGAGAAACAGGTTGATAGAAGCGTTGAATACCCAGCTGTTGGAGAACCGGTCGTTTTGCAGGGTCACGTAGAGTTGTTCGGCGCGATACTGCAGCGCCTGGCGGGTAACGTCCACCAGGTCGTGGTAGTACCCGGGAGAGTAACAGTTCGCGTTTGAAACCTCCACGAACTTTTTAAACGCTTGAAATAAGTCGTGACTCTTGTACCAGGCCCAGGGTCTGATCTTGAAGCTGGGGCGGCGCGTGACGACATATTTCCCGCGGATTCTGTTGAGGCCGTCGAAACTGTAGACGCTGTCCAGCAGGTGTCGCCAAGCGGGCCCGGTGGCGTTGCAGCCGTAGCGGCGCTCGGCGTAGGCGGCGGCCCAGGCGGGCAGGTCCACGGGCGCACGCCGCCATGCAGTCTCCAGCATCAGCTCGTACACCACGTAGTTCTGGTTGATGCCCTCCGGCGTTAGCCCCACGCCCAGCATGGTGCTGTTAGCCCGCGCGCGCGCCGCGTACACGTCCTGGTTGATCGACTTCATGTTGCCGAACATCCCCAGCGTCCCGCCGAAGTTGTGCAGCATGCACCACACGAACGGCTGCCCGTAGTACTGCTGGTACAGGTCGTACTGCGGCCACTGCTCCGACTGCAGGTCTAGAATCAGCATCCGGCCGTTAGGGACAGCAGTTAGAAACGACTTCACTCTCTCCGTCGGCCACAGGATAGGGTCGTGGACGAACATCCAGTTTTGCAAGAGCCACACCGCGCTTTCATCGAATTCTGTCAGCGAAGAGTAGATGGCCCGGGCTGTGTCTTGAACGAGGGCCGTGGACCACGACGCGATGTTCACCTCATTGAAGGGATCGGCGGTGTAGATGTGGTTCGTTCCGGAACCGACGGTGACTTCGGTGAGGAACATCTTGCCGAGGTCTTTGAACAGCGGCTCCTTGGGGTCGAGGAACGAGCCGCAGCAGTAGTCGCTGTCAAACTTGTTCCACGCGGCCACGGCGTGGAGAGTTGCGTTGGGATAGATTCTAGCGAAAGCTTTGGGCACGTGCCCGTTGAACGCGGGAAGTACTGGAACGATGCCCAAGTTAAACATGTAGTCGAGCACGCCGCTCTGTATTTCTCGTTGTCCGTCGTGCCAAGATTTGGGCAGCGGGCCGGCCCAACCGCGGACGTTGCCCATTCTGTTCCACGCGAGGAAAGCTGGGCCGGTGAAGTGGTCGTTGATCTCTTCGTCGGTGAGGCCGAGGCGGCGGTAGATGCGCGTCCACGCGGCCTCCTGCGCGATAGGGGCGAGCGCCAAATTGATGCCGTTGAGCGCCATCCATTCCACGTGCGTGTTCCAGTCCTCGCCGGTCCACCACACGAAGCTGTACGACGCCGTGCACACGTTCTGGTAGTACCGAAACCTGTCGTTAGCGGTCACCACCTCGTCTACGTCGGGCAGCGGGCTCGGGATGCTGACGCGCTGGTTTTGCCACCCGATGTGGCTGTTGCAGTACTTCTTCAAGTAATAATTGAACCCCCACACGGCCGCGACGCCCGAGCTGGCGCGGATGTGCAGCTGTCCCTGATTGGTGCGGAGAGAGAACACATCTTTCTTGTCGCTGAAGAGAATCGGATTTAATTCCACGATTACATTAGACATGTATCTAGATATGATGTTACTCGCAGAGGTTTGTTGGACGTTAGCTGGCGTTTTAGTTTGTAGTTTCGTCGGGTCCAGGTATTCGAGGTTTAATGCGGAAGTTAAGAGTAATTTGCTCAACACGAGCAACGCGAGCGGCTTCATGGCGCCGGGTGTCTGCGCCGGCGGCTCAAGACGGTATGAGTGGATATCTGAGACGCATCCGTATCAGTCGAGTCAATAATAATAGCCTGACCGTTGACCCCGCTCGCGATATTCTGAATAGAATTCTCTATTACCGATAATCCCCTGGTTCCACGGAGCGTCAACCAGTATCAAACCAGTATCATTATTTTGTGTGCTAAGAGAAAAATACACGGACTTCATTTTGTTGAGATAATTTGTTAGTTTAGTGTTACAAACAAGTTTATCGTTAGATAACTAGAAGTCATTCTAGAGGTTGATAAATTTGGTTTTAAGAAGGCGCGTTCATTATGAACCATTTCAAAATTTTGTAGGCTACAACAATATACCGTTTTAAGTAAAAATTAACAATGGTAACAAAATAAAACAGGTCCATTTTTTAACGGCGACCTGATCACTCTTTTCATTTAATGAAGGCTGTGGCGGATGACATCTCTGTTTCCTACATATTTGACGAAGCCTGTTGCTGATTTATTTCTGTGTTCATCTGATTGTTTGTAATTTGGTTTTTTGTTTATTTATTTATTAAATTATGTACTTGTATATAAATAATAGTTTTAATTTAGAACGTTAAAACTTGTGTAATTTTATTTTTAGTTATTATCAGTTGTAACTAAACAAGTGGAGGCTCGTTGGTAATACTTTTGACTTACTCGTGATCCCAGGTGTCAGAAATAAAACAAAGGCGCTTCAATCTTATAATCTTTATTTAATTTATTTAATGAATACAGTAGACAGCTGCCATAGCCCGCTGTTACAACCGTCCCGCGCTAACAGTGTTTTTGGTTTAAACGTCACCAATTTTTCTGAGTCGTGAGTACCCAGTTAAGATCCGACTATACGTCTTATTTGCACAAGCAACTTCGGCACAGACATATATGTATGTTCGGTGCAACCGAACACCTTTATGACGTCAGTCGTTGGCGGCTCCCGCCTTTATGTAAGTTAGTGCTCTTTACGGTATTATCGCGACCGGGTGCATTCCTAACATTAACGTTTTTACCTAATCTATAAACAAGTAATAAAGTAAAGTTATTAGTGCATACCAGACGTGTTTTACTCAACAATCAACATAACAAACGCCACTCCCCGAACAATGTAGGTATAGCGAAAAAAGTTTCTCCACAGGCCAGGCACAAATCAATCTTATTATGTCAATCATAAAGATTTTGATATGCAAAACACTTTTCTCACTTTAACTATACATACATACTTCAATCTGTTTGAAAACTAGCGTGCCACTTTTTTCTACCTACTGCTACTTCCACGTTCAAACGATCAATGTAGTAGTGATGTGACATCACCGCCGTACGTGCTACATCGTTTTTAACCGACTTCAATAAAATGAGGGGGTTCTTTTTTTTACATTTCAATACAGCGCAACAAGATATATTTTTGGTTCGACTGAAGTTTGGTGCCGAATGCCGATACAATCCAGACTAATCCTTCAAACCGACGTTTAAACCTGAAACAGCTGTTAACTGTATGAGTAAACGACCTATTAAAACTTAAAATTTACTAACATAGTTATATAAGGTAAAATTACTAACCATCTATGGACATGTGTTCGCAATAAATGAATTATTATTATTATTATTAAACGCCAGTTTAATGGTTGGTGAACACGGGCATAAATGTAACACTTAAGATTTAACACGGAAAAACAGCACATACGTTGATTGCAAGATTGAGCATGTAGTCGGACCTTAACTATAATTAAGTATAGGCAGACTACTAACACTAAATATTCCCTTTAACATTTTCGATTCCTAGTATTAGTAAACAATTTCAGGTACTCTTTCGGTCGGCGTCTTCACACCAAACTAATTTAGTAGGTATCTATTTTATTTAAGACTGTCCTACAGGCGTAATTATTTAATCAGATTTCATTTTAGATTCAGATAAATTGGTGTCGTTACATAGCTTGTAAAGAGTCACGTCGTTCAGATTTTATATTTTATAATTAGTGACTGATGCTCCTATAGCTGTAACTAATAAGAAAAAGGACAAGGAATTTAAAAACTTGACTACAAGGCGCCTTGGCATATTCACATTTTAATTTATTGGCAGTTTTTCTCTCTCTATAGTGCAAGGGTTTCTGAATTAGAGCTTTTCCTATCCAAATACCAACAAAGTTAAGTCAAATTACTAACTTTATTAACAAAGCCATAAGATTTGAGTTAGTTTAGTTTCATTCCGAGCAGGGTAAGTTTACGGGTTTCTCTCTTCCCTTTAAGGAGTAAGCGAGAGGTAACATTAGAGGGTGGCTGAATCTAACTACCGGCGAATAAAGGGTTAGATCAAAGGTACCTATGAAACATCCTCCATCTATATATCTATAAACAAAATATTTACAGTGGCATTTAATTACTAATTTGTAATAATAATTACCGTGTAGCCTATCTCTTGCGCATTTCGAATATCTCCGTTGAAAATGTTCAGGGAGTATTAAAAAAAGGACTATGTTATGTAAGAAAAATCCAAGCTCCAAATGAAATACGTCAGTTTAATTAGTATATAAGCACCTATTTAATGTTCTATAATAATAACTAGAAATAAAGTAGACATTGGTTTAGACACGGTACGAAATAGCGCTTTGACCGCTTTGTCTGCTTTAAAATATCAGATACTGTAATATTAGTAAACGACCAAGTTATTCCGTACATATCATAGCCCCAAAAAATATCTAATTCATTATACTAACATAATAATAAGAAAAAACAACACTCACTAAAGAAAAAAAGTTACTTAAAACATTGCACAAACACATTGTATATTTTAAATATATGCTGATTGCACGAGAACGCTAGTAAATGAGATATAATCGATTTATATTTGAGTTTTACCACAGCCATTTCTCGCTGGCTCCCGGCCTATGATAGTCCAGGAGCCTACACCACTGACTACCCGGGTTTACTGTTTGCTAGAATTCATTCTAGAATCTTAGATTTTCGAATTTGCATACAGCTATGCTTTTCATATTAAAAGCATACTAACTTGAGAACAAGGAAACAAAAGGCAAAATATTTTTTCATTAATTTACAGAAACTACATTTAATTATTTTCCTAGAACTTTTGAATTAAAATATGATATAAATTATAGCGATTTCATATGACTGACCTCAAGAAATGAAACATTATGGGAACATTAAAACAAATAACATTAACACGTACTAATTTTTTTACGTACCTACACGTAAAAAAATTAGTACGTTTTAATGTTTATTTGAAAACAAAAATGTCCCTTTGTTTACGTTGTTTATTCAATCCTTGACTGTACAGAAACGAAAGTGACCAGTCACTTTGGATTAGATTGTAATTAGGATTTCCTTTGATTTTGAAGAAATTCCAAAATTTATCTGTAACGGAAGATAAGCTCATTATATCTCACATGATATAAGTAAAAAAAAACCATTTAAGTACTTTACTTTAAATCCAGACATTTTCATCTCTTAATTCACATAGCTCTTTTTTTATTAAGATACGAATTTCTGCTTCTTAAACCGATGTGAATCAACAAAGCTTAAATTTAATTTTCTACCAGTTAAGAAAAGCACTTTCGTGTATGATGAATTGGTGATGGTATCACGTACATATTTTATGTATGATGTCCGTTTGATGCTTAATAGTAATTTGTTGAATCAGACATTTTGCGGAGGTCCACATCATATTAACTAGAACCAGTTACATATTTATCATGCACGAGTGGTCGTGGACTATAAATTGTTTTCTAAAGCTGGCATGAATGTACTGAACGAAACTAATGTCACTTGGACATTCTTATAGATAAAAGACTCGGGCCTGTTATCTATTGTGGGAAGTGCAGGGGTTGAATAATCAAAACAATATTGGTTAAAACAGTGAGCGGTATGACCGTCATACCTTTAAATTTGTTAGAATAACGGTACTGCTATTTTTTGATATCAAAAAATATACTCACCGAAATTATTTGGTAGCACAAATAACGGTATCATCTTTTTTTATGTTGTGATACTTAAATAATTCAGTAAAGGTTTTCTTTACACCCTGCCGTCGCTGGAGCACCGCCGGTTACCTTACCATCGATCGATCGGATCGAGAATTCGGTCGTATTGAACTAGAGTTCACAAGTTAAAAAACTTGTTAATTCGAGATAAAGCGTTTTTGTATATTATTAAACCGCGATTAGAATACAATTAAGTACCTATGTCGTTTCTGAATTAATACATTAAATGTCATTAATCAATGGTAGTGTGCAGATAAACGAGTTGAATTTTTTTTTACGAAACAAATGAAATGACACAGCATTTACCAAGAATATGTAGAGTACGTACGTACTGTATGATTTTAATGAAGCATTCTTTGTAAATCTTTTATCTATAAGTGTCTGCAGTTAAACCATGAAGATATCATAAATTGACTTATAATAAATAATATTTATTTATCATATGTACTTTTGTGCTAACGGTACTTCCGAAGTGTATATTGATCTCGGTTAGATAATACCGGTATCATAACCGTAATTACGGTACCGCTTTGGCTCTCCACCTTTAAATCAAAGCGGTACCGTAATTTTATACTAATAGCGTAACCTTATACCTTAACCGCTTTCAAGCCCCGGTGAATTGTATTCACGAAGGTCACACATATATTTAGATACTTTCACTCACACATAATCCAATCGTGCCAGCTTTTATGAAATCATCTATAGCAATGTAATAAGCCCTAGTTCGTTGATGTTACCTATCTTGAATGGATCTAGACGTCCTTAACGATTGTAAAGACAAAATGGTGCACATGGATTGCCACATGTTAATTGAATGTTCACACGTTCTAGACAGCAAAAAGGCGATGCTACCGCGGCGAGTGCTTCAGGCAGGCAGTGTGTGCTACTGTGTTTACGTCAGCCGAGAATGGATGAAACCGTTGCAACATTCAAGCGCTTTACGTCAAAACTATGACGGGAAAACACCTTGTAGCTTACAGGCAGCAGATTGCATGCTTAGGTCACATTAGTATGAGCTTTGACATACATAAAAAATCGCTTTGTACATCATATGTGCTGTCGCTGTCCTGTAATTTGTTATTTTGTACATAAATACATGCACGAGCATGAGAAGCGAAGTGTTTAAATACTCTGGCAACTTTTCTGCAATGCAAACGAGGCACAGTGTAAGATAACAAAGAGGGTTTTTCACCTCATAAGACAGTACGTTACAAATTTATTGCCATCAGGCACGGACCAACCACCCTCTGGACACCGCATCTTCTATAATTTACTTAGAAAGTCATTACGAAAAAAGCCGCGGTGAGCGGGCCGGGGGAGTGCTTCGTGATTGGTTCATAGCTTGTCATCTCGCTTGTCATCAGGTCGAAAGTGAGCCGTGATTCGTGGCTAAAGAGTTATAGGTGCAAATGAGCATATGCGTTTCGGATACGTTCGTCCTGACATTTGGTGTCCAGAGGGTGGTTGATCCGTGCCATCAGGATATTGACCAGGATTACCTTTAGGTGTCATTGACCTACCGATCAGCATTCCATTGAAATAGCCTAATGTAATCAACAGTAAATCATTATAACTTGTACCGATCCGGGTTAGACACTAATCCGGGTTTAACTCGACGTATTTGTATTAGAGACGAAACGGACATCCGGTAACTATCCGGATGTTTAAAAACTGTATCCGGTATCCGGCCAATCAACTATCCGTTTCATCTCAATTTGTATCGTCTGACGTTACCCAGGTTAGCCAGTGTCTAACCGAGGTTGATGCAAATCGGCTTACTTATACAAGCAGAGCAGGGTTATTTAAGCATTGCAACTGCCTAGGAGCCCCGTGTCGCGCGCCCTGATTTATTTCAAGTAGAAATCCTGCCGTAAGGCGCCAAAGCCTCGCGTAGGGCTCCGGCTAACCCGGCGCTGCTCATAAGAGCCCCAAGAGCAGGTGCGTCGTACGTGGTGCGTGTGCGTTCACATGTTCTGCCATTGCGTGGTGACCAGCATGTTGGTGTCGAGGGCGCGCGCGATGCGCTCGTGCAGGCCGTGGCTCAGCCACAGCATGCGGAGCGTCTCGTAGCGCGCGGGGCACAGGTGCAGCGGGTTGCCGCGCCGGAGACCCTGGCCAGAGGAATAGTAGATTAATGCCCAGGCAAAGGAAGTGAGCAATTGCTGGAGCGAGTAACTTAGTTTAAAAACACGAACCGCAGCTGAGTGCTTTTAATAAGTACAAGTCCAGCAATTGCTATTCCAGCCGTGGCAGATATGCATTTTTTCCCAAACATTAAGAGGAAATAAAGAATTTTTAATTATTTGAATTTCGGACTTCGGGGCTCTGTGCATTCTACGACTAGGTGGCGTTAGGGTCGCTCCAACCAGTGGGGACGCGTGACAGAGGTCAAGAGAAGATTTCAACTGTCTAACTATCACGGTTCATTAGATACAGTCAGGCAGACAGACGGACGGACAGCGGAGTCATATAGTAACAGGGTCCCGTTTTTTACGCTTTGGGTATGGAGCTCTAAAATGGCTCCCGGCTATGGGGAATGTAGAAAGACGGATGGGGCGGTACCTGGTCGGTCTCGCCGTACGTGTCGAGGTAGGGCGCGGGCAGCATGGCGCCGCGCGCGGGCGCCGCCAGCAGCAGCAGCTCGCAGTCGCGCACGCGCAGGAACACGCCGCCGCCCGCGCCGCACGCCCGCGCATGCGCGACCACCGCGCCCACGTGCTCCGCGCCGCCGCGCCCGCCGCTCTGCAACCACCCGGCACACTGTTAGCCCGCTATACTGTGCAATATTACTAGCACCATGGACTTTGAATCTAGTACCAAATTCATGAAAAATGTGTCCCAGTACAGTCAGCAGCGGAAGTAGCTAAACAACCGAAGCAGTCACAATGACCTATATACATAAGAGCTTGTGTAGATCATTGTGACCACTTCGGTTGCTTAGTTACTTCTGCTGCTGACTATACAAGACGGCATTTTTCGATGACAGCCATATCTCATAGCGCTGTGATTCGACCAAACTAAGACGGACTGACGCTCGATTAGTGGTCTTTTTTTGCAAATTGGTGGTCTTTTGGTTCGGACGTTATCAAGCGCTAACCTGTTGGTAAATCGATGGCAATCGTAGAGTTCCATGACGATTTTTTAAAACCTTTCTACATTCATACTCGCGTATCCTTTTCAAATATAAACACCACTAAAATTCTTGTAAAAACCTGATCAAACACTTACCTTTTTAATCTCAGTCTGGCAGCAGTAGCTCTGCGAGCACAGTATCTGCCCGCACACGAGGCACATGGTCGGGTACTTGCTGTCCTCCCTCTCCGAGTTCGGACACGAAAACTCCGACACCACATTCATGAGCTCAGAGAAGTCGTCCGGCAGCGGCACCAGCCGAGGCGGCTCGTTGGTTTCAATAACAGCCTTAGCGTCAATTTCACCCACGAACCAGTCGTTGGACAGATCGGACCACTCTTCAGATTTACTCCTCGCCATAGGGGTGTCTATGAGCTCTCTGAACGTACTCGGCAAGTCCAAGTACCCACACATAGTCTCCCAGGTGTCACCACCGACTACCGTCAATTCCGTAGGCGGGCTGATATCACTCAAAAAGTGGTAGAACAAGCACGACGCGCGAAGGAAAGTGTAGCACTGGTTCTTGATCGCGTCCCACACCTCGTTGGCGTTCAGCTCGTCGATCTCCAGGTTCCCCCGCCTGAGGGTCTTCATGAAGCTCAGTAAATTTTCTAGGTCCGGTTTGATGGGTTTGAAGTCTTCCTGGCCCTCCATGGGTACGTTGGCGCACTTGCTGGCGTCGAGCGCTATCATGGCTCTGGTGATGAGGCATCTGAAGACTTCTATTGTGATCTGTCGGGCTAGGTGGTTGGGGCGGGCGGGGCCGGCGGTTTTGCTGAAGAGGGAGGGAGCGGTCAGGACTAGAGATATTAGGGTCTCGAACGGGTGATGGGAGAGGGGTGAAGTGCGTTCTAGGGTGGTTAGTGTTTCTAGTGCATGGTGAGCTAGCTGTTTGGGGGAGGGCCAGACGGAGGGTATGACGGCGGCGAGCCTGATGAGGGCTTGGAGCGCGTCCCGGTGCCTCGCGGGCAGGTCGCCCAGCAGCGGCCGCTTCTCGGCTTGAAGGACCGCGTTGGTGCTAAGGATAGTGTAGGATGTGGATTTGTATAGCGCTTCTACCGGTGTCACTGTGATGGAGTCGTCTGTTTCGCTTATTACTGCAGGTAGAATCTGTAAAAATAATAGTTCCGTGAATCAAAATGGTCTGATGACTTTTATTAGTCGAATCGATAGTTATATTATTTAATTAGGAGTGGATAAACTGAAATAGAAATTAAAAAAGAGAGCGTTCAAATTCACTTGCTCGACCACAAACATTCTTGAAGAGTTTTGTAACATCCGGTACTGCACCTAAGCCTCAAATAACAATTGTAATAATAAATAATATAAAAATGAATCCCTATTTCCCTTGGTCACGGCATCACGCCTGAACGGCTGGACCGATTTCGCTAATTCTTTTTTTGTTCTGTTCGTTATTATCAGGAGAAGGTTCTTATGAAAGAAAAAATTAAGGGAATTGCGCGGAAAATTAGAAAATTGAAAATTACTTAACCAAACTTAATAAAATCAAAAATCTGCTCATTTATGGCGTCTAAGGCGGAACAAAGTTCGCCGGGTCAGCTAGTTGTAAATAATGAGGAGTCATGACAGTGTGACGTATTCGGGCTTCTGAAATACTCCTGGATAGCTAGGATGAAGACCAAAGAAACGCGTATTGACTACAAGACAATTTATTCAGAACTGACGTGAGTGACGACACGTCACGTGATACGCGACTACCTGGTATCTACCTACGTCACAGATAGAGAGATCTCTTTCCAGGCAAATGTTATGCGTAAGGACTAACGAAGGAAGAGAGTTGCATGTTATACTTACCATTTGAGTTTAGAAATTTTGATAGTACGAGCGCTAGCTACACATTCGTCATAGCAATTCATCTATTCAATGGCTAGATGGCGCTAGAGTCGCAAGACCACACTCATCTCCAGTCTATTTACGTCTTGCTGCTGGGCACAGGGCTCCTCTCAGAATGAGAGGGATAGGGAACTTCACACACACCATTGAATTGCTTCACAGGAGTGTGCAGGTTTCCTCACGATGATTCCCTTCACCGAAAAGCTCATGATAAATTAGTAAATTACAAATGTAATTTTCCAGTCAATTGGATGGACAAGGTCACAAACATTGAGGTCCTGAATCGTATGGCGAAGTAGGTGGAACTGGTGGGCACTGTCAAGCAGAGAAAGGTTGCATATTTAGGCCATGTACTGCGACATGATAGATACCATCTATTGCAGACTGTAATGATGGGAAAAGTGGCTGGGAAGAGAAAGATTGGAAGAAGGAAAACCTCCTGGCTTCGCAACATAAGAGAGTGGACCGGCATCAAAACCGTGGATCAGCTGCTCAGGCTAGCCCTGGACAAACAAAAGTTCAGAAACCTGACTGCCGACCTTCAGTAATGGAGAGGCACTTGAACAAGTAGAAGAAATGTAATTTTCCACATAAATTTCGACACACAAAGGTCGCTAACGTCTTTCAGCTTGAGAGGTCTCAGGTCAAACCACTAGGCTGTCGCGGCGTGGCCACACTCACGTTAACGAAGTCCGTGATGAGCGTCTTCAGGTCGTCGGTGTACATGGGCGCGTCGGTCTCGAAGTGCGCGAGGAACTCGGCCGGCAGCAGCCCGCGCGCCTGCGTCAGCATGTACACCGGGGCCTCGTCCGGGGCCGAGCCCTCCTCCATGTCCGACGAGTTCGCGCCGACGCTGCGCGCGCGGGCCTGCTCAACAAATTATAAAAAAAAAAAATTAAGTCTTTTTGCTTAAATTATATTAAGTCATAAGTCATTTATTTGCAGAAAATAGTGTACAATAAGACAGTGAACAGGAACAATAATGACACAACTATTCTACTACACAGTAGCATGCAAATTATTTTTACACGAACAAATATAAATCTACAAAAAAATATATTTTTTACTTATATTAATGAAATCACTCTTTATAACTTAGGAATTCTTTAATGGTGTAGAATCTTTTTTGCAGTAGCCAATTATGCAATGTTCGTACACAAACCTTATATGGCAGACAAGTTATATTTGTAGGGACATGATTAAATATTCTTATGGCCATGCAATAACAATTTTTGCTGCAAAGTCTAGAAACCACTCTTGGTAGAATCAGTCTTGTGAGATATCTCGTGTTAATTATTGACCCGTTTTCGTTTGACCTGGGATGCGTGTCAGATAAGAAAAATTACGCGGTCTGTTAGGATAGAAATTTGTCGAATTGCGTATAACACCAAATTTTTGACTACAGTTACGGCGTTTTGACTACAGTACGGCGTCTATTCAAGTTCTAAGCTAAATCAGCCACTTTGGCAGTTTGACAGGGCCTTTTGCAAAGTCTGTTCTGATCACGGGCACAAGAGGCATTTCATCTCAGTCCTTTAAGTTGACAACGCATCTGCAATTCCTGTAGAGTTATTGGCGTCAATGGGTGCTCGATCATGATCACTTACCATCAAATGACCCCGCTTGCTCAGTTCTCCTCTATACTTACAACAACCAAACTTAAAAAATACAAAAAAACCTCCGACATTGTCATTTCAAAGTTTAAAATCTCAAAAACGACTAAACATATTTTTACGAATCTTAGCTAAGAACCATCTCGATTAAAACTAAGCTTTCGATTAATACCCGTTCATCCGTTTAGGAGCTACGATGCCACAGACAGATACACCCACCCATACACAGGTAAAAATTATAACACCCCAATTTCTGCGTCGGAGATTAAAAGCAACTGACCTGACACAGCATCTCCTCGCAGGACTCCTCGCAGACGTGCACGGCCTGGGAGCAGACGCGGTGCTGCAGCAGCAGCGCCAGCGAGGCCCGGAACTCGGGCTCCGCGAGCGGCGGCGGCGCGCCGGGCGGCGCGGCGGGCGCCGGCAGCAGCGGCAGCGACGTGTTGCACAGCCGCTCGCACAGGGGGCACAGATACTCCTTTTTCTCAGCGTCGAAGGCGGCCGGCTGCCGCAGACGGTAAGGTCTGCCACGCAAGGGAAATTGTTTTAGCACTCAGAATACAGAATTAACCAGGATCTGCGAGCGCGCCTAAAACTGAAGCAACCACTATTGGTTAGCCCTATGGGCTAGCACGACTGGCCGCGACTTTGTTTGTCGCGCGAGATATTGCCCGTCCCGTTGCATTCACGGGCAGTTGTTCTCGCGCGAGATAGATGTCGCACTGTGAGTTGTGCTGTGTAGTTTTGCGTAGTCATCTCCGCGCACGCAGTGTATCGCGAGAACTAATGACAATATTAATTAATCCCGTCTCGTGTCGTGCTTACATGCAGAAATGCCGTTGAATTTATAAAAACACAGAATTGGATTTTATTTTAAGTGTAACCCTTTTCTTGGCAATGTAATACATGTGATACATTGACAGTGTATAGCACAAACTTTGTATTGAGATTTTTTCTGCTCTTCAACATTATGTCATAATCATAAACCAGAATAACTGAATATCAATTTTCATTGCCAACAGAAGTTTACATAAAACGTTTTTATTTTAAACAATCATGATTATCCTTGGCAGTCTTTTGGATTTTTATTTTACTGTACATTTTTAGTAGATATAAAACTGAGACTGGAATTCAGTTTTCTTTTTTTAGTATTAGCAAGAAAATGGGTAAACTTAAATTGAGAAATGTTTTTACATATCAAAGTGTTTATGACATTGACATAAGATTGATTTTTGCCTGACCTGTGGAAAAAGTTTTTTTCACTAGCCCTATAAACAAGTAGAGAAATCAACAAAAAATAGACACAGTGCGCGGCGAGCGGTTATGATGGAACGCGGATTCTGGTAGACGTATTCTGAGAGGCATACCTCCTGTGCTCGCGCTCGAGCACGCCGCGCACGTAGTGCTTGGCGCACCGCGCGTGCAGCGCGTGGCCGCACACCGACACGTGCGCGTGCGCGCCGGCCAGCGGCAGCACGCGCGAGCCGCACGCGAACGCCACCAGCACCAGCGGCTCCGACACCAGGTCCACGCGCGCCTGCGCACAAACCACATCTACTTTACAACGGAACAACTGATAGTCGTTCCCAATTTACAATCTCTCTTGTTTTGATCTATTCAAGAATCCCGGTCGGTTCCGGTGTGGAGAGTAAGACAGCCGATGTAATTACGGGCACAATAGGCATTTCACCTTAGCTCTCTAGTTTGGCAACGCATCTGCGAACCCTCCGGGGTTGTGGGTGTCTATATGCAGTGGTGATCACTTACCATCAGGTGACGCACTTGCTCGTTTGCCTTCCTCGTCATATAAAAAAAACCGACTGTACTTTCTGTTGTCTGTACGTGTATTGTCATATAACTTACATGTCCGTACCAAATTACTATCAGATAATTGCATTGTCACTGAACTTAAATAATAATGCAAAAGTTCTGCTAAATCGAACATCGGGAAGCGGATCAAATTTAACTTGCAAGATTTGAGCCGAGCATACATACAAACCTTGCAAGTTAAACAAAAGCTATAGTGAAATAAAAACGGATCACTCACGTATATAAGTCGAGTTTAGCCCGACATGTTTCGGACTAATCCGTAGTCCTTCCTCTGGGAGCGCACGACCCAGCGGCGGCGAGACGCACACTGCGCGCCGCGGCTCTGCTCGCGCGACACGTCGGGCTAAACTCGACTTATATGCGTGAGTGATCCGTTTTTATTTCACTATGATTGGGTCTCACGCTAGTTTCATGTTAAACAAAAGCTTGTAAAAAAAAAGGGTGGGCGATTAATAGTGCAGATGAGTCCAGTTTATTTCCACTGGTACAGTCAGCAGCAGAAGTCTGCACAAGCTCTTATGCCTATAACAATAGAGCCGTGCTTCGATCACTGTGACCTTGTCGGTCGCTCAGCGTCTGCTGCTGACCGTCGCGGGCGGGGCGGTACCTCCTCCTGGCACATGATGCAGACGCGCGGGTCCTCGGCGACGCCGCCGCCCCACACGCCGAGCGCGGCGCCGCAGTACAGCGGCCTTATCATCTGCTCCTCTGCCGTCACCTGACAAACAATATTTATGGTCAAACATTTCTGTAATCCATAGGCTCATCTCACATTTAATGACAAACAAAATGAGGATGAGACTAATACTCGGCGTTGAATCGGCGTGAAGCAACAGCACCCCTGTTGTTTCGTCCGGTCAGTGAGAGGGTCGGAGGCCTGATCTCTCTCCCCCCCTTTTCCTCCTTAAAGGCCGGCAACGGACTAGTGACTCCCTTGGGGTTGCTGGTTCTCATGGGTGGCGGTGTTCGCTTACCATCAGGTGACCCGCTTGCTCGTTTTCCTCCCTCTTTCAATAAAATATACAAATACTGCGTGCACCCAGGCGAGTGACCGCCATGCTGTAACTCGCCTAGCCTAAGCCTTTATCGTCTTTTTATTAACCTAGGGCAGTAAAAAACTTAAATATCTCCAGACTCAAATATTGTCTATGCTTAAATAAAACTGCCAGTTTCTCTAACAGCCGTTCCCAATATTTAATCTCTCCTGTTTTGATCTACCGACAAATTTATTAGATATACAGGCAAACAATTTGCTGTCTGTAGGTGGCCCACCATCGTCCCGTCGACTGATGACTAGCAGAGATTGGATTGTCAGCAGTCAGTAAGTTTATTGAGACGGCAAAATTGAAGATAGATAGACGTTTTTATAGTCAGTAGATCGAAGCAACGAACGGCTGTTAGTTATGCCTTCAAAAGCCAGTAGCGTTCAAAACTTATATCATTGACTGAACATCTGTTTAGCGTTTAACTTCATAATAAATCTCAGAGCTCGGACAGGTCATAGCAAAAACAGATATAGAAATAGAATAATACTCAATAGAGTAGATACTTAAAATTATAATTATCTAAAGAGGATATTATCGTAATTTAACATTTTTACTTTATAATGAAATGAAATGAAATGAAAATAGTGAATAATAATTAGCACAAATAATTAAATAATACTAAATATAAACATTGGTTTGTTCCAGAAAATGAAGTAGTTGATGATTGCATAAAATGTTCAATACGACCATCAGCTTTAAAAAAAATGTTAATGGAAATACCTTCACAAACATAATCTTGGTGAATTTTGGCTTACTGTTATAAATGTAATTGAAAAATATAATTAAATAATACTGTACATAATGCGACTCTATTAATCTTGTTCTATTACCGTCTTGTAATTATTTTGCTATGACCTGTCCGAGCTCTGTAAATCATCCAAGAGTCATGCCACAGGCTGTACAACACGCCGTAGAAACCCTACCTCGGTGGTGGTCTCCTCGAACAGCACAGCGTTGTTGGATATAAAGTTGTTCATCTGCGCTTTCATCTGCGCCATGACCTTGGCGCGCCGCTCCGCCGCCAGCTTCGCCCGCCTGGCCCGCTCTTGCTCTACAAACAAACATATCAATTGCAGTAAACATAACCTAACCAATTTGGAAAAGTTGAAAATCTCTCGACGTTGATATTTCAAACTTCAATTATTACCTATTTTAATGAAACTTATCTAAGAACCATCTCGATTAAACTAGCTTTTGATAAAAAAAAAACAAATGCCACAGACAGATACACAGACAAACGACTCTTTTTGGGTTGGGGGTTAAAAATTACCCTATTATTCATAAACCTATTTTAACTAAAATGCCGTTAAAGTTCGTTCGTCCGTTATTGTCACATTGACATTTCCGTTAGTAAGAAGAAGACAAAACCTATATTAACTAATGGAGGCTTGAGAGACAATAATGGCAATAGACATAGTGAAAACGGGATATTGGCCGCGGTTACCATAAAGGTTTGATGATATAGTGTGCGCAGTCGCAACGCAAAAATGCGGGTAGGCAGAGCCCGGTAAGTAAGTAAGTAAAGTTTTATTTGTTAACAAAAAATCTTACAATAATATTACAAAACAGTACATACAAACTAATACAAGTTTTACCCTGTCTGCGCAACATTAGTATCTACCCTCGTATCGTCAGTTTGCCCGTGATCATGATGCATGTAACAGCGTCGAAATATCGGGAGCTCATCAAGCCTATAAGGTAATCGCGGTCAATATCCCGTTTTCATTATGTCTAATGCAATTAACCGCAAATGATTTAAAACTGTTATAATGGCAATAGTAACCGGCGGCGTCGTCGTTGGCAGGCTTCTCGTCCTGGTCGGTGTCCATGCGCTCCCCGCCGCCCGCGTGCTCGTCGGCCACGCCCAACAGCGTCCTGACACAGACACATTCAATTATCAACCAATTTAAATTTATTTGACGACTGGATATGAAATTCAAAAATTCAAATTTAAAATTTTTTTTCAGCAAATAGGCAGTTGAATGCTCTTTTACACGTCATTTTTTCGAGTCTACCAGCGCTTTCGGACCATGACCATGATTGCCAAGAAGAATGCGCCGCTAGAAACTTGGCACAAAGTATTTTTTTCTAAAAACAAGTTACATCAGATTTTACAATACGTAACCACAGATAAATTACACAAAGAAAGCTCACTCTATCATTTAAAAAAAATAAAGAGAAAAAAAAAATCGTATTTTAGAAAAAGTGTAAAAAATATATATAATTAGAACAGCAAAACCAGAACACTTTAATTTATTATGAAGCTTGAGGTCCCGGGTTCGACCCCAGGTCGGGGCAGATGTTTGTATGATGAATACGAATGTTTGTTCTCAGCTCTTGGATGTTTAATATGTATTTATCTACATATTCAAAATTAAAAATTTTCTTCAGCAAGTAGGCAGTTGAATGCTCTTTTACACGTCATTTTTTTTTGAGTCTACCAGCGCTTTCGGAAAGACCATGATTGCCAAGAAGAATGCGCCGCAAGAAACTTGGCAGAAAGTCATTTTTTCTAAAAACAAGTTACATTAGCTAATTGACAACATTTCATATTTTACACACCTGGAAATTAATATAGGTATCGAAAGGGCTTGGCCTCCTGAACACACCACTATGTTTATAAAAAAATAATATTACTTATTTTTTTAAATACAAGAGAATAAAATAAAATTACCAATTCTACCAAAACTACGCAAGAATGGGTGTAATACCTTTGCCTTTTTTATACAAACCACAATCACAACAATAATTTGACATGACACATATTATATTTGATAATGTCAGATTTGACATCTTGGGTTTTGTTTTTTTGATCGTGACAAGACAAAGACATTGATCCATCCTAGCGTAGTTTCGGAGTTACGTCCTTTTGGAATAAGTACCTTTTAATAAATTAATTACAAATCCTAACGAAAATTTAAAATCGTAGGTTTGCTCCTCTTTCAAAGTAGATTGCAGACAATTAATCAAATTATAGTCTCAAAAATATGAGATGTTGTCAATTCGTAACCACAGAGTATGTTCATCCGTTGTCTAGTACCCATAGCACAGGCTTTGCCTAGTTTGGGACTAGGTCAATTGGTGTCAGTAGTCCCATGATATTTTTATTTGTTTTATTTGTAGTACAGTCAAGGAAGTTAATTCCTGATCCACCATAGAACGTTTTCATAGTAGACGTCATAACAATTTTCCTTGTCAAGCATTGCGATGCCTCTATGACGTTTACTGTGAAAAGGTTCCATGGTGGGTCAGAAATTAATTTCCTCGACTGTACCAGCCCGCTGCGCCGAGCGCTCTCGACGGCCGCTAGGGACTGTAGCGGGGTGATGATACTGGCACGCATCTATCTAGCTGAGCAGCCAGCGCGCCAGCGGGCGGTGCGCGTCGATGCGCGGGCTGGCTGCGAGTCGCGCCAGCAGCCCGCTGGGCTGAGCGTTCTCGGCGAACGCTAGGGACTGGTAGCGGGTGATGATGCTGGCACGCACCTCATCTTGCTGAGCAGCCAGCGCGCCAGCGGGCGGTGCGCGTCGATGCGCGGGCTGGCTGCGAGTCGCGCCAGCAGCCCGCTGGGCTGAGCGTTCTCGGCGAACGCTAGGGACTGGTAGCGGGTGATGATGCTGGCACGCACCTCATCTTGCTGAGCAGCCAGCGCGCCAGCGGGCGGTGCGCGTCGATGCGCGGGCTGGCTGCGAGTCGCGCCAGCAGCCCGCTGGGCTGAGCGTTCTCGGCGAACGCTAGGGACTGGTAGCGGGTGATGATGCTGGCACGCACCTCATCTTGCTGAGCAGCCAGCGCGCCAGCGGGCGGTGCGCGTCGATGCGCGGGCTGGCTGCGAGCCGCGCCAGCAGCGCCAGCAGCCCGCTGCGCTGAGCGCTCTCGGCGAACGCTAGGAACTCGTAGTGGCCGCTCTCTTCGTCGCGGAGAGCGTAACCCATCAGGTGGAGAGCCTGGAGACGAACAAACAACAATTACTAGTTATTTATTAGGAACTGACAACAATTTTATAATGAGGTAGTGTCAAGCTCTGAAAATGTTGAAAGCTGAAATGTTGCAAAAAAACTCCCTTTATGATATTGACTAAAAAAAGGACAGATTTTGAGAAATTCCCGCGGGATAGGCGGGTCCTGCAACGGGGGCAAAAACGCGAACATAAGTTAGCAAATAACTGGTGGGTATATTTATTTCATTATGATTTCCTGTTACAAATCGCTCTGTTGCGATTGCTGCCTTGTATTTTGTTTGTACCTTTTTTCTGTTGTGTTTGTAACGGTGGTGTTCATGAACAGTTGTTGTATAGTATAGTACCTTGTGCACTTGCGTCTCGGAGAAGGTGCGCGCGCGCAGGTCGAGCGCGCGCTCCAGCACGGTGCGCAGCACGTGCACGGCCGCGTCGCACTGCAGCAGGCTGGCCAGCAGCCGGAACGGCGGCGCCAGGCGCGGCAGCGGCGGCGGCGGGCAGCACTCCGGCAGCCCTGGGGAACACAGTTTTTTTTTAAACCAGCCGACCCAGTGAACTTCGTACCGCCATAGTATGTTCCACACGTAATGTTAAATGAAAAAAATAGCAATAACTTAATAATAAAATCCTTAGAATAAAATTGTATGTAATGTATGAGAAAATTAACTTGATTCTTATATTTTTCTGTGGATTTTCCCCCCTTTTAAAAGTTATTCTGCTATTCGGAGCCGAGTCATTTTTTTTATGTAAATTAAAATTATCCCAATGAGCTTACGTCGTTCAGTCTTTCGTTCGATCATATTTATTGTCACCAAAAACTAACAACGCCGAAGCTGTCATTCTATTGCAATGAAACAATGAGGTTAGCTATCGCTGGGATTGCTAGTTTCGACTGATTTCTATCTTTCATTCTAGATTTAGACCAATGAGAGACAAGCTACTGGCCTATGATTGGTTGAAATTGACAGTTAGATCTAACTCGACACCAAGGCCGTGTTTTATAAAGCTACAAGTTACAATTTCAAGTATTCAAGTTTCAAGTATCAAATTTTGTTAGAAAGAGACTTCCGCTTGTAAATTGTAACTTGTAGCTTTAGAATTCCTAGCGGATTTTTGATTCGCGATAGTGGTCGTTTTGCGAGGCGCTGCACATGTAGCACGGCGCGCCATTTTGTCGCTTGTCGCGCAGTGCGTCCCTTTCATAGTGATGGAATCAGTGAAGGACGCACTGAGCGACAAGCGACAAAACGGCACGCGTGCTAGCCCCCCCCGCGGCGTCCGGACTCACCGGCAGCCTTGCGGCGCGCGCGCTGCTCCTCCTCGCTGCGCGACAGCTCCTCGCGCGTGTAGTGGTAGAAGAAGGTGTCGTATTGGTCGTAGAGGTGCGGCTTGAGCCGGTACACGCCGCGGTTGCTGCCGCCCGTGGGCTTGGTGAAGTCCGCCACCTCGTGGATCACCGCCTCCAGCCCCGTCTCGTGGAGCTGGTCCTCCGGCAGCGACCTGAGTGACGTCACTGCGCGTTAGACAGGCTTGCGACCGCCGAAGAATGGCCACTGTCATAAATAAAACACGGGCGTGCGCGGTGAACACATTTAATGCAACTGACCCTAACACGGGCGTACGCGGTGAACACATTTAATGCAACTGACCCTAACACGGGCGTGCGCGGTGAACACATTTAATGCAACTGACCCTAACACGGGCGTGCGCGGTGAACACATTTAATGCAACTGACCCTAACACGGGCGTACGCGGTGAACACATTTAATGCAACTGACCCTAACACGGGCGTGCGCGGTGAACACATTTAATGCAACTGACCCTAACACGGGCGTGCGCGGTGAACACATTTAATGCAACTGACCCTAACACGGGCGTGCGCGATGAACACATTTAATGCAACTGACCCTAACACGGGCGTACGCGATGAACACATTTAATGCAACTGACCCTAACACGGGCGTACGCGATGAACACATTTAATGCAACTGACCCTAACACGGGCGTGCGCGGTGAACACATTTAATGCAACTGACCCTCCTTTTACTCGCATCTCAATAGTTGACAAAGTATAGCTATAGCTACGCACTCAACAGGTACATTGGCATAATGTAACTTGTTTTTAGAAAAATAAAACTTTGTGCCAAGTTTCTTGCGGCGCATTCTTCTCGGCAATCATGGTCTTTCCGAAAGCGCTGGTAGACTCGAAAAAAAACGACGTGTAAAAGAGCATTCAACTGCCTGCTTGCTGAAGAAAATTTTGAAATTTGGCCTTTTTGGTGAGAGTGGCGGAGATTCCCCTCCCCCCGTTTCCTCCTTAAAGGCCGGCAACGGACTGGTGACTCTCTTGGGGTTGCTGATTCTCATGGGTGGGGGTGATCGCTTACTACCAGGTGACCCGCTTGCTCGTTTCCCTCACTCTTTCAATAAAATAAAAAATAAAATATAGGCGGCCACTGATGGAATATGAAAGCCCCGATATTAAGGAATACTTTTTTAAGTCACGGTGATATAACAATATACAAATTCGCCCATGCTCCTTTTTGTTTTCATAGCAAAATAATCTTTCATGAAACTTAGCTAAGAACCCTCGCGATTGAATTAGATTTCTATTGAAAAAAATAACTGGCATCGAATCGGTCTGTACGCTAGATAGCTATGATGCTACAGACAGGCACACAGATACTAAGATACACACGTCAAACTTAAAACACTCTTCTATTTTGTTACGTTTTTGTGGGCGTTTTGACTCATGGGACGAATAAGAGGGTTTGTGATTTAAAATTACCGCCATAATTTTAGGTCTCTTGGAACTGTCCCAGAGATTCTTTGGGATATGTAATAAAAATGTGTACAGTCGAGTTCTCCAATATCTGTACAGCTAACGGTTCATAAATATCTAAACACGGACCTTATGTAACTGGCAATAAGGTCCGTGTATAGATATTTTTGAACTGTTGACTGTATAGATATTGGAGAACTCGACTGTACCGTAGCAGAATATCTGTGCGAAATTACATGTGTTAATTTATGACGAGCTTTTCCGTAAAGAGCGTGAGAGGAGGAATGTGCCCAGCAGTGGGACGAAATAACAAGGCTGGTGATGATGATGTTGATGAGTTGCAGTAGCAGCTCGCTAGTCAGTTCAGTACTCGGCTTAAGGAGTTTTTTCAAATCAGCTTCAGCTTCTTGTGTCGGCAGTAATGATGTGTTAGTTGCGCGAAGTTTCCAAAGAGCTGGAAAAGTTCTCGGAAATTTCTTAGAAATATAAAAAAAATCAATTTAAAAAAAAAAAAAAATGCGAGAAATTTCTGAAACTTTCTCATGTGGAAAATTTCGCAATTTTGGAAAGTTTCCGACGGCACATCAGTAGTCGGCAGTAACAGACAGGTACCTGTTGAGTTCCGAGTGCGGCATGGGTTTGACGCAGAGCATCTGTATGATCTCCTTCTTGGTGCGGTCCTCGTCGGTGACCTCACCCACGCCAGGCACGTAACGCGACCCCACCACTGCGGACCAACCAATGATCATTAGATATAAGATTAACCAACTTAGAATAGTTGTACAACGTGAAACGCAATAAAAATTTGAATTTGAACCAAAGGACATTGTCATTTCAAAGTTCAATATTTCAAAAACGGCTGGAGCGATTGAATGCATTTAGGATGCTGTTGGGGCTGTCTTGGCGCATCAGAGGGTCGAGCACGACTTTACGAATGCTGTGTAACGTTACGGTTATCGTATCGAGATCGAGAAACCTCATACTAAATTTTAGTTCCAAATACGCTCAAGGGCTGTTCCAAATGTCATACAAACTCGACAACGTTTACTATTCGATTTTACGTGACGCAGGTTTCGAAAAGTCGTGCTCGACTCTCTGGCATGTTCGCAGGCGCGCACAGACGGGTTCTGGCCCATCATGCGGAAACGCACAGCCTCGCTGATGCAGCGCGCCGGGCAGCGACAGCAGCCCCCTCAATAGCGTTCCAGAGAGGGTGGACTGTCCTGTGGTTCAGCACTTTAACAGGAAGTACATGGCCCCTCACCAGTGATGAGCAGCCCGAGGAACTCCTCTACCATGCTGATGGTGTGCCGCAGCGCGCCCCCCCCCCTCACCAGTGATGAGCAGCCCGAGGAACTCCTCTACCATGCTGATGGTGTGCCGCAGCGCGCCCCCCCCCTCACCAGTGATGAGCAGCCCGAGGAACTCCTCTACCATGCTGATGGTGTGCCGCAGCGCGCCCCCCCCCCTCACCAGTGATGAGCAGCCCGAGGAACTCCTCTACCATGCTGATGGTGTGCCGCAGCGCGCCCCCCCCCTCACCAGTGATGAGCAGCCCGAGGAACTCCTCTACCATGCTGATGGTGTGCCGCAGCGCGCCCCCCCCCCTCACCAGTGATGAGCAGCCCGAGGAACTCCTCTACCATGCTGATGGTGTGCCGCAGCGCGCCCCCCCCCTCACCAGTGATGAGCAGCCCGAGGAACTCCTCTACCATGCTGATGGTGTGCCGCAGCGCGCCCCCCCCCCTCACCAGTGATGAGCAGCCCGAGGAACTCCTCTACCATGCTGATGGTGTGCCGCAGCGCGCCCCCCCCCTCACCAGTGATGAGCAGCCCGAGGAACTCCTCTACCATGCTGATGGTGTGCCGCAGCGCGCCCCCCCCCTCACCAGTGATGAGCAGCCCGAGGAACTCCTCTACCATGCTGATGGTGTGCCGCAGCGCGCCCCCCCCCTCACCAGTGATGAGCAGCCCGAGGAACTCCTCTACCATGCTGATGGTGTGCCGCAGCGCGCCCCCCCCCTCACCAGTGATGAGCAGCCCGAGGAACTCCTCTACCATGCTGATGGTGTGCCGCAGCGCGCCCCCCCCCTCACCAGTGATGAGCAGCCCGAGGAACTCCTCTACCATGCTGATGGTGTGCCGCAGCGCGCCCCCCCCCTCACCAGTGATGAGCAGCCCGAGGAACTCCTCTACCATGCTGATGGTGTGCCGCAGCGCGCCCCCCCCCTCACCAGTGATGAGCAGCCCGAGGAACTCCTCTACCATGCTGATGGTGTGCCGCAGCGCGCCCCCCCCCCTCACCAGTGATGAGCAGCCCGAGGAACTCCTCTACCATGCTGATGGTGTGCCGCAGCGCGCCCCCCCCCTCACCAGTGATGAGCAGCCCGAGGAACTCCTCTACCATGCTGATGGTGTGCCGCAGCGCGCCCCCCCCCTCACCAGTGATGAGCAGCCCGAGGAACTCCTCTACCATGCTGATGGTGTGCCGCAGCGCGCCCCCCCCCTCACCAGTGATGAGCAGCCCGAGGAACTCCTCTACCATGCTGATGGTGTGCCGCAGCGCGCCCCCCCCCTCACCAGTGATGAGCAGCCCGAGGAACTCCTCTACCATGCTGATGGTGTGCCGCAGCGCGCCCCCCCCCTCACCAGTGATGAGCAGCCCGAGGAACTCCTCTACCATGCTGATGGTGTGCCGCAGCGCGCCCCCCCCCTCACCAGTGATGAGCAGCCCGAGGAACTCCTCTACCATGCTGATGGTGTGCCGCAGCGCGCCCCCCCCCTCACCAGTGATGAGCAGCCCGAGGAACTCCTCTACCATGCTGATGGTGTGCCGCAGCGCGCCCCCCCCCTCACCAGTGATGAGCAGCCCGAGGAACTCCTCTACCATGCTGATGGTGTGCCGCAGCGCGCCCCCCCCCTCACCAGTGATGAGCAGCCCGAGGAACTCCTCTACCATGCTGATGGTGTGCCGCAGCGCGCCCCCCCCCTCACCAGTGATGAGCAGCCCGAGGAACTCCTCTACCATGCTGATGGTGTGCCGCAGCGCGCCCCCCCCCCTCACCAGTGATGAGCAGCCCGAGGAACTCCTCTACCATGCTGATGGTGTGCCGCAGCGCGCCCCCCCCCTCACCAGTGATGAGCAGCCCGAGGAACTCCTCTACCATGCTGATGGTGTGCCGCAGCGCGCCCCCCCCCTCACCAGTGATGAGCAGCCCGAGGAACTCCTCTACCATGCTGATGGTGTGCCGCAGCGCGCCCCCCCCCCTCACCAGTGATGAGCAGCCCGAGGAACTCCTCTACCATGCTGATGGTGTGCCGCAGCGCGCCCCCCCCCCTCACCAGTGATGAGCAGCCCGAGGAACTCCTCTACCATGCTGATGGTGTGCCGCAGCGCGCCCCCCCCCTCACCAGTGATGAGCAGCCCGAGGAACTCCTCTACCATGCTGATGGTGTGCCGCAGCGCGCCCCCCCCCCTCACCAGTGATGAGCAGCCCGAGGAACTCCTCTACCATGCTGATGGTGTGCCGCAGCGCGCCCCCCCCCCTCACCAGTGATGAGCAGCCCGAGGAACTCCTCTACCATGCTGATGGTGTGCCGCAGCGCGCCCCCCCCCCTCACCAGTGATGAGCAGCCCGAGGAACTCCTCTACCATGCTGATGGTGTGCCGCAGCGCGCCCCCCCCCCTCACCAGTGATGAGCAGCCCGAGGAACTCCTCTACCATGCTGATGGTGTGCCGCAGCGCGCCCCCCCCCCCTCACCAGTGATGAGCAGCCCGAGGAACTCCTCTACCATGCTGATGGTGTGCCGCAGCGCGCCCCCCCCCCTCACCAGTGATGAGCAGCCCGAGGAACTCCTCTACCATGCTGATGGTGTGCCGCAGCGCGCCCCCCCCCCTCACCAGTGATGAGCAGCCCGAGGAACTCCTCTACCATGCTGATGGTGTGCCGCAGCGCGCCCCCCCCCCTCACCAGTGATGAGCAGCCCGAGGAACTCCTCTACCATGCTGATGGTGTGCCGCAGCGCGCCCCCCCCCCCTCACCAGTGATGAGCAGCCCGAGGAACTCCTCTACCATGCTGATGGTGTGCCGCAGCGCGCCCCCCCCCCCTCACCAGTGATGAGCAGCCCGAGGAACTCCTCTACCATGCTGATGGTGTGCCGCAGCGCGCCCCCCCCCCTCACCAGTGATGAGCAGCCCGAGGAACTCCTCTACCATGCTGATGGTGTGCCGCAGCGCGCCCCCCCCCCCTCACCAGTGATGAGCAGCCCGAGGAACTCCTCTACCATGCTGATGGTGTGCCGCAGCGCGCCCCCCCCCCTCACCAGTGATGAGCAGCCCGAGGAACTCCTCTACCATGCTGATGGTGTGCCGCAGCGCGCCCCCCCCCCTCACCAGTGATGAGCAGCCCGAGGAACTCCTCTACCATGCTGATGGTGTGCCGCAGCGCGCCCCCCCCCCTCACCAGTGATGAGCAGCCCGAGGAACTCCTCTACCATGCTGATGGTGTGCCGCAGCGCGCCCCCCCCCCTCACCAGTGATGAGCAGCCCGAGGAACTCCTCTACCATGCTGATGGTGTGCCGCAGCGCGCCCCCCCCCCTCACCAGTGATGAGCAGCCCGAGGAACTCCTCTACCATGCTGATGGTGTGCCGCAGCGCGCCCCCCCCCCTCACCAGTGATGAGCAGCCCGAGGAACTCCTCTACCATGCTGATGGTGTGCCGCAGCGCGCCCCCCCCCTCACCAGTGATGAGCAGCCCGAGGAACTCCTCTACCATGCTGATGGTGTGCCGCAGCGCGCCCCCCCCCCCTCACCAGTGATGAGCAGCCCGAGGAACTCCTCTACCATGCTGATGGTGTGCCGCAGCGCGCCCCCCCCCTCACCAGTGATGAGCAGCCCGAGGAACTCCTCTACCATGCTGATGGTGTGCCGCAGCGCGCCCCCCCCCCTCACCAGTGATGAGCAGCCCGAGGAACTCCTCCACCATGCTGATGGTGTGCCGCAGCGCGCCCCCCCCCTCACCAGTGATGAGCAGCCCGAGGAACTCCTCCACCATGCTGATGGTGTGCCGCAGCGCGCCCCCCCCCCTCACCAGTGATGAGCAGCCCGAGGAACTCCTCTACCATGCTGATGGTGTGCCGCAGCGCGCCCCCCCCCCCTCACCAGTGATGAGCAGCCCGAGGAACTCCTCTACCATGCTGATGGTGTGCCGCAGCGCGCCCCCCCCCCTCACCAGTGATGAGCAGCCCGAGGAACTCCTCCACCATGCTGATGGTGTGCCGCAGCGCGCCCCCCCCCCTCACCAGTGATGAGCAGCCCGAGGAACTCCTCTACCATGCTGATGGTGTGCCGCAGCGCGCCCCCCCCCCTCACCAGTGATGAGCAGCCCGAGGAACTCCTCTACCATGCTGATGGTGTGCCGCAGCGCGCCCCCCCCCTCACCAGTGATGAGCAGCCCGAGGAACTCCTCCACCATGCTGATGGTGTGCCGCAGCGCGTCGTCCTCAACCCCCCGCTGCTCGTAGTCGGCCGCCGCCCACTCCAGCAGGTTGAACTTGTTGAGCACGTGGATGATGAACTCGTTGCTCTCTATTAGGGATGCTCCGATCTGAGGGTGAGAAGGGATGAGTTATTTGAGTGTAGGCAGAGTGGTCCAACTCCGCGTTGAGGTATGATTTTACAAGTACGCTGCGGGTCCGCCCAGGCGGACTAAATTCAAAGGGCCGCCGCGCGCCCAGCCAGTCGCGCGCCGGCCGGGTCGCACGTCGGTTGTTGCTTATTCATGCGCCGCGCGCATAGCGTTGTCCGTGCGAGTGCGATTTACGACGAAACACAATGAAGGCATACTGCGCCGCAATCGGCTGCCTGAACATTTCCGTCAGTAATAGAGACTTGAGTGACGGTTATGAATAATGGCATAAGACTGCTATATGAACTAAAAACAATTACTTTGCTCACCCGCTACCACTAATGACAAATAGTTATATCTGTGCGGCAAATGTATGTTTCCATGCAACACCTCCGCCTCCACTGCTACACGAATCAACACATGCCACACAGATCCAACTATCACCACCACCACTAAACTAAACGCTGACGCGTTTCGGCACTCTCCACGAGGCCATTTACGAAGCACAACAACAACCGCTCAACATGCCACCACTTCCACTACTGACATATGTAAACCATGTACTCAACTTAGTTAATGACAAAACCGACGTACCCACTAATATTTTATAAATTCCAAACTACCCTTTTATGTAAGTTCTAAACCACCCTTTTTATTTTTAATTTACGCCAGGTACCCCGTTATTTTTAACCGAGTACGGTAAAAAGAGAAGTTATGTTCTCATCATTACTATGACACATTATTAAAATTAGAACCAAGTCGGCCAACCAAGAGGCGAAGAAACCAAATTAACTTGTTCATTAATAATAGACCCCATGTTGTTGTACCTAATTATTTCTAATTGTTCTAAAACCGTTGGCCGCAAACCCTTATCACAATAATGTAAAATTTCGTACGTATCTGAGTCTAACAACGAATGATTCGTTTCTAATAAATGCTTGACAAAGTTTGATTTCTCTGGATGATCATGCCTATATGACGAGACATGCTCTTTAAATCTAGTATCAAAGCTTCGACCGGTTTGTCCAATGTATACTTGACTACAGTCGCCACAAGTGAGTTTATATACGCCCGACCTGTTCCCTTTATCCACCTTTTCTTTGTTATTACAAAGTCTAGAACGTAAAGAATTAGTAGTCTTAAAGGCAACATTAATGTTATTTGATTTTAAAATATTATAAATCTTGTCAGACAACCGGCGGTAGTTTAGAACTTACATAGTTTACGTAGTTTGGAATTTATAAAATATTAGTGGGTACGTTGGTTTTGTCATTAACTAAGTTGAGTACATGGTTTACATATGTCAGTAGTGGAAGTGGTGGCATGTTGAGCGGTTGTTGTTGTGCTTCGTAAATGGCCTCGCGGAGAAAGCCGAAACGCGTCAGCGTTTAGTTCAGTGGTGGTGGTGATAGTTGGATCTGTGTGGCATGTGTTGATTCGTGTAACAGTGGAGGCGGAGGGGTTGCATGGAAACATACATTTGTCGCACAGATATAACTATTTGTCATTAGTGGTCGCGGGTGAGCAAAGTAATTGTTTTTAGTTCATAAATATGGACCTCCGCAAAGTAACGCCTGATTCAATAAATGATTTAAGACTGCTGTATTCAAAATGTTCCAAAAGGCATATCCTAAGTGAATATGAACGGGTGCATCTCACTTGCAGCATGACCACGTCCCGGTCCAGCATTTCGGCGCGGCACTTGACGTTGTGGTAGAAGTAGAGCTGGTTGAGCAGCGCGAACCCGTTGCGGCGCCACATGCCCGCGTGCACCTGCGCGATCATCGCCATCGTGCGCAGCACCGGCTCTGGGACAGCGCGCCGACAATCAAAACACACATTACAAACAGATATATTCACTTAATCAAATAAAAAAAATTCTTTCAACAAAATATACCGGCTTCAAACAAAAAAAAAAACGGCCAAGTGCGAGTCGAACTCGCGCACGAGGGTTCCGTACAAAGATTTTAACGCTTTTCCCCAGTGTTTTAAGAAGTTCAGTGTTAGCAGAGCCCTGCTCCTAAGCAAAACGTACGCAGTGTGGGGTCATCTTATATTGGTACATGAAATCTACAGACATAGATAAAATTTTTATACTTTGAGAATTTTCAGAGTGGTTGTGCTATAAGAGCTCTACCTTCATACCGAATTTCAAGTTTCTGGGCCAACTGGACTTAGGTTTTCAAGGTACGGCAATTTGTATGGAAACAACCTTTTTAATGACTGTATCTTTTGATTGAGTTGACTTAGAAGTTTGATTTTTTCACAGCTCCAAGGGACTGCAGGCTTGAGTATTTGATATTAATTTCAGCATGCTACCTCCACGCGCTCCAGAGAAAAAGGGTCTTGACAGACAGACAGAAAACAAAGTGATCCTATAATTAAGGGTTCCGTTGTTCTTTTTGAGGTGCGAAACCCTAAAAATTGGTTAGTAACCTCAAAGGAAAGACGGACATGACGAAACTGTAAGGTTTCAGTTTTTTGTCATTTTGTCTACGGAGCCCTAAAACAAGCGACTGACCTATCAGCTCGGCGGGCGTGGGCTTGGGCCGGTCCTGGCGGTCGAACTCGGGGCTGTGGTAGGTCAGGCCGTGGCGGTGCAGCTGCAGGTGCAGGCCGGCGATGAACCGCGACAGCGGGCGGTGGATGGACACCGGCTCGCTGGACACGTCGTACGGGATCACCGACGCCGACTGGTTGCCCAGCTCTGCGGGGGAAGGCAGGGCAAACTGTTAAAGCATCTAGGTTTACGTTTGAATAACGGGAGCTCATCTAAACCTAGTTCCTCGCCGCTTAACATTGTCAATAATTAGAAGCTTCATAGCTGTGCAATGAGTCAGGATTGACTTTATAGAGGCGGGGAGCTAAAGTTAGGTAATAGCGATCAATATCTCGCGGTCTAATGTAATTAATTGAGAGTCATTTAAAACTGTTAGCCTGAAAGGAGCCTTGTGCCCAGCAGTGGGGCGTAAACCGCAACCGCATGGCCAAAGCACCAAGGAGGGCGAAAGTACCTAACTAATCGGGCAGTGGCGGCGTATGCAAGGGGGCTCGCCCTGCCCGCCCCGCACCCCGCACCCCACCGCACGATTGACCTGTCTAGAGGCCTTCGTCGGACGACTGTATAGACTATGGTGATGCTGTGCGCCAGCTTCACGTGCAGGTCGCAGGCCGAGTCCCTCCGGCTGCGTGTACCCACCTTTGAGCAGCTTGGGCTGGTAGGCGCAGGTGTCGGCGTGCCGCCGCAGCGCCATGCGGTAGGCGGAGGCGCACAGCGCGCGCTCCAGCGAGCACCACTCTAGCGACAGCGTGATGCTGTGCGCCAGCTTCACGTGCAGGTCGCAGGCCGAGTCCCTCCGGCTGCGTGTACCCACCTTTGAGCAGCTTGGGCTGGTAGGCGCAGGTGTCGGCGTGCCGCCGCAGCGCCATGCGGTAGGCGGAGGCGCACAGCGCGCGCTCCAGCGAGCACCACTCTAGCGACAGCGTGATGCTGTGCGCCAGCTTCACGTGCAGGTCGCAGGCCGAGTCCCTCCGGCTGCGTGTACCCACCTTTGAGCAGCTTGGGCTGGTAGGCGCAGGTGTCGGCGTGCCGCCGCAGCGCCATGCGGTAGGCGGAGGCGCACAGCGCGCGCTCCAGCGAGCACCACTCTAGCGACAGCGTGATGCTGTGCGCCAGCTTCACGTGCAGGTCGCAGGCCGAGTCCCTCCGGCTGCGTGTACCCACCTTTGAGCAGCTTGGGCTGGTAGGCGCAGGTGTCGGCGTGCCGCCGCAGCGCCATGCGGTAGGCGGAGGCGCACAGCGCGCGCTCCAGCGAGCACCACTCTAGCGACAGCGTGATGCTGTGCGCCAGCTTCACGTGCAGGTCGCAGGCCGAGTCCCTCCGGCTGCGTGTACCCACCTTTGAGCAGCTTGGGCTGGTAGGCGCAGGTGTCGGCGTGCCGCCGCAGCGCCATGCGGTAGGCGGAGGCGCACAGCGCGCGCTCCAGCGAGCACCACTCTAGCGACAGCGTGATGCTGTGCGCCAGCTTCACGTGCAGGTCGCAGGCCGAGTCCCTCCGGCTGCGTGTACCCACCTTTGAGCAGCTTGGGCTGGTAGGCGCAGGTGTCGGCGTGCCGCCGCAGCGCCATGCGGTAGGCGGAGGCGCACAGCGCGCGCTCCAGCGAGCACCACTCTAGCGACAGCGTGATGCTGTGCGCCAGCTTCACGTGCAGGTTGAAGGCCGACTCCCACTCCGGCTCGTACTCCATGTGTTGGCCCATCTGAAACCATGGACAAGTTATTACATTTATTTAAAAATAAGATAACAAAAGGTTTAGTATACAACAAACAAATCTTAGAACTAAAACAAAACAAACATCGGTCAGGAGACTTCTATCTTCTGCCGATCAGCACCTGGGCAAAATGGCGCATACTAGGAGAGTCATACCTTGCCGCCACAGTTTTCAGGATGGAGTTGGGACTGACCCGCAGCCTGCTGAGCAACGAGGCAGTCTCTTTGCGCATGATTCGTCTATGACGTCTTCCGGCTGATATTATGATTATCATGATGACTTAATCACGTAAAAAGCATATTTAAATTTAAATACCTCGACGTTTCGGACGCGACGTTGCGTCCATGGTCTCGAAGGGACCATGGGAAGGGTGTTAATGTGTGAAAATCGCGAACGTTTAAATCAATACATGATATGATGATGATGAACTAACCTGTCGGACCACAGAGTCCATCCCCTGCATCATGACCAGCAGGTTCAGCATCAGCGACAAACCGTGCAGGAACCCCTTCCTCAGGTCATCGTCGAAGGCCGTCGGCAGCGAGCCCAGCAGGTACTTCACGTCGTACAGCGTGAACTGAGCGCGTTTGAACGCCAGCGAAACGTGATTGCGATCGAACTCCAGGCGACCCTATCGGGACAAATTATTTGTGATATTTCTTATCCTAATAAGACCATTATAGGAATTAGACATAATTAAAACGGGATATTGATCGCGATTACCTTATAGGTTTGATGAGTTTCCAATATTTCGACGCAGTTACATCATGATCACGGGCAAACTGACGAAACGAGGGTAGATACTAATGTTGCGCAGACTGGGCTCTGTCTATCCGAATTTTTGCGCGGCGACTGCGCGCACTGCCACTACTATCGGTCGCGTTCTCACTTATTACTCGATTTAAAAACACTACGCGCGATGTCGAAATTTCGGGAGATCATAAAACCTTTAAACCTTATGGTAATCGCGGTCAATATCCCGTGTTCATTATGTCTAATCGCGAATCATTTAAAACTGTCATTTTAGGATTTCTTTCGTATGGTATACGGCTTTGAAAGGCGGCTACGAACGAGAGGTATGATAGACGTAAAAGTTAGTCCAAGTTATTTAGTTCTCTGGGAAGCAAGCACGGCCATATAAATAAACTAACTTATGCCCCGCGACTTTGCCCAAGTGAAATATTTCAAAATGAGCTAGTTCCGTATTCTGTGGGAATTTCGAAAAATCCCTTCTTAGCGCACCTCTGGGATACTCAAGGTATATGTGTGTCAAATCTCAAGTCTCTAGGTCCAGTGGTTTAGGCTGTGCGTTGTCTGTCAGTCATTCAGTCACGGTACTGTTTTATAGGTATAGAAGATTAATATCATGGGTGCAAAATTGCCCCTTCCCCGACCAATTCTTTAAAAAAATATCACTTTTCTGGAAGATTAAGCAGGTGAAATGGGCTAAGGGGAATCCCAAAACCAAATCCTGGAAGAGTTTTATATATACTGATTGGTAATGGCTGTAAGTCATCATCAGCTGCAAAACTCTGGGCACTGACCTTGCTATTATACTTTTAAGATTTTAAAGATTGCCAATCTTGGTGTGAGGGTAGGCATGCGACACGGAATGTCGAAGATTTTTTTTGGATTTTTCTATGCATTTATGTTTCAGTGAGTATTTTATAAAACAATGATAAATAAATAAAATAAAATAAAATGCGTTTATTTCGGACAAGAGAAACTAAAGCCTAAAGTTTTATGGCCTAGCACTAAGCAGCAGAAATATGAAGTCGGTGCTTCATTCAAAGAATATTCCGCCCGCACCGCACCGACTTCATATTTCTGCTGCTTAGTGCTAGGCCATAAAACTTTAGGCTTTAGTTTCTCTTGTCCGAAATAAACGCATTTTATTTTATTTATTTATCATTATTTTAGAGGATTATTTTACGTTTTTTTTCTAAGGTTTTTTTTTGAAGGCGGTTTTCAATTACACCTTCCATCATCAGCTCATCAATATGAGATGATGACTACCAGACGCAAATACTTGAATAACCTTAGAAAACATATGAAACACATAGTACGTGCCTGTTAAATTTGAGGGTTGCTCTCGATTTCCTTAGGATCCCATCATCAGATCATGACTTGGTGACAATGGGACCACCTCAGGAGTATACCCTTTCGAATAAAAAAATAATTTTGAAAATCAGTCTATAATTGACGGAGTAATCGATAAACATACATAAAAAAAAAAATACAGTGGAACGTAGAACCTCCTCCTTTTTTGAAGTCGGTTAAAAAGTATAATAGATATTCACGGGAAAACCGTAAAAATTTAAAATTGAGGAAAACACAAAAAGATACTTCAATTGAGATCATGGACTGACCTTGCTGTTGCAGCGGCGGTTGCACTCGCTGACGAAAGTGTTCATCAGCACGAACAGAGCGTCGTGTTTGGCGATGAGGTGCTGCGCGAGAGTGGGCGGCGTGTACAGCTGCACCGACAGCGACGAGATCGAGAACGAGTGGTCGTGGTCGTCGCGGACGAAGTCCTTCAGGATGGTACCTGCAAGAGACAGTTCATTCTGCTATCACAACTTTTTCTCTTATAATAGGGTTGTTTTCAATTATTAGCATTAGCCAAATATTACTGTACAATATAAGTTGGCCTAATTAATATGTACATTTCTAGTACAGTCAGCAGCAATAGTTGCTAAGCAACTGAAACACTCCCAGTGATCTGCACAAGCTCTTATATCTATAACAATATAGCCGTGCTTAGATCATTGTGTGCGCGTCGGTTGCTTAACAACTATTACTGCTGACTATACCAATAGTCTTTGAGCTAAGCCGTGGACAGACGGACATGTCAAAACTATAAGGGTTATGTTTGCGATTTTGGGTACGGAACCCTAAAAACAGTCAATTTACGACACTACCTATCGCAGATATTTCCGCCGACGACTGCGTGGCTTCTTGCGCGGCGCGCCTAGCTCAAAATAAGCAATAGCGAAATTCAGCAGTGGAACTGAACTCACCATAGTTCTTGGTGAACAGTATGGCCATGGCCTTCTTGGTGCTGTAGTCCATGAGCGTGGTGGCGATGAGCAGCCGGTGCCAGGCCGTGCGCGCCGCCTTCCACATGCGGCAGTCGTTCTGCATCACGCCCACCGCCACGCCGCCGCCGCCGCCTGACCAAACAAACTGGCTAAGCAATCCGTTGAACCAGCTGCCCTAGCGCAGGTAATTTTATCATCATCATCATCATGTCAGCCGAAAGACGTCTACTGCTGGACATAAGCCTCCCCCGCGGCTCTCCACTCAGACCGGTCTTGTGCTTTCCGCATCCACCGCGGTCCCGCGATCTTTACCAGGTCGTCGCTCCATCTTGTTGGAGGCCTACAGACAACTCGTCTCCAGAAATTTTATCAACTAAAAACAATTACTTTGCTCACTAGCAACCAATCGCGATTTCCGCGTAGTGGTCGCGGGAGAGGGGTGAGAAAATTAATTGTTTTTTTTTTAGTTCGTAACTTGTTGGAACGACACTGGAGCTACGCTTAGTTTATTTTAGCACTAGCTTATGCCCTGCGGCTTTGCCCCCGTGAAATATTTCAAAATGATCTAGTTCCCTATCCCGTGGGAATTTCGGAAATTTCCTTCTCAGTGCACCTCTAAGATACTCAAGGTATACGTTTTCCAAATGTCACGTCTCTAGGTCCAGTGGTTTAGGCTGTGCGTTGTCTGTCTGTCAGTCAGTCAGTTACAGTATTGTTTTATAGGTACAGATTAGAAAGAAGGTAACAATATTAACATGTATTTTTATTGAAAAACGCTTTTTAAAAATAAGTAACAGCAACTAACAATTAAATAAAAACGATATTTCATTACATATATAGTCATGGTTTTATTCGTAACAGGTACTTATTTAAAAAAAAGCCTTTTTCAATAAAAAAGACATGTCAAGATTGTTAACCATATTTCTAATGCTAAAATAAATTGGAATTTAGCAAATATACCTTGATGATCCTAGAGGTGCACAAAGAAGGGATTTCTCTAAATTCCTACCTCTATGCGATAAAGAACTAGCCTATTTTTTTAATATTTCATGGGACGGGGATAAAGCTAGTCACAACACAAAGCCCCAGGCTTCTTTGAGAGTTGATAAAGTAAAAAACATAATGGGCAAGTCGAGTAATCTTACCATGTGATCCTGAGGCACCGGCCGAGTCCTCGCTCAAGGCGACTTGCGAAACGGCCAGCCGGAGGGACGGTTCTTGAGCTACGAAGTTTTGAAGCCTAGGGAACGAAGATAGATTATGTAGCTACAGTTCAGACCATTTGTAATGTAATAGTAATCCATGAACTAAAAAAACTGTCTCGTGACTGAGTTGGATCGTGATTCGATGATAACCAACTTAGAAAAGTTGAAAAACCCCCGACATTGTCATTTCAAACTTCAATATTTCAAAAACGGCTGAACCGATTTTAATACAACTTAGCTAAGAACCATCTCGATGAAACTAGCTTTCGATTAAAAAATACCGTATCGAAATCGGTCCATCCGTTTGGGAGCTATGATGCGTCCGGATCGCTACCACCATCTTACGCGCTGATCCTGCAGCTAAGCAGCAGTGCTTGCACTATTGTGTTCCGGTGTGGAGAGTAAGACAGCCGGTATAATTACGGGCACAAGAAGCATTTCATCTTAGCTCTCTAGGTTGGCGACGCATCTGCAAACCCTCCGGGGTTGCCGGCCGGGCAGTGGTGATCACTTACCATCAGAGCCGTGTTTTATAAACTTACAAGTTGTAATTTACAAGCGGAAGTCTCTTTGTAACAAAAGGTGAATGAGAAGGTAGAATGAGACTTCCGCATGTAAATTGTAACTTGTAGTTTTTTAAAACACGGTCCAGGTGACCCACTTGCTCGTCTGCCTAACTCGTATGCCAAACTTATAACACCCCTCGTCTTTCGTCGGGGATTAAAGAAGTAATAAAACAAATGAACTCACCATTGCAGCAGCTTCATCGCGAAGGTCTGGTGTGCGAGCACGTGGGCGTGCATGACGAGCACCTTGAGCGCTGGCCCGTTCCGGGTCGTGAACCTTTCGAACATCGCCGTTGAGCTGGTTAACAACACACCGCTACACCACTCAACCCCCGACCGAGGCGAGGCCCCGGCGCGCGAGCCGCCAAATAACGGGTAGGGCAAGTCACCAATACAGATACACAGGAGTACCAACGTGTGCACAGATCTTGGTAAGCTGTACACAGTTCGTGTCCTCAGAATACAGAACAAACCAGAAGCCGCGTTCAATCATAATTTAATTGATTTAGCTACTTGTTTTAAACACTTATGCCATTATTCATAAACGTCACTCAAGCCTCCATTAGTTAAACTAGGTTTTGTCTTCTTGTTACTAACGGAAATGTTAATGTAATAAAAAGGACAAACGAAATTTAACGGCATTTTGGTTACAATAAGTTTACGAATAATAGGATTAAAATATAACCCTATTCGGTTTTTATAAACCCGAAAAAGAACGACACGAAAAGAGATTAATTAATATTGCCATTCGTACAACATGTCACGATACGCTGCCGCGGAGATGACTACGCGAAACTACTCTATTTAAGAGTAGGTTTAGTTGCCTCAGTTTTAGGTTCTGGTTAGCTATGTACTGTGGTGTCAAACTTAAATGTGCCTGCTTAGTGAAGTCGGTTACTCGTGATGGAAGCGAGATGCACAGAAACCAAAGGGAGTGTGAGAGCGGGACCGCAACACCCCCTCTCGCAGCATGAACAAATTCGGAAGCACATTTAAGTTTGAAGCGTGCTGTACCGTGCAATTACACCGAGTTTGCGATGACAAGATGAGACAAACATATCTGACGTAATTGACAAATTAGTTCAATAGGGCTCTACCCGTAAAAAAACTTACGATTGTACATTTACGATTATCCATTAAATACATCGATATTTAAAACATTAAAGATAGACCTCGCACCTGTTCACCGCTGACAAAATGCGGCCCTCACTCATTAGCTGTCATTAGACTGACATAATGACAAACATCAAGGGATACTAAGTCACCGAATCACCTATAATTTGCTTGTCTGCGCGCGGTAAAGCGGTGGCGTATCAGTCTATTTTTGTATATCAATAATTTAATATTATTTTTAAGAGCATAGGTTTAGGTATAGGTAATAACGAAATAAAAGAAAAATATGTATGAAAATAACATAAATGCAGCACGTACCTACGCAGTACTTCAGGATAGCTACAAGACAAAATTATTGTTTATGATAATGATAACGCTTTTGGCACACTGACGCTGCAAACTGCATTAGAACTGCAATAGCGAAACTTTCACATACATTTTATGCGCGTTACGTTTTGATGTTGCAGTTCTGATGCCGTTCGCTGCTTCAGTAAATCAACAGGTTCTCTTATACATGGATGACTTTTCCAATTCGTCTCAGACAGTGGATCGAAAACTGAGAATTTCCTTGACAAATGAAGCAGGGCCCAAATTTTTAGACGACTGCACTTTTCAATTGTTTTTTTTTTTTATAAACTTCAAATGTCTGAAAATGAGAAGTCACAAATACTGTAAAGTACTTTCTTATCTCCCTGCACTTTAATTCTTGACTTAAAAAACAGAAAGACTTGGAACCATTAATATAAACATCAGGCTATGGCCCTTTGGTACATTTTGAAATAGGTCCTTTGTAGTCTCAGTGAATTGGAAACAAAAACGAAGTACCGAACGAAGGCCCGTCCATACGCTATCCATGTCTATGCTTGGAACAGTTCTAGAGGTCTTTTCACTCTTCAATTGCTACTTTTCACTTTGCATTCAGAATGTTTAGTCTTGCCTTTGATAACTGCCAAATGAAAAATAAAGTGCTGTAGGTCTAGCAGTGAGACTTCTATCACGCGCGAGAACAACTGCGAGTCCTTTTCTGTCACTCAGAATGTAACGGGACGGGTAATATAATCTCGCGCGACAAAAGTCCTGCCAGCCCTACAGAGTGCAAATTTCAAGTGCAAAGTTAAAAAGTGTGACTAAAAATTCAGGCCCTGGAGCCTCCTAGGGCCGAGGGCCCGCGGCGTCTTGCCACCCTGCCACCCTACAATTACGCCATTACAATTACGATCTTGTCTGTTTCATCAGTCAGGGCCAAACTCAGAACAATTGTACTGTAGGAAGGCTGCGCGTCCACCATAGCTATGCGAGACACATAAGGGTTGTCCGACAAACGTTTCACCATTTTCTAGTTTCACCATTTTTCGTTTGTCCGAATGTTTTTTTTTTCTGAAACTGTTATTATTTCAGGATTCTTACAAAATACACCTAATCTAACCTAAAGGGTTCTCCACGATGATCTGGAAATAAATCTTGAAATATTTACAGTTTCAGAAAAAAAACATTCGGATAAACAAATAAAAGGTGAAAGGAAGCTAATGTAAAACGTTTTAGGAGGTGCGATAGGTTCCCCTACCTAAGAAGTGTGTGTGTGAGGAAAAATCCACCAACAGCAAGGATCATGGAAAGTAAACGGATTGACAAAGCCCATACTTTGAATCGTTCTTATTTACATTCAGCGCCATCTACCTTGCTTGAGTGACACATTCGTACCGCTGTTTTGTTATTATTTGACCCGCTGGCTACGACCTTGGCGCCATCTAGAAATTGCCTGAATTTTAACATGACTGCGGGGAACGATTCGAAGTATGGGCTTTGACACTCCGTATACTATCCTCCTTGACCAATAGGATTACTTCATTTTCCTTGACTCGCTCAGTGCAGCTGCACTATTGATGGATTTTATTCTAGCGCACCGCCCTTGCTATTTCACAGCTCTAGTGGATTCACAGCCTGACATGGTTATGCATAAGCTGACCATACGTCCCGTTTTGAACGGGTCAGTCCCATTTTCCAGCAACCTGTCCCGGTGTCCCCGAATAAGCCTTCGGGACGCTAAATTGTCCCGTTTTGGCTTTAAACGGTAAAATTGCCCTGTTTTTGATGTAAAAGACCAGCACTATGCCTAAGTATATGTATAATCGTCACCGAATTCATTAAAAACGCATTTGCTCATCCGAAAAATATAAAAAATAATACCGATTCCTGTGTCTAGTGCAAGAAAATAAGACTTTGGTTCATATTAAAATGTGTTTGAAACTCTTTTGCGCAAAATATGACTGTAATAGCATGTTATGCCGTTTTGTGGCGGACAGATAATGGTCACCTTAGTTATGCAACTCAGTGCCGAATTGCCGATACTTATTGGTGACCTGGACTGTGCTGACTGAATGAGCCGCTTTGCAACGCAACCACGTCAAGTTAACCCCTAACCTAGGTTAGCGTCTAACCCAGTGTCACAGGTAACGACATCTACCATATAATAGCGGGCGTTACTTCAAGGTAACCGGCAGTATTCTAGCTCCCTTCGATTAGTTATCGACCGGCCGTGTAGGTTCGGCAAAGGGACGATAGATGGCGTAACCTGGGACACGAGGCTCTTGCACAAAATGGCGTCTTTAGATATTCTCTCGACATTAAAACTCGAACCAAGCAACCACGTTTTTTCGTTGTCTGCACTTCCACCAGCCTCAACCTCAAAATATCAGATTAAGGGCCGAGACCCTAACACCCATGTCTGTATAAAGGGTGTGATAGGCGGGCGAGCTTTACCGCGCTAATGAATACCGCGAGCCTGGCTGCCCTCTCACAAGACCGCGGTTGTCACGTGATCCATGAGCGACCTTTACCGACGAGCCCATAAAACTGCTGTAATACTCGCCCGTTGATAACACCCTTAAGACAGTTTACCAAGGCTGCCTCGCGAAGCTTTACGCAAAATATTGACGGGTGGGATGAAATATTATCACAATAGGCTTAATAATGTCTAGAAAGTCTCGAATAATGATTGGTCATCCCTCTTGTCAATTTTCTTGAGAACAATGACGGTTCAAAACGCCGAGGAATCACCTCGCCATGTATCATTGCCATCGCTGATATCGGTTCGAGGAAAACCCAGTAATAGCGTGTCATGGAAATGTCTGTGACCAAAAGTTACCACCTTCTTTATTAAATTTTGCATCAAATGCAGATGGCAATGATACATATGCATAGGAGGGAAGGTTAGCAGATTAGAATATTAAGCGTAAGAATAAAGAGATTGCATAGGGAAGTCAAACCACACGTGATTTCAAACAAAGTGAATTTTTAAATTTAACGGTGCATTCCAAAAAAGATGTCTTTACATAGACCGATTGGGCGGTTTGCAGCTTTTGGGAATAAAGTTACAAACTATTTATCGGCATCGAATGCTAACTAGACAATCGTTTTCACAGTACACCGTCTCACCGTTTCGTAGGTACTTGAAATGCTAATTTTTTGTGGATCAAACGCAGGTAAATTTAACTTGTGATTAACCGATTTTAATAAAACTTAGCTAAGAACCATCACGATTGAACTAGCTTTCGATTAAAAACAACCAACGAAATCGGTCCATCCGTTTGGGAGCTGTGATGTCACAAACAGATACACATACCCACTTTTTCGTCGGGGGTTAAGAACGAGCATGGATAGCCAGTAGGGTTGCCAACCCCTCTGGATTGCCCGGGAGACTCCGGTAATAATAGCCTCCCGACCTCCCGGGTGCAATAATTTCTCCGGTTATTTCTAAAATTATACGCATCCGTCCCTCCATCCGGCGGTTGTCTGTCTCTCTGTCTCTGTGACGCACGCAAAGCAATTTTAAATGATTGAGATTTTCTATCAACACAAATACGCGATTTCTTAATATTCTCAAGGGACCAATTCTTTCGAGAGTTGGCAACCCCAATAGCCTGGTATAGCAGTCCCCAGCGGGCCACGGTTCCGTACTCACATCTCGACGTCGCCCTTGAGCTTGTCGCAGACCTGGAACGAGCTGCACTTGACGAGCGCGCGGCCCTCGCGGTCGATGAGGCTCACCAGCTCCACAGCGTCGCGGTGAGTGCTCTTCGTGACGCGGGTGAGAGTCGTTATTACCTCAAATGTAAAACAATACGGATGAGTAATTTATTGAATAAATAAATAAATATCATGGGACAAATTGACACCAATTGACCTAGTCCCAAACTAGGCAAAGCCTGTACTATGGGTACCAGACAACGGATAAACATACTTATATAGATAAATACATACTTATATACATATTAAACATCCAAGATCCGAGAACGAATATTCGTATTCATCATATAAACATCTGCCCCGATCGGGATTCGAACCCGAGACCTCAAGCTTCATAGTCAGGGTCGCTAACCACTAGGCTATTCGGTCGCCAGGCGTTACTTTGCGGAGGTCCACATTTATCAAGGACCATAAAACCAAGAGGACTGCCAGTGTCTACACGATGTCGCGTTCCTTTGAAATAATAAGCCTGCTGTAGCTAGTTTTACTACGGAGGGGTCTCTGTACCATTCATTTGGTATGACATTTAGACCTCTGGCTAACACATTTAGCGCCATCTAAATTAGTTTTTTTCTTTCAGTTCATAGATGGCGCTGGTGTGTCAGCCAGAGGTCTAAGTGTCATACAAAATTAATGGTACAGCGACCTCTCTATAGTGAAACTAGCTACAGCAGGCTCATTGTTTTACAGGAACGCGACGTTGTATAGCCATTGGCAGCCCTCTTGGTTTTATCGTCCTTGATATTTATGAACTAAAAACAATTACTTTGCTCACCCGCGACCACAAGTGAAAAAAAAAATGTTATATCTGTGCGGCAAATGTATGTTTCCATGCAACACCTCCGCCTCCACTGCTACACAAATCAACACATGCCACAATATCAATCAATATGTAAACCAAACCGAACTTTCAAGAAGACTGAATAAAGTTCACTTTTGAAGCTTATCGATTTCGAGATACGAGCTTTTTTTAAAAGTAGTGACGATTTTTCAGTAAGCGATCGTTTTGACATTACATAAGTTGCCGGTTCGACTAAAGTGTCAAACGCCCAATAGTCTGTCGCGCCCGATTAATATTTTTTAATAAAGTTGCTCAAAAAATGGTATTTTTTGTAGCTACGTTTCTTGCGGAAAGTTAGATTTTTCGTACTAGTGCTTTTTACTTTTACCAAGGTTTCCGGGGCGCCTTCACCTTCCTCCTCCTCCCCGACAGGGCAGCCCACGCCGGCTCACCGCCTTTGGTTTCATTGTAATTTTCTCGCAAATGTATTAAAAAACGTCGTTTGATACACGTGCGGAAGTGCCATTTTCACTTGTCCCGAGTCTCGACCCTCGCCTGGCGGCTCGGGCCTAGACACCTCGGGACACGTGCATAATGACATACTTTCCGCACTTCTATCATAAAGTACTATTAAACTCACTTGTTCAAACGTGTGCGTCTCGTCGTTGTACAGCACTGTGCAGTAACAGTCTGGCTGATCTAATATCTGCAGTGGATCCCGTTCCCGCTCTGCGTCTTTTAATCTGTAACAAATAATGTTCATTGAGTTAAGTTGTAGGGAAAGTCGCATTAGAGAGATTCAGTCTCCAGGCAGATGTTATGCCTGGGGACCAAAGTCCAAAGGAAAAGTTGTGGAAGTTTAGAAACTTCAATAACTCCATTGTGATTGACAGTATGACGTCACCAGCGCTAGCTAGTCATTCGTCGCAGCAGGACTAGATGGCGCGGCTTAGGCTTATAAAACCCACTTTCCCTATATGTGCATTTTCTCTAAAAGCGCACTTCTCAATTGGTACACTTTTCCAGAAAGAGAAATTTCTCAGATGGTACAGTTTCCCGGAATGTACACTTTTCCAAAAGAGCAATTTCCGTCATCAAAATTGGAAAACGAGGTACTTAGTCCGCCTTTGTACCGTATCTCACTGTTGGTAACCTGTATTTATTTCTGTATTTTCTGTACAATAAAGCGTTTACTTACTTACTTACTTACTTACTTACTTAGTCATCTTGATTTGGCACTCCATACGTGTAACCGAGGGATGATTTATTATTTCAATGCATATGTATACATATCAGCGTACATTTCAGAAAGTGTGCGTTATGGGAAAATGTACATTATGGGAAAGTGTGCGTTTTGGCAAAATGCACTTTTTGGGAATATGCACTCACGGGGAAAGTGCCCTTAATGGGCAAGTGTACATTTTGCGAAAAGTGCACTTTTAGAGAAAGTACATTTCGGGAAAGTGGGATTTTTGAGTCTAAGCCGGTGGCGCTATCTCGGTAGTCTGGTTGCGAAAGACCTCGAATTGGTCCTAACACCCAAAACATGACTTACAGGTCGATTATTCATTCCAATTGGCAGTTAAAGAAAGAGGTTCGAAACCACAGCACATCCAACGACATTCAATGATGGGCCGATAAATCGAACATTCTTAAATTGAAGAGGTTTAAAAAAATACTAGGTAGGTACCTCGTTTTTTTTATACGACGAGCAACGCAAACGAGCAAGTGGGTCACCTGATGGTAAGTGACCACGACTGCCCATTAAACACCCACAGCCCCCGGGGGTTTGCAGATGCGTTGGCAACCTAGAGAGCTAAGATGAAATGCCTCTTGTGCTCGTAATTACACCGGCTGTCTTACTCTCCACACCGGAACACAACAGTGCAAGCACTGCTGCTTAGCGGTAGGATTAGCGAGTAAGATCCAACGACATTTCAATGGTAGGCCGAAAAATTTAATATTCTTAAATTGAAAAAGTTTAAAAATATATAAGGTAGGTACCTCAGTTCGTTAGGCAAGCCGGGCGCGTGGTCGAGCGTGAGCAGCCGGAAGCAGTAGGACAGACAGACGGACGCGACTATCTTCATTCGCTCTATCACTTCCGGGCTGATGTTGGCCTGCGCCTGCTCCTGGTCTTCTGGGCCCTGGAAACAACATTTATAAACTGTAAACCTCGGAATACAGAACAAAACAAAAAGCCGCGAGTGCGCCTAAAACTGAAGCAACTATTACCAACTTAGAACAGTTGAAAAAACCCCCGACATTGTCATCAAAGTTCAATATTTCAAAAACGTGTGAACCGGTCTTAATGAAACTTAGCTAAGAACCATCTCGATTAAACTAGCTTTCGATTAAAAAAAAAAACCGCATCGACATCGATCCATCCGTTTGGGATTGGGAGCTATAAAGCCACAGACAGGTACACAGGTCCACAGGTCAAACTTATAACACCCCTCCTTTTCGTCATAGGTTTAAATACTACACTTAAATAGAAGTACTTTCGCGTAGTCATCTCCGTGTACGCAGCGCATCGTCAAGCCTTAGATATACTACCAGTGATCATGATGCATGTACGAATATGTAACTGCGACTAAATATCGGGACCTCATCCAAAGTCCAAGTAAGGTAATCGCAGTCAATATGACGTTCATAGTATGTCTAGTGTAGTAATGTACTTTTGAACAAATTGATTCCTGACCCACAAAGGAACCTTGTCACAGTAAACGTCATAGTGACATTGCATTGTTTGTTAAGGAAAATAGTTATGACGTTTACTGTGAGAACGTTCTGTTGTGGGTCAGGAATCAATTTGAAATGTACTGTCTACACCTGGACTTTTATCATATTTACCCATTGACTTATCAACACCATGGACTACGGGTTAGCGTTTGAAAACGTCCGAACAAAATACCACTAATCGAGCCTCAGTCAAGTCTTGGTTTGGTCGAACCACAGTGCTATGACGTACTTACTTATGGTTGTCATCGAAAAATGCCGTGTTGAACTGGGACACATTTTTCGTGAATTTTGTACTAGACCCAAAGTCCATGGTGTTAGAAGTCAATATATTTACCGCGTGCAGTTCGCAGAAGGGGTCCCGCTTCCAGGCCTCCGGGTCCCCGCAGTCGCAGCAGCCGCCGCCGCCCGACTGGCCCATCTTGTACTTGTGGTGCCTGTGCGCGGACACCTTGAAGCACTCCACGCACAGCACGCATGTGTTGTCCATGCCTGGAACATTTGGGTCTTTTCATTTGTTGATTCATTCAATTCAAATTATTTATTGCAGATCAGGGTCCGTAGATTGTTAGTATTAGATTAAAGATTAGAGTGATAGCCTCATTACATTACATTTGCGAGGGAATGCTTTTGGTATGCTGATCGCCTCAATTCAAAAATCGCTTTAGAGTACTTATAATATGTGTGTAATGTAAGTAATGTATGCTACTCTACATACTTGGGCCTCAAAACACCAGTGTAATCCTATTATGAAACTCAACTTCGCCTCGTTTCATAAAACACACTCCTGTTTTAAGGACCCTCATTATGTAACAGTTGCATAAACTACTATTCTATACTTGTTCCTGGGGTGTTGTAAGCACTATAGAGCCCCGCCGCTCAAGTCAATCCTGCCATCCCGAGGTTCGACTTCATAGCGGCGTGGCACTATAGTTTCACAATCCACTATTGGTACTCACCGCACTCTCGACAGCTGTAGGCCGGCTCGCCCTGCTTGAACACGCGGCCGCAGAGCGTGGAGCGGCGCGGCGGCGGCGGCGCCGAGCCCTCGCACGAGCCCCAGATGAACTGCTCGAGCGGCTGGATGAGAAGCTTCGCTGCTAGCTCCTCGTCGAACGACCAGTCTGGAATTATGAGGGATCTTAGGACATTTCGACTCAAACTCGACCAGGCCCCTATTTTACCAACTTTACAAATGTCAGTTTTCAATGACAATCAATGTCAATTGCTGACTTGAAGAGCTTTTGTTTTAATTTAAGTACTTACTAAGTACTATAGGTATAGAACGAATGTTGTTAGTTTGAACAGACTGAATAGTCACGCAATGAGAATAATAATACCGTGGGAAAATGGACACTAATCGACCTAGTCCCAAATTAATTATGGGTAACGTATGGGTATGGTTAACTAGTACTTACTTATATGTATGTATATTATTATTAAACATCTAAGACCCGAGAACAAACATTAATATTGAGATCTGCCCCGACCGGGGATCGAATCCAGGACCTCAAGCTCAGTAGTCAGGTTCTCTAACCACTAATCCATCCGGTCGTCAATCATCATCTCATATGACGGTCATCTGTTGCTGAAATGTTCAGTACTCACCAAGGCAGCTCCTGTTGGGCTGCGGCGAGTATATCCGGGGCACGGTGACCCGCCAGTGGTCCTGAAAGTGCGCAGGCGCGAGCACCCCCTCCGCCATCTTGGCGCGCCACAGCTCCACCACAGCGTCCGCCTTCGCGGGCAGCGTGAATCTGGGGGAGCTCAATAGTTTCACTCGCGGAACTACAGAACGGTTGCAGTGTGTAAGTGAACATCTCTGTAAAGTTTGTATTTGGCAAATATAAATCCTAACTAATATTATAAATGCGAAAGTAACTCTGTCTATGTCTGTCTGTTACCTCTTCACGGGAAAACCGCTGCACCAATCTAGATGAAACTTAGTAAGAAGATAGTTTAAATATTGAGGAATAACATAGGCTACTTTTTATTCGAGAAAATCATTTAATAGTCTGTAACAGATGACTCCGCGATAGAACTAATGCTTGAGCTTGTGCGACAATCCCATAGCCGGTTAATACGTAAACAAAGAATCTGATTAATCACAGTTAATCAAAGACTTACTTTTATAAATGTATTTGTATTTAGATTATGTTGATTCAAGAGTTAATGACCAGAAATGTGCCAAGTAGTTGTGGACATAGCGCATTAAAGTCTTATCTCAGCATCAGAACGATTAAAAACAAAATTATAGTGGGGTTTTTGACTTAAAAATGCCGTCGTGTCTACATGAGCCCAAAAGCATGTTAGTCCAGATACGAAAGAACTGTTTATTCATGTCCGATTAGTAAGCACCCATTCGGTGTTTAAAATTAAGTGTGTAATTCGTAAAAGTTCGAGACAAACAAACGATAAAATGCACATATAACAGACCTATGCAGACGTCGAGACGTCGGTTAAATGGCCTTGAACCCTGAAGGTTAACTTTAAGGTCGCTTTACTTTTTATTGGAAGATTTCGTTGCGATACTTTGGACCCAACTTTAGCCTTAATTTCATGACTTTGCCCCCAATTTCGTCGCGTTTCAGCAGTCTACAACCCCAGACTACCGAAACTCAGGGATCCGTGCGAAACGGGAACCTCATTCGCTAAGTATCAGAGATCCATATCTGCCGAAAAATCGGATCACGGCACAGCACTGACTCTTTCTCTCCAATAAACGAATCGCAACTTTGTAAAACTTTTCGCATCACTGTCGCGATTTTTTTTTAAACCAGACGTGCTACGCGAACGTAAACAATATATTGACTGAGCTTGGCATTCGGCCATTGGAGACAGGGCTAGGCGGCTATTAATAAAAAAATAGTTACAACCAATCAAGTATGTCTTTGATTTGATAACGCGTTCCTAATAAATTTGCTAGGGGTATGACACGCGACGAAAATCTTAGGCCCGCCTCACACGAATTATCCAATTCGAATTGACAACACAGTCTTTATTCACCGTGTAGTGCCCGTCTATCCATGGCAAACTTAAATCCATAGCTTGCACTGGTTATCACACTAGCGATTTGCGAGTGCTTCATTATACTAATATCGCTTGCCGTGAACACGTTTTGTGATCGCCTCAATACAATACTCGCTCGCAAATCGCCAGTGAGTTAAGGCTGTAAGTAATAGCAAGAGGCACCTTGTATGCCTCAGGCCGCGGACTAAACTCCAGCGACAGGCGGCGACACGAGCGGGATCAGAACCATTTCTCTGTCCACTGCACGGTCGCGACTCGCGGCGCACGCGAACATAGCACATTCGTGATCGCGACCGCGTGCAATTAACAGTAGGTCCAGCACAACTGGCCGCGATTTAGTTTGTCGCGCGAGATTGTATTACCCGTCCCGTTGCATTCTGAGTGGCAGAATAGGACGGGCAGTTGTTCTCGCGCGAGATAGAATCGCACTGTGAGTTGTGTTAGACCTACAGACAGAGAAACCACTCGCCGCCCCCCGTCTCGCCGCGCCGCCGATCGCTGGCGGCTAGTCCTCGGCCTCAGGGTTCCACCTCGTGTGAACAGAATCTGCTGATCAGTATCTGGCTATCCTGTCTAGTCAGTCCAGATTTCTGGCTAAGATCTAGGAGGCCGTCTTGCTATATTGGCAGTTTCACCCTTAAACGCATGTTTGATTTATAATCTGAACTAAAATATGTATGTCAAAATCACTTTTATCTTGCAGCGGTATACCATTTTTAGGATATCCTTGCGATTTGTGTATTGGCAGTTTCACCCTTAAACGCATGTTTGATTTATAATCTGAACTAAAATATGTATGTCAAAATCACTTTTATCTTGCAGCGGTATACCATTTTTAGGATATCCTTGCGATTTGTGTATTGGCAGTTTCACCCTTAAACGCATGTTTGATTTATAATCTGAACTAAAATATGTATGTCAAGGACGCTAAAATCACTTTTATCTTGCAGCGGTATACCATTTTTAGGATATCCTTGCGATTTGTAACATCATTGGGTTAAAAAATATTTTATTGTGAATAACATCGACTTTTAAACATAAAGACTGGCCACGCACCTCTTTAGCGCTGACAAAATGCGGCCTTCACTCATTAGCTGTGATTACACTGACATGTCAAACTTCAAGGAAATATACCACAGACAAATATACCATCTGGATAATGTACGACTACCGACCTGCTAATTCATGTCCACAAAATAACAAGTAGTCGCATGATAACAATGACCTGCTAATTCACGAACATAAAATAACAGGTCGTTCTTTATTGACCGAGCGAGCGAAGCGTCAACGTTTCAAATTTGACAAAAATGATTTCGTATGTCTGTCCAGCTGTTCTCCTCTACGGTGTAAAATATTGTAAACAGGCTCGATAATTATAGTTTTTTTGGAAAAAAAAATGAGCTCACGAGGTCTACAGCTCAGAGCCACTACTGATAATATTTTACGTATAAGAGACGAGAAAGCTCACAGAGTGGCAAATGGAATGACAGGTAAGTGTTTCGTAACTGTTTCAAAGGTAAAAATATAAAATAACGGAAAAATACAAAAAAGATATTTCAGTGTTGTCATTGGCCAGATAATGCAGTCTAAATCGGTAAATCTAAAAACTGGAAAATCAGTGGAAATAGATGGAATAGTCAGTTTCTGTAATAGTTTTATGAAATTTACCAGTATCGAACAAAGCTATAGTAAAATAAAAATAAATAACAAATATTCTATGAAACTTAACAGGGAGTTTTTCTTTCCGAATTTCTACTCGGGTCGGGATTTATCAGGTCGGGAAATTAATGGCCCTATGTTATTTGGCCATAATATTAGAGATAGGAATTTATCAGGTGGGGAAATAAATTGTTGGCCCTGCATTATTTGGCTATAATATTATAATTTTAAATGCATGGTTTTCTTTACAAATAATGAGTATATTATTTATTTACGTATTGAATGCGATTCCTTGTGCTTTGTTTTTCTTTTTCGTGTTGTTTGTACAGTTCAAAAATGTGTAAAACTGTTGAAATTGGGCAAGTCAAGGAGATGTCACCTGAGCGGCGGCCGTTGGCGACTAAGTCATCGAATCACCTAATCACCTATATTGTTTGTCCGCGTGCGGTGAAGGGGAGGCATATCAGTCTATTTTTGGTACATCAATGGTGAATAAGCAAAATTAAACCTGCTCAATTTTGCTTCAAAACGTAAGATAAGATAAGATAAGAGAGATTTATTTGTGAAACATGACCTAAAACCTTAATACCAAATTAGGCAGCAAAAAATCCACGAGCTTTTATCTTTGGTGAAATGTTTGTAAATATAATATGATTCATTGCTTCAATTCGACTGTTTTACATGGTAAGTAGTTACCGCTGATAAAAGTTATGTTCGAATATATTTTGCTAGAAATTGCGCGTTCTGAAAGATAAAACATGCTTGTTATAATTTCCAACAATGTACAAAAAATATCCAAAAAAAAAAAACATTTAAATTGCTTCATGAAAAAGGATATTTCAGCTAGCCAGTGTAAAAAATCCTTCATAATTAAAAAAAATATTTTGAATCAGACAAATTATAACCTAAGTTTATTCATTGATTTGTTTACACTTAGCCTGAATTTAGCAAATCCACATAAAAAAACCAATGAACCCACAAAAATACCAGTTCAACAGCCGGACTGCACAAAAATAAAGCCTGTGAGGAATGCCACTCGATTCTCAACTCTGCCGCTTAAACACAAAGACGGAATCTGAAAGTTCTAGACAAATAAAAAAAAAGGTATCCGAAGTCACTCGTGTAGACCAGCACGAAAATAAGTCGGCTATTAGAGCAAGTATTTAGTACTTTAGGTGGATAAGTTTAGGATCGAGTTTGAAAACGTTTGACGGCAGATGGCAGGGTGCCATGCCGATGACAAGTGAGCGAGTCATCACTCTACCTGCTTCCTAAATGCGGGCCTTGCGGACGACATTGAACCCATTAAAGAAGGTCGTTTCAAATAGGTTAATCAGGCGGTCAGGTAATGTTGCGAATATGCTGAAGCTGCCGCAACCGGCATCCACCGCATAAGTACGGGGTACCGGGGTAGCTTGAGCGATGCTGGAATGAGGGCTACCGTTTTTGTGGTCACCAGTCGGCGCCACTGTCGAGTGAGGCCCTGAAGTATGGCTGTCAATGTCTGTTATCACGGGCGTGAAAACAAACTTGTACTTTTAAATCATATTTAATATCGTACAATCGTACCGTAACATATCGAGCATGCCAAGTAAAGATACGTTTCCCAAAGATAAAATTGTGTATTGTACATGTCTCACAAGCACTGAAATTCATTGACCCGTAACTCATGAACTAAAAACAACTACTTTGCTCACCCGCAACCACAAGTGAAAAATAGTAATATCTGTGCGGCAAATGTATGTTTCTATGCAACAACTCACTGAACTCGCCCACCCTAACTCATATTTGCCATAACTAATCTTTAGTATTGCAAAATATTTACATTTCTTTAGACATCATTCTAATAGCGTCTCTAGCAGCGACTAATTCTTGACGGTTCATTACAACGCATCCTGTATGTACTCTGACACTTGAAATTTGCCGAGGTCTGCAGGAGGTGTAAAGTAGCGTTGCCTGACGTCCCGTATTTCCCGGGACATCCCGTATTTCAGGCATAATTTTAAACGTCCCGCCGGGACACTGTCCCGTATTTCAACCTTTTTCGATTAGGTATAAGTAACACGCACCGCGTCGCGCATGATTCCGACGGCTAGCTGCGCTGCGCGCGCACGAGAGCATGAGATGTGGGTGAATGAACAGTGCCCGTCCGATTAAAGCCGAATGCCTGTCGACCATCTTCTTTAAAATGTAACTATTAACTAGCAATAAAAATAACATAAAAAATACATGATTTTCATTCGTCCCGGGGAAAAAATTAAAATCCCGTATTTCTTTCCCAAAATGGGCATTTGTCTCTTACAGGATCAAAAAAATCTGGCAACCCTAATGTAAAGGAACTTTTTTGTATTTCCTGCAGGTACCACACAAACATTAGCAAGCCAGGGACCGTGCTTTGAACAGCCCTGGACTAAATAAACGGCTATCACCAATGATATTAACTGTAAGTAAAGATACGTAATAGCTCACAAATCAATCGAAAAACATGTTCCGAACATTTTGACATTTGCGCGCAAATTTCGACCTTATTCGCGAGCGACTGAGGCCAAAGAGAATACAATTGTCGACTTTTTTTGCACTTTATTTTCGGCGTGCTGTTGACATTATCTACCTCTTTGTGCCTATATGTACCTCATTGGCTGTCACAGGCTCCGTTTTTTCGCTCGTCGCTAATATAATATAATAAATATAGGTGCAAAGAGACCTAGATAGATTTTCTTCTAGATTATTTCAAGAGAATTGTGACGAATGGATTTCATGAATAAACCGTATCTGCCATTACCACGGTTTATTCATCTCTTCGCCGCAACTTGCTTCACAAATTATTTACGCATTGAGGAACAATTAGGTGCTTGCCACCCCTACAGTTGCCCCTACCATTCAAAGTGACCATCGGTTACAGTACAGATAAAAGGCCATTGCTTGGCGTTACATTATCGCAAATGTGATTGAACTTAGAGTAGATAATTAGGTGTCTAAACTATTTGTTTACCTGTATTGTAATCTGCGTTTTATCTCTAATCGTCGTCGTAAATATTTAGGACAAAGCAAAAGTACCTACCTACCTATATAATGTACTAATGGAAAATAAAGTATTTTTTTCTAGTTTTCACCACCGATTTTAAAAAAGAAGGAGGTTCAAGATTCCAATGGTTAATTGTTTTCTTTTGATCAAAAAAGTCCCTGATTTTACGTCTATTACTTAAATATGCTAGATTACGAAAAAAATACATAAAACAAAATACCAAAATACGAGTATCACAAATGCGGCGGCATCTAAATTAAAATTATAAAACGTTATCTGTTAAAAATTTGATTTTAACACAAGCTGATTGTACTTTTTGATGTCTGCACCTAATTGTATTATCTTGTCATCCAAATTACATGTCCATACCAAATTTCAAGTCGATGCCATTAACCGTTGAAGAGTTTTCTCCTGCGGAGACGATCCTGGCCTGGCCAACAGAACTTCACTAACAGGCATAGTAGGTATTATCACTGGACTTGATATAAGTGCGAAAAGTATGTCATTTTGCACGAGTCCCGAGGTGTCTAGGCCCGAGCCATGAGGAGACGAGTGAAAATGACACTTCCACACGTGCAACCAAACCAAATGTCGTTTTTTAATACATTAGCAAAGAAATGACAATGAATCCAAAGGCGGTGAACCCGGCGGAAGCGGCCTTATCACCACCCGCCTGGGTCGACTCTACCGCCTTCCTCCACTAGCGCCTTGGAAAAGTAAAAAGCACTAGTGCGAAAAATGCAACTTTCCGCACGATACGTAGCCACAAAAAGTACCACTTTTTGAGCAACTGCATTAAAAAAATTCACCTCAATCGGTTGAAGATAACTGCTTTAAAATTCAGTTGCAAGATTTGATTTGACATATAGACACTGTAAGTAAACAAAAGCTTGCAAAAAAAAAATAAAAACTTCCCTAAAAATATTACTCACTTAATAAAATCATTGTACATATCAATATCAAAACAAGCTTGTTTACATGACGTGCTTCGCTTGCAGCATATCGCTTCAAAAATCTCTTTAAAACCCATAGCGACACAGCTCACAGTTGCTTGGCACTGACACTGAAGTAAACATCTGGATATTATTTAGATATTTGACACAAAAAAAAATATATACGACAAGCTCTCGAGAAATATAAACAGTTACTGAATTATGGGCTTGTTATTCTCTTAATAGTAAGTGATAACTTGATAAGGAGCAATTATCGTAAACCAGCTTTAACGCGTTTTTAGCGCATAGATAAATAGACATTAAATTAATGATAAATCTAATCGCATCCGCCACCCCCCGTGAGTAATCCGATGCAATTTAAGAGAAAACGTAAAAAACAACGCAGTACCTATTTGCATTTGTTTTATCGTAAAAGTCATTTATAGGAGAACAAAACAAGATTGAGAAATCTTGCGAGTCTAAACTGGGCTTGAGACGAGGAAGAACTCTTAATATAACTTTGACTGGTTTTAATTCATAAACTAAAAGGTATAATTAGCAGGTATATTGGCAATAACTAACCATTGTATGTTCTCTGGGTCTGGGTGCCTAAAAATTCAAACTTTTAGCTTTACAAACGTTACGCAAGATTCGAATATTCGCACTCGGGCCTCCGTGCTCGACTGAAATTTAGTTACTAAATGACAAAATTTACTTAAAAAATATTTACCTGTCAGCGGGTATCATGTCGGCGGAGTCGTCTTCCATAGATTCGTCGCCGACCTCTACCTCCAACTGCACAGGCGGTGGCGAGCTCATCTCCAATCACCGCAAGCGCCAGCACCCTGGAACAAACGCTGCATCACTTATCAATCATTACCCAAGCCAGCAGTCACACACAACTCGAATACCTACAACCAAGAATGCGTATTCTATCCACCAGAGCAGAGCCCTTAGGCCTGGCGCACTTAAGCCACTAGTCGTGGCCACTAAACCCGACCACAGTACAGTAGCGAGCGCGGGCGACTCCCGCATCTCGTGGCTCGATCGCGGCCACTCGAACGCTCGGTTTGCGCTGATGCTATAAAAATGTATCAATAAACTCGTCCGCAGCTTGTGGTCGCGTCTAGTGGCCGCGACTGGTGGCTCAATGTGCGGCAGGCCTTAGTGTAAATGAAGATCGCGGTACTATGAGAATAACGTTGCCAATACCTAAATAATCGAGAAGTTAACGCTATCAAGAAGTTTTCTCGTGTCAAAATTTACACTAGTCTGTACGAGACAGCTAAAAATCTCTCATCATCGTTGTCGATACCTACCTTCAGGATCATATATGTTTAGTTTTTTTTAACGTAAGGCAGTCTCAATAAATTCCTCAGAGTAACAAGCCGCTTTTCAATAAGCAGTCACCTGCACGCGAAAACGAACCTTATCCCCATATAAACAATCGTAACGCTGCTTCAGATAATGTTATCCTTCCTTCGAAGATCCACCTTGAGAATAAGGACTGCTAGAAGTCAACCAATCACACACTAAAGACACATAGAGCCAACATAGAGCTATCAAAAGTTTTAATAGGTACACGGATTCGATTGTTGTTTGAGGTCGTATCCTGGCTAGATTAATCATTATCATGAATCATGAACAATTTAAGGAAGGAACGCAAATACATTTCCGTTAATGGCATTATGTTGTGCCTTGTTGATCTAACCTATCGCTAACACGGCCGCAAGACCTAGCAACCGAGACCGAGATCATTGACTTTTTAAACAAATATGCTTCACCTGGAGTTTATACCCCGCTTATTTTAACATTACAAATTCAACTGATAAATTTGCATACATATTTAAGGCCCACTTGCACGTGACAACGGGTTAGTTTAGTTAATACAGAATTAGTTAATCAAGGAAGGAAAATTTTAAAACTCAGTTTGTCTTGCACCATCGAAAATTAACGTCAGGTTAACTAACCTGACCTTAACCCGACAGTTCTTTATTTTAAGTTGGTAGCATTGCAGTGTTAAAATAATCCGACCAAAGTTTAATGAGAGAAACTTCTATACCTTTCTCTTTTACACTACGGAACAATGCATAAGTCTGTTCTGTCTGTTGCGCTTTTGAAGAGAACGTCACGATTTGATAGGGTTATCTTTGAATTATCCGTCTACTTCAGGTCCGTTTACCACTCAGGTTTACCCACGGTTTACCATTGTTTGTTGTTTTCTGCTGCCAGTTTTTAAGTAATATTTAATTGATGAGATGGAGATTAAACTTCGCTTGCGTTACGTGTTCAAAATTGCGTGCCTACCTAGTGACTGATTAAAAATAAAAAATTGATTGTGCTAACCTATAAAATAAAAAGCTTGGCTCCAAGGTAAAGAAAGAATATATTTCTAGAGCCCGGGTTGTTCTCGAACGTTGGAAAGATCGCAACAAACTCATACCTACAAATTTGAAGGAAGGACAAGGCATATTCCAGGTAAGCATTACATTATTACTTTCTATACTTATCTCTTTACTAATCCAATGATACAGGTCTACTAAATCCGTGTTTTATTTTGTTGCAGCTGATATACTTACTACCTACTACAACTACTGCCATACCCAAGATCATAGGAGGAATCATTAAGTACTTCCTTCTTACAGTTAAACACTGGTCCCTGAAATGCTTAATGAAGCTTCTATCTCACGGTAAGTCGCATGGCGATCTTCGACGATCAGTTGCCGTACAGCATCAATGTTCTCCTGGGTCACGGCTGTTTTTGGTCGGCCTTCACGGTGCCTATCACTAAGACTAGAGCAATCACGTAGAAATTCTAAATACCAGCGTTCCACAGTCCGGATGCATGGTGCTTTATTATTAAAAACCGTAGTCAGCTCTTCAAAGCACTGAAGACGCGTTAAACCCCTTTTGAAGTTGTAAAAAATTATCGCACGTAAATTTTGTTTCGAAATTTCCATTTTCACAACTGACTTGTCAACTTTGAACCTGTTGAGGTTGTAAACCTTTATAGATTTATATTGGCCGCATACAGTTTGTCTTTGATTTGAATATGACGTTGCCTGTCCTTCGATATGTGTAGTCCAGTTCATGTTATGGTGATAAATATAATATTTAAACAATAATCTTTCGTCTTCTTCGATGTTCTAAACATGGTAGCAGATCGTTATGTGAACAAGAAGTGGAAAAACAAGTAAGTCGTAAAAATGAATAATAATATTGTAATACCAATTTTTGACGGAAGCGATTATGCCAACTGGAAAATTCGACTATTGAAATTTCTTCAATTTTAGAAATGTAAGGAAGTAGCTATTAGATTAAAAACTGGAAATGATGATGCTACTCAGTGGGATGAGATGGATATTCAAGCGACGAATTACATATACAGCGCGATTATCAACCAACAGTTGGAATATATTAGCGAGCTAGAGTCAGCATACAAAATTATATTAAAGTTCGACGAAATGTATTTAAAGCAATCCACAGCGTTACAGATTGTATGCAGAAACAATTTAGAAAATATAAAGTTAGCGAAATATTCGGATATTAATATTTTCTTCGATGAATTCGAACGATGTGTCAACGATTTCAAAAAAGCCGGCGCCATGATATCTGAAAGTGAAAAAATAAATTATATGTTAAAAGCGTTGCCCGGTAGTTACAATTATATCGGCGATTTGATAGATATTTTGCCAGAAAAAGATAGAACCGTAGAACATTTAAAAAGTAAAATAAGAATGAAGAAGATGCAAAGTGAAGACGAAGAAATACCCGATACCTCGAACGCATTCAAAGTTCAATCGGAGAATAAGCCAACATGTTTTACTTGCGGAAAAGTTGGGCATGTACAAAGAGATTGTTGGTACGGAAACCGCGGTCGCGGACGCGGACATTATGCTCGAAGTCGTGGTCGTGGACGTAGTCACTATAATTTTGGACCAAACAGAGGCAGAGGAAATTACTATAACACGGAATATTATAAAAAGAGCTTTCACACATGTATTGTGAACAATTCGACGATAAATGAAGATGCTCCTACTACGAAATGACCACATAATAAATACCGACGAATATTTCGATAAATGTCATTAAAGACATTAAAGGAACCAATAAAAGTAAAGGTTGGAGATGGAAGAGTATTGAAAGCGACAAAGGTTGGAAGCATTACAACTTACTTTCCTGTTTATAAGAGTAGAAACAAAGTGGCAATAGACAACGTATTTTACGTAAAAGAGATGAAAGCTAACTTATTAAGCTATTCGAAGATAACAGATAATCATACAATAGTTTCGACAGGATATTTGACGAAGATATACAACATGAACAGAGAATTGATAGCAATTGCGAAGAAAGAAGAAAGACTTTACAAAGTAACCAGTTTTGTCTGTAAGGAAATAGGCGTAAATGCAGCAAGTTGTAATATGACATTGAAAGAAAAGCTACACCGAACATTTGGTCATATAAACTTCAAATATGTTGACATGATGTGTAAAAACCAAGTATTGGAAGGATTACCTAAACAAATAGAAACAGACTATATGAAGTGTGCCATTTGCGTCGAAAACAAGATGCACAATTTACCATTCAACAAAAATAGGAGGAAGGCAGAAGACATATTAGAAATCGTACACACAAATGTTAACGGACCACATAGAACTACAGGATACCAAGGAGAAAAATATTTTCTGACATTTATAGATGATTACAGCAAGATAGCGAGAGTTTATTGCATTCGATCAAAGGAACAAGTTTATGAATGCTTTGTAGAATATGTCAATCAAATGCAAAATATGACAGGAAAAGTGATAAAAGAACTAAGATGCCATAACGGAAAAGAGTACATAAATAACAGAATATGTAGTTTCGCAAGAGGAAAAGGAATCATGATCAAGCCTTGCCCAGCATACGTTCATGAATTAAATGGTACAGCAGAAAAATATAATAGATCGATATTGGATATGGCACGATGCCTCTTAGCTGAAGCAAAGGTTGACAGACGGTATTGGCCAGAAGCTATAAAGACAGCCGCTTATTTGAAAAACCGTATAATGACAAATACTCCTGAGAGAAAGACGCCATTTGAAATATTCTTTGATGAGAAACCAACTGCAAAATACTTAAGAATGTACGGAAGTAAAGTTTATGTAAGAGTACCTGAAGAAAGACGAACATCAAAATGGGACAAAAAAGCAGAAATGGGCATTTTACTAGGATACACAGATATTGGATACAGAGTGCTGATGAATAATAGAGTAGTCATTGCAAGACACGTAGATATAATTGAAAAAGATGTTAAGCTTATTGCTTTTGACGACAATTAAGAAGAAAAATGGGAAGATACACTAGATGAAATTGAAACAGAAGACGCGATACCAAATAATAATGCCAATGAAGAGATGATGAATAATGAAAGGAGAACTTCTAAGAGACAAATTAAAACCCCAAACCGATTTAATGAAGAATTTGGCTATTACTGTATAACGGTTAATTATTGTGATGCGATGATTCCAGATACTTTTCAGGAGGCGACTACGTGTAATGAGGCTGAACAATGGAAAGATGCTATGGACCGAGAGATAAACAGCTTAGTGAAGAATGATACTTGGAAGCTAGTAAACGCACCAGAGGAAAAAGAGGTACTAGATGTTAAATGGGTGTACAAGAAGAAATCTGCTGATCTTTATAAAGCCAGGTTAGTGGTTAGAGGTTTCCAGCAAACTACTAATGTTGATGATACGTATTCACCTGTTGCTAGGATGCAAACTTTGAAATTGCTTTTATCTTTTTGTTGTCAATTTAGCTTACATGTACATCAAATGGATGTAGAGACTGCCTTTTTGAACGGTAAAGTGTTATCGGAAGTGTATGTTAAACAACCTCTTGGCTATGATAATGGTACTGACAAAGTGTATAAACTTTACAAATCACTTTATGGTTTAAAAGAAAGCCCGCGTGCTTGGTACGAATGTTTTAATGATTTTGTGACAACTATTGGTTTTCGAAGGAGTAAATATGATTATTGTCTTTACGTCAAAACAGATAATGACCAAACTTCGTACATATTGGTCTATGTCGATGTCTTATTAATTGCTTGCAAAGATGAGCAAACGGTGGCTACAATTAAAAATAAATTAAGTAATCATTTTAGAATGAAGGACATGGGAAAAGTTAGGAACTACATAGGTATTGATGTGGAGTATGATTATGCTAAAGCTAATATTTTGACTTTAAGCCAGGAAAAATACATAGAGTCGTTAGCCAAAAAATATAGAATTGAGAATTGTAAATTATTTAAAACACCGATGGAAATTAATGTCAAACTTGAGAAATGTGAATTAAATGAAGATGTTAAATACAGAAACCTGATCGGAGCCCTGTTATACATTAGTTCTGGTACTCGACCAGACATTGCTTTTTGCGTTAATTACTTGAGTAGGTTTCAGAATTGCTGTGGTGAGATTCATTACAAATATGTATTGCGTGTTTTAAAATATTTGTACTTGACGAAAAGTCTCAAGCTCACTTATAGTCAGAATTTAAAGGCTAATATAATGGACTGTTACGTAGATGCCGACTGGGCCGGAGATATCATAGACCGTAAGTCGACTAGTGGTTTTGTGATTCGATTATTCGGTAATGCTGTTTATTGGAAGTCAAAGAAACAAATAACTGTAACGAAATCTTCTACGTTTGCAGAATATATAGCATTGTCAGAGGCAGTTACCGAAATATGCTTACTACGTAGTATACTTGATGATGTTTTTATAACGTTTGATGCTCCTGTAAATATTTACGAAGATAATTCAGGTGCTGTAGCTATTGCTAAGTATGGCAATTTCACAAAGAACTCTAAGCATATTGAAGTGCATTATCATTATGTTCACGAGAATGTTAAGAATGGAACCATTGATATTGTTAAAGTTAATTCAGAAGACAATGTTGCAGACATTCTCACTAAATCGTTAGGAAACGCTAAATTCTTTAAATTCAGGCAAATGTTAAATATAACTTGATTTGATACTGCCATACTTGTAATGTTTTTTAGTAAAACTAAAAAACAATTACTTTGCTCACCCGCGACCACATTTACATTTAATTGTTTTTTAGTTCATAAATATGGACCTCCGCAAAGTAACGCCTGATTCAATAAATTATTCAATAAATGTTTTTTAGTTGTTAATTGTAATACTATTGATGAAGGTTGCCATATAAATCAAGGAGGCGTGTTGAGGTTGTAAACCTTTATAGATTTATATTGGCCGCATACAGTTTGTCTTTGATTTGAATATGACGTTGCCTGTCCTTCGATATGTGTAGTCCAGTTCATGTTATGGTGATAAATATAATATTTAAACAATAATCTTTCGTCTTCTTCGATGTTCTAAACAGAACCGACGCTTAACTGAAACGGTTCGGCCGATCTCGAGTCATTATTTTGTTTTCGAATTCTAAATTCAAATATTTTATGATGATACTAGTTTTTTTTTAATAATCACGGGAGGTTTGCAAACGATAGAACTTAAAAGGCAGCCCTCGTACTTAATTAAACGGCAATACGACATTGCTACAAACAACATCCTCAACTAGTATTTGGCGCGAGGATAAATTTTGACACTTTTGACAGTAGACGTCATACTTAATGACTTACTTATTCCTTGTTTAACCCTCCGATAATGGCGGTTTAAATATTTAAGCAATTTAACCCTGTGCTAGTCTTAATTCGCACCGGTGCAAGACAATTTATTGGTATAACCCGCTGTCGGCACTTAACACCGGATTAAATACGTTAACCCGGAGCTGTGCAAGTGGGCCTAAGAAAAATAAACATACTATTTAAAATTGCGTAAAGTTGCATGAGGAAAACATAATAGATAAGATAACCTTAATAAAACTTACTAGATAGATGTATTTTTTCCAGTTTGTCTTCGAAATACCGAAAAAAAGGGTGTGATAGTTTGACCGTTAATTCTGATTAAACAAAAGGAGTACATTCCTTATTTATTTCAATCGATTAATTAATTAGTTTCGTGTGATTTATTCGAAAGAGACTACCATAACAAGTAAACTTTGTCGATAAGATATGTAAAGTCGGACGCGTAATTTCTATTTCGGTATTAGTGACCTATTTAGTTAAGTTAGATGGCATGACGTCTTTCATTAATCACGTGAGCTCGAAAAGGCGGAGGGGGTTCGGAAAAATCACGAAATATCACAAGGTGTAGTGCAATATCACGTGTCTTTATTTTCTGAATTAAATTACAATTTTAAAGAAAATATTTTGATTTACAGGTGATTTTGGGTAGTCTAAAACCTCACCCGGGGGTGGAGGGGGGGGATAAAAAGTTCCTAAAAACTATCACGTGATTAATGGACGCTTCCTTATGGTGTTATGTAGTATGTTTAATGGAGTTACGGATATCCAACAAAAAGAATAGAGTATTATACTTACTGCAAAAGTAGCACAAGATTAATTTATCCATGTATGTATAGGCAAAAAAAGCCGTGATAGCCTAGTGGTTTGACCTTTGGCCTCTCAGGCAGAGGGTCGTGGATTCAAACCCCGGCTCGCACCTCTGAGTTTTTCGGAATTTATGTGCGGAATTACATTTGCAATTTATCATGGGCTTTTCGGTGACGGAAAACATCGCGAGGAAACCTGCACACACCTGCGAAGCAATTCAATGATGTGTGTGAAGTTCCCAATCCGCACCGGGCCCGCGCGGGAACTATAGCCCAAGCCCTCTCATTCTGAGAGGAGGCCTGTGCCCAGCAGTGGGACGTAAAAAAGGCTGGTGATGATGATGTATAGGTATATGTATGTTTATCCGTTGTGTAGTAGGTATCCATAACACAAGCTCTGCTTAATTTGGGACTAGGTGTCATTGTCCCACGATACATTTATTTACATTTATATGCAATAATAATTTATGGTTGCGAAACTTGGGCAATGACTAAATCCCTTGGATTAAAACTAGCCACCTGCCAAAGAGCAATGGAGCGGAGTATGACAAACACACGAAGACAAGACCGGGTTAGGAACACTGTGCTTAGGTCGAAAACTAAATTCACTGACATCCTTACAAGAATTGACCAGCAGAAGTGGCGTTGGGCTGGGCACATGATGCGAGACACAAAAGGGAAATGGGCCAAGGCAGTAACTGGTTGGTACCCTAGAGATGAGAAGAGAAAACGTGGAAGGCAGATAATGAAATGGAAAGATGATTTGAAGAGGACTGTGGGCCCAAACTGGAGAAGGGTTGCAAACGACAGAGGCCAGTGGAAGCCGCTGGAGGAGTCCTATGCCAAGAGGCACACTGAAATTAGAGACATTTTGTAAATATTTATTTTGTTTGGTTCAATTGAACCTAACGTTAATTGAAATAATAATTTCAGAATAAAGGGCTTTATTATTATTATCATTATTATAATAACATTATACCTAAATAGGGACACTTAGCCGAAGTGTATGCACAGAAACTGAATGATATTTATTTAATAATACAAAGTAATACAAATGTAAGTCAACAACCACCTAGCCCCTATTTCACCAACATTACAATTGTCAGTTTTCAATGACAATTCGGTGTCAATTGCTGACTTGAAGAGCTTTTGTTTTAGCGCTCTTCGTACCGGCCAAGAAATGTAGTTCGAATTGTCATGACAAACCGACAATTGTAAAGTTGGTGAAGTAGGGGGGTGCTAGCCTGTGCAATACGTATTAAATAAATATTTATATGGAGTAGGTAGGTACCTACTTACCTTGCATGATGCATAATTATTTTAAGACTAAGAGGTCATCAACACACATAGGTCGATAACTTCTCAGGTTTTTACTCTTTTCAGTCCACTGATTACCTGCATAAAATGTTTTCTTTTGATACAGATATTTATAGCATTGATTATATTGCTGAAACTGAAGCTGAGCGGGCTCCGTAAGGTCCCCGCTGCATAAGAATAAATAGTAGAACGTAGAATAGTAGAACGGGATCTCTTTTGACAGAGTCCAAATCGCCGCCATTTATATACCTATTTCCCCCTTCACGTCGTCACACCCCTCTGTCGTCCAGGCGTGTTGCTAGGGTTGCTTGCTGTTAAATATTAGGTACTTACGTCTTAAGATAATATCGCTAAGATATAAGTTTTTCTTTACTTTGAAATCATTGTTTTATTCCAGTACGGTTGAGGAAATTAATTCCTGACCCACCATGGAACCTTTTCACAGTAAAGGTCATAGTGACATCGCATAGCTTGACAAGGAAAATCGTAATGACGTTTACTATGAAAATGTTCTGTCTTGGGTCAGGAATTAATTTCCTCGACTGTACCTACATAATTATAGACACTTCTAAATAAGAAGTTATTATAAGTGCCATATCAAATAAAGCTATTTAATGTAATTTAAATAAGTATTCATTACCAGCCTTTTTTTACGTCCCACTGCTAGGCATAGGCCTCCTCTCAGAATGAGAGGGCTTGGGCTATAGTTCCCACGCGGGCCCAGTGCGGATTGGGAACTTCACACACATCATTGAATTGCTTCGCAGGTGTATGCAGGTTTCCTCACGATGTTTTCCTTCACCGAAAAGCTCATGATAAATTACAAATGTAATTCCGCACATAAATTCAGAGTGTCGTGGGTTCAAATCCTGGCTCGCACCTTACCTACAAATATAAAATAAAATACATACAGGCTCACGTAAAACTATTACAACCAAATTATAAACAACCAAACGCGCGTGCGGCGACGCCGGCCATGACAGCCTGACTGACTAGCTCGTTTAACGAGTACTCTAATATCGTGACCTTGAGCCCGCCCGGAGCGGGAGTTTACGTTCTACAATGTTATTATTTATTCTTATGCCCGCTGTTTCCTCGCAATGAGGGCTATGAGAGACAAGCTACTGGCCTATGATTGGTGGATATTGACATTTAGACGTTAGACCTCACTCTACACTAGCGATCCTAGCGGATTTTAGACTTCCAATAACCCTCATTGTAAGGCTCAGGCTAAGGGGGCTCATTACGTTATCGTTAAACACGGTTTATTACGTTTCTCTTTTATCTTACTCTTTCTCAGAGGCCATTCTGTTCTGCCAAAACATACCTATTTGACAACTTAATTAACTTTGTCGGTCCCTTAATTAACTACTCCTCGCTACCGCTCAAAGGTTGACTGGTAGAGATCCCTTATAGGGACAAGTTCGCATTTGTACTTGTATCTCACTGTTTGTAACTTGTATTTATTTATTTTTAGTAAAGATCGCGGGACCGCGGTGGATGCGGAAAGCACAAGACCGGCCTGAGAGCCTTGGGGGAGGCCTATGTTCAGCAGTGGACGTCTTTCGGCTGACATGATGATGACGATGATTTATTTCTGTATTTTCTGTTTACTTAAGTCCTACGTCCTACCTACTTAGTCGTCACTTATCGATACGAAATAGATACCTATCTACACCTATACAGACAATTATAACAATTTATGCAAAGCCACGGATAACAATTTTATTAGGTCAAACAGTCAATGTGCTATCCTGTTCATCAACAAAGATACCCCCGGAACAGGTCATTCCACTACGAGAAATATTTGAAAGCAATGCCAAATGACTCAGTAAAATTCGCAACTTTTCGAAATTCAGCGCAGTGTGAAAGCACAGTAGCCTTTAGGTACTCAGCGGATGAGAACTGATTGAATGAGTTTATTTTTAAGAAACAGTGAGTGATGTCATTGGTTAAAGACTTAAAAAAACCGGCCAAGTGCTAATCGTGCAAGACGTGACTTGCTTAGGGCTCCGACCTGGTTAATTCGGCTCTACTGCCGCGCAAGCTGATGCGCTGTAAAGTATGACACGCGAGATGGAGTTTTCATATAGTTCCCGCCATCTTAGGTAAACTGAAATTACTTTTTTAAATCGTAAAAAAATTAAATGTGACATTCATTTGTGCTTCTTCGAGTTTAATCTGAATCAAATGTCATGAAATAACTATTTGTAATGAATTTATTAGGCATGGTATGATATGAGCTTTGACATTAAATATTTAATTTACACACACATCATACCATCAGCCTGTTTTTACGTCCCACTGCTGAGCACAGGCCTCCTCTCAGAATGAGAGGGATAGGCTATTATAGTACCTACACCAGCCCAGTATGGACATTATTTATATGTGGGTATCTAGGTACATAAAACAAAACACACACACACACACACACACTAACGACAGCAACAGTGACTCGACAATAGCGCTCCAAGGTGGTGGTGAGGCATAGACTGAGGGACAGAGATGGTGACCCCCATTCGGAGTTTTTTCTGTTGAAGAATCTCTCCATGGCTATCCAACGCGGGAATGCCACAAGCATCATGGGCATAGACATATAAAGTCTGGGGTCTTTTGGGTCGGGTTAGGCGGGCTGTAGAGTTGTGCCTGCTCGGTCTTTAAAGGGAGCGCTCCAATCTCGTTCAATCGGTGAAAGGAACTAGTTCAGTATTTTAGTTGCTTTAGTTCAGTAGTTCAGAACGAGTTAGAACTGTTTTGATCTGTGAAGGACACAGAACGGAATGATAGTTGTTCATCTCACTCCCACTTGCTCTAGAGACACTTTGAACGAGCGTTATTTATCTCGCTCCTCGGTCTCGGTCACTCTCACTCGCTCCGTTCCGCTCAAGCGATTCATCCACCCCACTCCTCTACCTACTGAACTAAAGGAGCAAAGACCGATTCAAATCGTGCGAAAGGATTTAATTCCTTTCGGTCCGCGATGGGAATTCATTCCTAACAGTTCTTAGTTCCTGACCGACTCAAGCCTAGCGGGCTGCCCTAAACTTTTATATTTGTTTATTATTTGTTCGGGTTACTGTGTTTGTTCTTTAATTGTGTATTGTTTTCGTAAAAGCATTTTTATAAGCAATATAAAAAAAAATACTAATGATAAATGATAACACTACTCTCACTTAAATAAGTTTATCAAAGCATATGAAGTATAAATTAATTTGAGAATCATTGTATTACATAGAAGACTTTTCTAATTTTAATATTTAATATCATTATGTACAGCATAAATTATGTAAATACATCACAAAAAGAAGTGAATTCATTGTATATAAATTATCGTATACCTACGTAGGCATATCCATAATTATCATTATTAAAAGACAATGGCCTGTGATATTGACAACACAATTAATATTATTTTAAATTAAAAGAGGTCAAAATTCCTTGACTGTGAAATCTAGATCAAACACAGTCGTGTAGGTACACAAATGATAAAAGAATTCCAACTCACTAAATGCACGGAGGCATTTAGACGTTAAAGAGTGACATGATCACACCATGTTGTCATAATTATGCTAAGATAAGGAATACTAAAACAATGATTACTAATAACTTTACTCCACAAGTAGAGACTTAACAAAATTTGTACTTTAAGCTAATGTATGAGACTAAAGCTGGTAATATCCTAGGTAAGGCGCTTTTCAGGTCCCCTGTTGCCTGCTGCTCAAGGAGTAATCAGAATTTGGGGCCCCCTAGGCAGTTGGCTGCAGAATGTATGGATAATATTTAAGACTCATACCTCTGTATTTATTTGATTATTCTTATCCAGTGTACAGGAATGCCAATTCAAAGTTATTTCTATACATGCTTAAATGCTTGTACCTGTGCCCACCTATAAGACAATACAGAATGATGCCAAGTGGAAGTAATTCTATTGTTTATAAACAACTTATTACAAAACCAAAATGTTGAAACTTGAATAACCTAAATTACCAGTATTTTAGAATAATGAGAGCAGAGATAATGTCTAAAATAGATGTAATAAATACTTACCGGACAACATCGATATTTTGGGATTCCAATGCGTAAATCTAGATAAATCCAGTTCTTGATTTAACTTCTCAAGAACAGCAATTCATTGTACGTAATTTTCAACTACGCTCGTGAAATTCAACAAGAGTGAAATCCTAGACTTATCTGATGAAAATATATAATTGCACAGCCACGACGATTACACGCGCGACTGGATATAATGCATCTTGCAGCTCGAACCGCAACACAACAAAAGAAAATACGCCTCGACCACTCACCTTCGCTTTCTCAAAATTGTTAAATCATCCAACTGCACTCTCCAATATGCGACCGCCGGGTAATCCACGATAAACTGCTAAAAATAATTCACCGTTCACTAATACCATATGGTTTCAGTTAGTACATCACAAGTTTTCAGAAACTAAAATCGCAATGAGTAGCACGATTTATCTGAAATTTTGACATTTCAACACAATGTATCACATCACCTCAGTGTTGGTTTCAGGTGCATAACAATTGTGATAACAATTGTCAAAGGAACAGCTAAAAATAATCACGATTACTCAGAAGTAGCAAGTGGATCTGGATAATGGATATTGATTAATAAATATTTATTTAGTTTCTTGGGCAACAATAAAAATACTCGAATGAACCCGTCCGTAGACAACGGATCCATAGACAATTTAAAGATGTATAGAATTAATAAATAGACTATGCATAGAGATGTTTCCAATAATACAGAAAACCGGTTTTTGCTAAATAAAAGCATTTTTTTTCTAAATTTTAATATTTTATTGATTCTCAATTTTTTTGTTATTAATAACTTTGCTTTCTTAGTTCTTCTTCATAGGTACTCATGTCATGTAATGCAAAAGCAAATCAGGAGTTTTCAACTTTTACTGAACATGGTCCCAACGGAGGAATGAGACAGTCCCAAAACCCAATAGGTATTATATTATTATATCTTCTATCTTCTCGACCTCCTGCTGCTTCCCCCACGAAAGAATTGATGCCAGTTGAGCCCCATGGGAGCTAAGCGATCTAGTCTGCGGTGTTTCAAATTTCAAAGCATCAAACAAACAAATTTTAGTCCAATCATTTAATTTCCTTAAATAAAACAACACACAATTTTACTTCTTCTCTGTAGAAAAACCAAGTGGCGGGTACTTTTCTAATATGGGTGCTACTGTCGAGGGATAAAAGGCCATGAACTTAAATCTCTCTCCCATCTTCTTGGGATCAATAAGCATTTCATAAGCGCCCTTCAACTTCTCTTTCTCTTCATCGGATTTCGCATTTTCCATTAAGACCTGAAACAAGAGTCCAGGGCCGTGTTTTATAAAGCTACAGCTTGCAGCAGCTTGTGTAATTTACAAGCGGAAGTCTCTTTTTAACAAAAGGTGCTAGAATGAGACTTCCGCTTGTAAATTGTAACTTGTAGCTTTATGAAACACGTCCCAGCAGTGCGACATAAATAGGCTGAATTATTACCTATACACAGTAGTAAATCAGTCATTCATGAGTAAATCTCCAATCCTGGTGCAGTTGGCAGTTTCGGAAAAGCATAGATGGCCCAAGTTCGAATCCACGGCCTTTATTGTGTTTATGATCAGTCATCTCATAGTCATAACAGGCTTGCTGGCCTGACGACACGGGTATAGGTATAGTTTTCTCCATGGGTCCAAGCAAGGGCATATATAGGACGAGGTTCTTAGCGCGAGTGATGCTAATGGTAAATTTTAAGATACGGACCCTCCACTGAAACCCCCCACCCTTTTACGCTTTCAACTGGGCATACCTACGCCTATCGCCTATCCCATATTTTATTTAAAATTACAATCACTATTTACTTTTAATCTAAAATCCGCCTGCAGCCTCTCTAAAAACACTCTCTGTTGGACCGGCCCTACGACAAGCGCGTAGTTTTCATCTCCTGGCGTCATGGAGGCTGCTATCCGGAGCTGACTGAAGTCCACATCAGCTGTAAGGTCACTAGCACCAACATTCTCTAAAGGGTTGACCACCCGGTGCTTGTGGAAGGCCTGAAAAAAAAAAAGAATTACGACGTAATTCAACTGCATTCAAGTGGAACAACAAATATTTTTTTTACATATAAAATTCAAGCTGAAAAACTGTTTCCGCAATAAACTAGAACAGTTTTTGTAAGTACTGGTAAATACTGAGTCACCCTGCAGATTTTATTTCATCTATCCATCCTCTGAATGGCCTCCCCCATACCTTTTCCTATCTTTCGCTATTCTTTCCTATCTTCTTAATTTATTAATTAATAAAATACTAACCCTAAATGTATCACCCTTCTCTCCTTCATGTCCGTAGTCAGCGATCAAGGCCAGGCCTCCATAGCCATCCACTCTCTGCGCCAACTGTCTGGCCACGCCCAGACCCCTGGCGCTCACCTCCAACTCAATTCTGTCCCCGGCATCAATTGGTGGTCGGACAAGGGTTTTGACTGAATTTGTCTCCTTGGCTGATATCCTGTAGTATAGTTTTCCAGCTTCGTCTATGTCCACTAGGAGCTCTCTCCAGCCTTCATCTGTTTTCTGGGAGATTGAATGGGAAATTTTAGGTAAATGCAATGAAATATTTACAACTTTGTATCCAAATGTAAAGTGCTTTCTTGTGTTGATTTTTTAATGAATCAATTTGAGGGCAAATTATGTAAATCAACCTGATGTCTGACTTGTCCATGTTTATAAAATTTGAATTAGGTGCCCCCATCAAAATTGTTGTACAACTTTTTTATGACTTTCTAAATAATATAAAAAATAGCAATGATTAAAATACTGCGACATTATTTTACTCAAAGCAATTGGAACTAATGGAATTGATGTTTCACCTCAAACTTGTGAATGGGAAGCACATCAAAGAATTCATGGGCAATGTACCAGGAAAAGTTCTTCGGTACTTTCTTCAGGTCATAATACCAGTATACTTTTATACCACTTGTTGTTTCACCCTGTAACATAAAAGCACAGTCTATTTCATAACACACAAACATCACATTAGTCATGGATAGGCACATTTCCCTCAAACTAGGTTTGGTACAAAGATACTTCTTATCTTAAGTAAAAAAGGTTTTTGCTAAAATCATATTGTTAATACAAGTTTTTTTGTTGACTGTATTTCCATTCATGATAGTTAACACTAGTAAAAATGAGTGTTACATCATTAATTTAAGCACATACCTACCTCGTAGTTGTGTGGAGAGTCTACATTGCAAGCCTTGTGAGTGGCACAGAGTCGGTGAGCCTGTACATTTAGCATGGTTTCCGATATCTCCACCAAATGAATGCTTAGGTCATCACGCTTGTAACCTAGGCGATGGAGTACCTGAAATATCAAATTTAAGGTACTTACTACTTTTTATGAAACAAAAATTACCAAATTTTCAACAGACAGGTAAGATAATTAAATCACCCTCAAAAAATCCATCATTAGCGTGCCTTTGCCTGGTCCAAGTTCAACTAGTTGCAGCGGATTTCCAGGACCCATCTTCTTAGATTCAGCGTAGAACCATATCGCCATGATTTCCCCAAACAATTGACTAATTTCTGGCGATGTTATGAAATCGCCACTTTCACCGATCGTCTCTTTTTTCATGTAATAGCCTTCTGTTGGGTTCGTAGTAACAATATGCATGTATTCGGCTATCGATATAGGCCCGTTTAATCGTATTTTCTCTTTAATTATCTCCATCAATTTAGGAGCTGTACCTGGTGCAGGCATTTTTAAAGTGCTAGGGTCTGGACGTTTCATTATTTTGTAGGCGTATTGCCGACATGTTATACCAGGTCGAATTAGTTTATTACACGTCTTAAATAAATTCCGAGTGATCATTTTCCTCGGCTTATAAATAAAATTTAATATTTAGCCGAAATACACTTAACACACGATTCGATTTCTATTGTTTTGACAATCAGCTGACAACAATGACGTACTTTACTTGTCAAAGTTAGGACTAAAGCGGGCCTTACACGCTACTAGCTAAAACCTCCCAAAAACCCGTAAATGGGATACCAGTGTTTTACGGTTTTAAACTTTGGCCCAATGACAAGGCAAAGATTCTCGCAAACTGTATCATTATTGGCCTAATAAGTACTAACTACTTTCATGTTATTGGCCACGATGTGTACTTGTAAAACGCCGTAGATTAGAGTATAGTAAAACGCCATAACTATTAATTTAACTAAAAATAAAAATGACACTGCCATAGGGATGCTCGATATTCTAAAAACATCGATGTTGACATCGATTCAAGTGTATCGATATACGATATATATCGAAAGAAAAACATCGATGTCGGAAAACATCGATGTTTTTTCTAGCAAAATAATAAACGCATAATTATAATCTATTATTTCATTTATTTAAATGTATTTAATACACAAACTAGAAAAGGTCATTGTCTTTCATTGGTAGAGAATGACAGAGAGACCTCACTCGACACTAGCAATCTTCGCAGATTTTTGACTCGCGATGGCCGCCATGAATTTGCTAAGTGAACTAATGCTAACAAGTCAGCGAAATGTAAGTAGTTCACCTAATTCACGCCGGGTGGCCTAGAGTAATATCGATGTTCCGATATTCCTCTTAACATTGATGTGTCGATGTTTTCGAGGACGTAACATCGATGTTTTTATGTTAAAAAGGTACTCTGTGGTTTATGTAACATCGATGTATATCATAGAGTAATATAGTATACGGGGCATAGAGCGCCCTCTCAGCGGAAAAAAATGTCACCCTCAACCAGCCTCTACAGCAATGCCATCTTTTATCTGTGATAGTCGACAGAACAGATTTCATAACACACACACGCGCAAGCTCGGACACACTCTTATTAGATTAGACATTATGAAAAATTCAAACTCAGAATTCAAAATCGTTTATTTCGTAAATTATACATTTAAAGCGTCCAAAATCACAACAACTAACAATAGCACAAATCACAAGCATCTGATATCACAATAAATAACTGAAACAACACAGAAAGATTGTAACTCAAGCGTCCGAATTTTCACCGCAACGTCCAATACACACGAACGACACTGATAAAACGGAGGAGCTGAAAATCGACTTTACGTATTTACTAGTGGAAAATTAACGCAATAATATGTGACTGAAAATTACAAGCCTTCGGTTCGATATTTTTTCATAAAATTTTGCAATATATAATGGAAAAAAAATAAACCGTATTTTTTTAAAACCAACAGCAATGTTAACGCACTAACTACTAAAAATTTGCCTTACACAGGTAAGAGATGGCGCAGCTAAAAACTTCAACTGTCAAATACAGGTAACTTTCCTCCCCCTGACTGACACTTTTCTTGCTTTTGTGCGGAATTATTTTAATTGAAACAGTTTAATGGAAATACTGTGTATTATTTACTGCAATTTTGGTATAATTAGAGATAAAAGGTTTCTAGATCGCTCCGTTTATTTAAATAAGCTAATCACAAATTTTATGCTAACATTTGTAGAGGTTATGTTTTTGTTCTAGCACACGTGAATTTAATTGCCAAAATGTCTGAGGATGAGGGTAATACCAGTAATAGCAAGTACAAGGAGGGAGTGAATAGAAATGCCAGGCTGATAGTTAGGAATATTTCCTTTAAGGCTACAGAAGAGTCTTTGAGGAAACACTTCGTTTCGTACGGCAACGTAGAAGAAGTGAAACTCTTGAAGAAACCCGATGGCAAACTGGTGGGATGTGGCTTTGTCCACTTCACTCATGTGCCGATGGCTAATAAGGCCATCGCTGCTACCAACAAGAAGCCTTTCTTAGGCCGTCCCATTTTTGTGTCATGGGCCGTTCAAAAAGATAAATATGGTGAGAAGAAGCAGGGGCCAGAACATGAGCCCTGGAAAAAGTTTAACCGCGATGCGGCAAATGATGACAGTGAACATGATGTGCAAGGTAGGACAAATCACTTACTGTACCCATACTACGAAATTCGAAAATCGGAGTACGTATCGTATCGTCCCGCTCACTTTCGTACTAACTATTATTAGCTTGACAGGGACGGCACGATACGAAGTTCGAATTTTGCACTTCGCAGTTGGGGGGCTGGCCATCCCACTGTAACTGGCCCCTGCCAATATAATCTGTAAAGGGGCTTCTAAATGGGCTATATTTTTGTTGCACTATGTGGCCGGCAACTATAGGAATCTTTTTCTAGCTTTCGTAATAAGAGTCAGACAGCAATAGTTGCCATCCACATATTATAGAAAAACATTGTCCGTTTAGGCCTTTAGGAGAAAGAAATGATGATTTGATGAGATTAAACTAATATGTGTATCTACACCAGATCTATTACAATTAGAAAACACTCGCTTCAAAGTGAATTCTGCTAAAGGTATCATCTAGCTCCTTCCAGTACCTTCCATCCTGTGCTGTGTCCTCTTGCTACGAATTTGAAATTTCTGTCTGTTCTTAACCAACTTCAAAAATGGATGAGGTTTTTGTTTTGTATGTTTGTTACGTGATTATAATTAATCTCCTTGATTTTGACCTCTCTTTCTTGTATGACTCCTTGCTTCCTATTACTTAACGAACCAACCTAATGCATTTTTACAGAAATCAAAACAGAAAACTCAAAAGCAAAAGACAAGAATCAACCAAGGATTAACCGCAACGCTCGGCTCATTGTCCGCAATGTGTCGTTCAGTTCAACTGAAGAGAGTCTAAAAGAACACTTTGCACCATATGGAGATATCCTCGAGGTTAAGTTGCTGAAGAAACCAGACGGCAAGCTCGTTGGTTGTGCTTTTGTGCATTTTAAGAATGTACCGATGGCAAAGAAAGCACTGATGAATACAAATATGAAGCCATTCTTAGGTAACTGTTAACTTTTCTATAGTTAAGGTGAGAAAAGCTTTCCCCTGTCAAAATGTTTATGACATTGTCATAAGATTGATTTTTGCCTGGCCGATGGGAAAGGTTTTTCTACTATGTCATACACACATTCATTTAAGTTCAGAGATCTAGCATATTACCTATTCATTATTTTAAACTTCTGTGACTTTACTTGAATAAGTCCTGAAATCTTAGGAGCACATGATGTGACCTATTTTCTTGATTGCAGCTTGGCAGCTTGGATTTTTCACAGATTTTCGTGTCAAAATAAATTGTGTCAAAATGCAACTTGGTGCAACTCACACTAAGAAAATTTTGCTCACGCTAAACATTCTGTAAATTAGTATTTATCCGACTTCAAAAAAGGAGGAGGGTCGTTGGAATATGATTTTATTGAGATTAATCTTGCTAACTGAATTTTGGTTATGTTCGTACTGATTTTTATGGCAAAGAATTCACTGATAATGTACTGTCCACAGGTCGTCCGATCTCTGTGGATTGGGCAGTGGCCAAAGACAAGTACATGCAGTTTGTGGTGAACAAGCAGATGGAAATGGAGGATGAAGTAAAGAAGGAGGAATGTGACAGTGATGATGATGACAATAAGCCCCCTCTTAACATCTCCGGTGATGACCTGAAACAAGAGGTCAAGAGTAAGTAACAAAAAATTTTTGATCTTTTGACAAGGAGTATTTTGTAAATCAATTTTGTACACCAATTGACCTGTAGTGGGTGTGAAATGTTCCTATTTAAGAGGACATAAATTGTGGTATGGTTTGGTTATGCCATTACTGGGGGGAGGTACCCTTTCTCAGCAGCTCACTGTACTAGGCAAGATTTACTACAAATAGTGTGACTCTTGATATTGTATCACTCTAGGATATACCTGTCAAGGGTGGTCCTTTCTGTGATCAATCTAATGGTAAATAATTTTTTACAGGTGAATCAGATGATGAATCAGCTGATTCGGATGATGAAGATGTTGATGACTCTGAAGGTGATGAAGACAGTGACAATGAAGATGGAGATGATGATGAAGAGATTGATGATGATGAAGACATGGATAATCAGAGTGAGACTAGCACAATTGCTGAGAGGAAACGGTAGGTTCTTTTTGTTTGTAATATCTACTTACGTTTACCATTTTCTTGACGGAACTGAAAAAATAATCAATGCGTCTTTTTTTATTTTACATCTAAGTACTAAAAATGTGTAGTAAAATAAAAATACAAAAATGCTGCTATTGGTATTCATGATTGTTTAAAATAATAAAAAACCGCCTTCAAAAATAACCTCAGAAAAAAATCATAAAATAATCCTTTTAAGGCCATGACTTTAATGGCCTAGCAGAAATCGCATGCTTAGAATTAAAGTGACTCAATTCTAAATACATGATAAATCTAAATTAAACTTTGTAGGTATAGATTTTAAATTCAATTTTGAAATACGTCACATTAAGAATTGAGTCACTTTAATTCTAAGCGTGCGAAATATGAAGTCGGTGCGGTGCGAGAGGAATATTCTTTGAACGAAGCACCAACTTCATATTTCAGCTAGGCAATAAAAGTCATGGCCTTAGAGGATTATTATGTGTTTTTTTCTGAGGTTTTTTTATAGGTATAAGATATATATTTTTATTTTTGTACTCTTCTGCCTACAGTATACAACTGAATGACGCAGAAGACGGTTGTACGGTGTTCATAACCAACATACCATTCAGCATCGACAATGATTTGCTCAAGGAGTTCGTGGAACGGTCCGGGCCTGTCCAATACGCACTGGTCTGCGTAGACAGGTTGACTGAGCATTCCAAAGGATCTGGATTTGTTAAGTTTGTGGTATGTGTAAGGTCCATACTTAAAATATTATACACTAGCCGTCCGTCCCGGCTTCGCACGGGGTAGACAATTATAAAATGAAAAAAGTTGTTGTAGTGACATAACTACAATAGTTGGACATATGCTACCGCGGAGTTTTTTGTAGACTTTATGATGTTCTTCAATATTGTTGTACATTATTTTGTTCTATCGCTAATAGTTTCGGCAGCGCATTCGACGAAAGACATTTTAAGACTCATTTTTCTACACCTTCGGTTACATTGTTCAAATTTTACCAAGGATCCCTAATATTTTTCAAAATAAAATGTAGCCTATGTCAAATTGGAAGAATGTAGCATTCTATTGGTGAAAGAATTTTTTAAATCGGCCCAGTACTTTTTGAGCCTATTCATTACAAACATACAAAAATAGGTACAAATCTTTCCTCTTTATAATATTAGTGTAGATGTAGATGTAGATATATCGACGGTACTCTGACCCAACCTCGTATATAAACTTTGACGAAATTGGAATAACAACTCTAGACCGCGAACCTAAGGTGGTTATTCCAATTTCGTCAAAGTTTATATACGAGGTTGGGTCAGAGTACCGTCGATATGTGAAAGTGGGCATGTCCACTAGGATCACTGATTTTGATCCCCCCCCATACAAAGTTGTAATGCGAAGCAATTAAATGATGTGGGTGAAGTTCTCAATCCGCACTGGGCCCGTGTGGTAACTATAGCCCAAGCCCTCTTCTTATCTTAGAGGGCGGCCTGTGCTCAGCAGTGGGACGTAAAGAAGGCTGGTGATGAATGCGGAAATTATGGGGTGCCTTGCCTATTCATAAGACACCACAGTTTCAAATTGTGAGTGAATGTAACTACTCTTTTAGAATCAAGAAGACGCCGCCCGCTTCCTGTCTCTACCGACGGAGGAGTTAAGGCTGGAGGGTCAAATAGTTCAGCCGCGGCCGGCGCTCAAGCGGGAGAACCTCCAGAAAGCCAACAAACAGCCCAAGGACAACCGGAACCTGTATCTGGTGAAGGAAGGAGGTAGGATTAAGTTACGAGGTATCATTTAGCTGTACTATCGAAGCAACAACGTGACCCACTGTGGAACCTTTTCGTAGTAAATGTCATGGTGACATCGCATTGCCTGACAAGGAAAACCATTGTGACACTTCCTGTGAGAATGTTCTATGGTGGGTCAGGAGTCAAATACCGGCGGGTGACGGCCGAATAGCCTAGTGGTTAGAGACCCTGACTATGAAGCTTGAGGTCCCGGGTTCAAATCCCGGTCGTGGCAGATGTTTGTACGATGAATATGAATGTTTGTTCTCGGGTCTTGGATGTTTAATATGTATATAAGTATGTGTATCCGTTGTCTGGTACCCATAGTACAGGCTTTGCCTAGTTTGGGACTAGGTCAATTGGTGTTGAATTGTCCCATGATATTTTTATTTATTTTTATTTAAATGGTTTGACTGTATGTGTACCAGTTATTCTACTCAACAGCAAATTAGGAGTTTACAGAAATGGGAAAACCATTTTGGTGAGCAGTGTGTATCAAGGGGTGTAGGAACCTGGTACTTGAGGACACCTTGGTTTGACTCTGCTGGTATTGCTGGGAATGTGTTGGTTTCAGCTTTTAGAGTTAGTTCTGGACACATTCCAACAAACAAGTTTTTTTATATGATGGAAATTAAACCATCACCACTATGTGATGATTGTCAGAAGATGGATGACTTGTCCCATGTGTTCATAGAGTGCGTTCGGAATTCAGACTTGAGAAGGAGAGTTCTTGGGGGTTTGGGTTCCATGCACAATGGTCAGGTTAATTGTTGGCTAGCAGAGCCGTCATCAGACAAAACAAATAACTATTTGCTATTTTATTGATTTGTCCCTTGAGTAGAGAACTGGGTAAGCTGACATGTAACGATAGGCTGATATGTGCACCTAGGGTGTTCAAAGCCTCAGTAAAAATTAAAGAAAAAAAAACAGCAAATTAATTGTTGTTAGTTCATTATATTTGTTGTTCCTTTCGCCAGTGATCGTGGCCGGCACGAAGGCAGCCGTGGGCGTCTCCGCCTCGGACATGGCCAAGCGGTTGGCGCTCGAGAGGAGTAAGACGCAGATGCTGAAGAATCTTAACAGGTTCGTATTGTTTCTGAACTAAGGTGTGGGTTGAATTTTTTTGTGCTTGAAAAAATCTTAACAAAAAGTAAAACCGCGTTCAAAAACCATAAAGCTACAGTCAAGGAATTTAATTTCCAACCCACCCAAGGTTTTATATCGTATAGCAAACTGTCACCATAAGAGCTAGATAGAACACGACGTTGCTTTGACATGTCGCATTTGCGTTGACATTTTCGACCTTAATGCACAGCGAATGTCTAACAACATTTCAACGAAATGACTAAATTCTTTGACTGTACAATTTTTCTGCCACTTTTTGAGGGGGCGAGGCACACACGTACAGCACACGTCTGCGCTCATGTCAAAATTTGTTACGTTCCTACAAACTCACACTAAAACAAAACTGTCACACAAATGCCAAAAACACGCACACAATCCACAGACCCTGATCATTTTGGTCCGACTTAATGTTAGAGTTTTGGCAGAGGGGAAATCGCGCGTTAACATCTCCACTCTTTTCCTGCTCTAAGTCAAAAACACACAAAATAATCCTCTAAAGCCATCAGTTTTTTGACCTAACACAAAAATATGAAGTAAGGTGCGGTGAGAGTGGAATACCTTTTCTTTGAATGAAGCACCAACTTCATATTTGTTGTATGCCATAAAATTGGCTTTAGAGAATTATCTTATGTTTTTGAAGGCGGTTTTACTTCTTGTTAATATTTTTTTCAACTTACAGGTTCGTCTCTCGCTACCGGCTGGTCGTGTCCAACCTGCCCCCTCACCTGGACGACGGCAAGCTGCGGCGCGTGTGCGCGGCGGCGGGGGGCGCGCGCGCCATCACCGAGTGCCGCGTCATGCGCGACCTGAGGGCGCTCGTGGGCGCCGACGGGAAGCATCCGTGAGTGCAGGCCTTTTACTACGAAGTGCAAAATTCGAATTTCGTGTCGCGCCGTCCCGCTCACTCTAGTATTATTTAATACGAGAGTGAGCGGGACGATACGATACGAACTTCGATTTTCGAATTTCGTAGTAGTCCCCCAGATAGGTTTACTTTACAGTTGTACCATAAATATATTTTAGAAGGAATAACCTATCACCATTCCGAAAAAATGTTCCACCTTCGCTGCATTTTGTTGCGAAACTAAATATTTCAGGATTTGTTCCAGGACCATCGTGTAGAGCCCTTTAGGTTAGAATCGGTTGGTTTTATAAACATCCTGAAAAAAATTACAATTTCAGAAGAAAATGCATTCGGACGAACAAAAAAAATTTGAAACGAGAAAATGGTGAAAGGTTTTTTAAACTTTTAGAGGAATGTGTCTGCGCAGTGAGCATTTTTTTGGAAGGCACGAAACCAGTTTAGCCAATAATAAGCCAGTGAATTTGCGCGTGTAAAATTTTGAGTAGCCACTGGTCAACGTTCGCGCGCCATTTGATTGCGATGACCGCCATTTTGTTTGGCACGCCGCCACGCGTCACCGCGTTAGTCAGTTGCGGTCCTAATGGCAGTTGAAATTACAGATCAAAGGGCTACGGTTTCGTGATGTTTATGCGGCACGAAGACGCGCTCGCGTGCCTCAGGAAACTCAATAACAACCCAGAAATCTTCGACAAGAATAATGTAAGTTTATTCTAACCTAACCTGTCTTATATTCGCCGGTCGTGACTCGCCTTGCGTCTCGAGGCGCTCGGAGCGAGTTAAAGGAGCTCCCGAACGAAACTGCTAATTCTCACCGCATCGCAAATATCTGCGAGCTGCTAGTTTCGCAACACACAGTTCTGTTGTAGTCTCGAAGTATATAGCACGAATGTTTTTGTGATGCGATGCGATGTGAATTCGCAGTTTTGTGTGGGGCCCTATACTTGCGCTCTCGAATGCAATACGAAGCGAGATTCCATATTAATGAGCTATTTTAGTTAACCCTTTATCTGGCAAATTAAAAAGAGAAATCCTGAATACTAGTCTCTTCCGTTTTTATATCTACTAAAAGACTGCTATAGATATTGCTGATCGTTCAAAACAAAAATGTTTTAAGTAAACTTCTATTGCTAATGATATTTGATATTTACGTACTTTGGTTTATGACATTATTTTGAACAGCAAAAAAAATCATAGACGACGTTTGTGTTATGTACTGTCTATGTTCATGATATACATTGTCAAATAAAGGGTTAATTTACACCTACGATTCCTGACAAAACAAGAATCCAAATAAGAAGTGTAGGCCGCGATCGAGTAAACATGATATCAGATTATGTATAAAATAAAAACAAAACTTAGTATACATACATCTTATTTTTCTACTTCACAGAGACCAATAGTATCCTTCTCAATTGAAGACCGGACCGCTCTAAACGCCAGAAAGAAGAGACTCGAGAAATCCATAGCCAACAACCCTCTAACCCACGAAGACGACAGCCAAAACAAAAAACGGAACAGGAAACGGAAGCTACCACAACAACCGGACGAGAGCTACGTCAAAAAAGGAAGGTTTGACAAGAAGGTCAAAAACCAGAACGAAAACGCGCAAAAACAAATTAGTTATGGTAAAAATAAAGGGAAGAAGTTTAGTAGAAATCAGGAGGAATCTGCAGGTGGTAAATTTGTAAGGATACCGAAGGTAGATGAAGAGTTGGAGTATACCGGGTTGACAGCTAAGGAGGGCGCGCAGCACAAGATGAGAAATGCGCACAAACTACGGACGCAGGCCGATATACACCGACAGAACGTGAAGATGGAGAAGAAGAACAGCGGCAAGTCGTGGAAGTTAAAAATGGCGGCGAAGGAACGAGTGAAACAGCCCAAACAGAAGATAAACAAGAATCCTAGTAAGAAAAGAAGTAGGCCGCGGCCGAATAAACATAATATCAGATAATTTACGTATTGAATAAACGTTGTCTTTAACAACGAACTGTTTTATTTACGTGTCATGTGATGTATAGGTAACCAACCACGTTGACATTGGCACCGCAAACACGTTCAGTGTCCTTAATAAAGTTTAAAGTTAATTTCCTCTTGCAGCAAACAATTAAACCCAGTTTTAGTGTTAAGTCCAGTTTAGTTGTGTCAAAATGCATAAACTGTCAGGCTTAAACCTGGTACACGCGAGTACCATATGTGGAACACAACGTATGAGACTGCTCTCGAGCAGCGTGCTTATGCCATATATGGTACCTGCTTTGTTTTTTGTAATAAAAACAACTGAATTTATAATTAACTTTTATTTATCAAATATTTCTAAGGAGCACATACAGTTTAGGTCTACATACTAGTATATAAATGTAAATAGAAAACATCTTAAGAGAGAACACTCTTAAACAAAAATGATGATTTAACAGTTTCAGAGTACCTATCGACATTCATATTTTCCTATTTATGTAAAAAATAATAGAAACGCTCAAAAGGCGCGAGCAAAATAAGTCTTTAAAGGAGGACATCATACTATTTTTATCACACATTGCCAATTTAAATAAACAAAAATTCGACACCAATTTCTCGTAATAATAAATAGGGGTCACTAACCCTCATTCACACGTAGTTTTATTCTAAATGACATTGTGAGTGAATCTGTGCCCAGGAACCCATTTTACAAAGCTACGTGTTTAACTTTGCGCCTTAGTACCTTTGTACTCGAGCTTAATTGTTTGCAAACTTGTGTTTTTACTGTTTTATGTACTTACTTACTTCCTTTACTTACAGTACCACTATGTATATTAATTGGGAAGTAATTTCAACCTGTGATTTTGTGAAATGAGTACCAAAAGTGATATCAAGCCTTTACTTCAATCTTTTACTCTTAACGCCTGTAGCAGAGTTAATTTATACACTCTACTGCAGTACATTGACACTTAGTAAATGAGTACAGTTTTAATAAAAAGTTCCTCTACTAGTAGAAACAGCAGCACTGTCACCAAAAATATCCATTGAGTTCTAATATACTTGTTTGCTGTTATACTAATAAATAACCCTCCTTTGGCAGTCGGGTAACTACAGGCGCTATGAGCTGTAGACCTCGCAAGCTCATTCTTGAACAATTTTCGTTTTTTTTTTCAAAAACTGAATCGTCATTTTTTTTATATAATTATCGAACATGCTCACAAAATTGTACGAGAATCGGTTGAGAAATGCAACCTGTAGATTGTAACAGCCGGACACCCGGACGGACATACGAAATAATTGTTGCCCAAGCTCGGTCAACAATAATTTATTCTCAGGTAATAAAATCCATAATATTTACAATTAATCTACTTAATTCTATGTGAAATCCAGTGTCTTGTAAAACTTTTCATTTTTCTCCTGGTGACTGTACTAATCGGAAAATAACTACAATGAAGTAGTACCAGCTTAGATATACATTTCAAATACTAGTAAGAATATAAACAGTAAAGTGCTTTCAAACACCAACCATACTGTGCCTAAGAGCTTAATTTTAGCCGTTCCATCAACCTAGGTATATTTTCATATAAATAAGTCTTACACAAAGGCACTGACAAACCATTTCACTCGATATAAAGTAACATACAGACTTTTTAACATCTAACTAGGCGTTCCCAAACCACAACATATTGATATAACCCCCACGTACCGACTGTTGGCATATTGATATAAATTCGCAAAATCGAACGTAGTTACTTACGAAAATTAATAAAGTAATTGTAAATCTATATATAAAAAGAGAAGTCCATTTCTTATCTTGATATAATGATGCGTGAAAGTAAAGGAACAAATAAAAATATACCTACGACTACATAAGATGTTACTTCAGAATTTTCGACTTCATTACAAAGGCATGCGTACATACAAAACTTGCTTAATCTAAATCGGACTAAGAATTGACATCAAATATTATTACCATAATCGCATTTTGCTCGTGCGTCGGTGTTTTAAAGATCAGTCGATCATTAGTTTACTTTTATTGTATTTTTGTGACACCCCATTTACATACTGTAGTTAAAATTATGGGGTCAAATAAAAAAAATGTGTTTTAGATATAAATCAAAGGCACTGTTTGTAAAATTAGTTACTTGTACATTATTTAAATTTTACAGTAAATGTCATGATTTTGATTATGATTAGAGCCTTTTGCATTTTAGAGAAACTGTCAAAACTAAATAGTAAAGTTTTAAAGCTAAAACTCTAAAATAGAAAGATACAATTTATTCAATTGAGCTGTACAAGAGATACTTTTCATTCCTCATGCAGTAAAACTTACAGCTACAATAATGTGAAACCTGATCAGGAACTTAACATATCCACAGTTCACAAACAAAGCGTCCTAGATCCTATCAGCCTCTCATCATCTAACTCGCCATAAAACCTTGTACCATATGTGGAACACTAGACTTATGAGTTTCGTCTTGTCCCATATGTGGCACACGAAACGGTGAATGTGTTCAGTTGATCGTCAATGGGGTTTAATGTTTTTTCTTCTTGTTTCGAAATTGGACGTCTTCACAGTTCCTGGAAAAGTTGAGTGACTGGTTATAAATGTTATAAAAAAGTGCATGTTTAGCGGGGGATAAGCCTCCTCTCAGATTGAGAGGAATTTAATTTACTTTTTTTTTGGTTTGGCAGAAAACATTATTTTTAACCCCCGACGAAAAAGAAAGGTGTTATAAGTTTGACCTGTGTATCTGTCTGTGGCAACGTAGCTCACAAGCGGATGGACCTATTTTGATGCGGTTTTCTTGTTCGAAAGCTAGTCTAATCGAGATGGTTCATAGCTAAGTTTCATTAAAATCGCTTCACCCGTTTTTGAAATATTGAACTTTGAAATGACTATGTCGGGGGTTTTTCAACTTTTCTAACTTGGTTATAATTGTCTGTCTATTATGTAGTATGTGTCGTTTACCTGTCCAGTTATAACCGCATGCGCATTTTCTCCGGCTGCGAGACGAGTCCATACTTGTCGAGGTGCTCGTACAGAGCGGCCAAGTATTCCTTCGGGTGGTATATGTAGTGCTGCACGTGAGGAGACTTGTCCCAGCATTTCCATGTGCACTGTACAAAACGATGAGAATACAAATAAATAAGGGTTTTTAGGGTTCCGTACCTCAAAAGGAAAAAACGGAACCCTTCTAGGATCACTTTGTTGTCCGTGTGTCTGTCTGTCAAGACCTTTTTTGTCTGGAACGCGTGGAGGTAGCATGCTGAAATTAATATCAAATACTCAAGCTTGCGGTCCCTTGAAGCCGTGAAAAAAATCAACCTTCTAAGTCAACGCAATCAAAAGATACAGTCCTTACAAAGGCTATTTTCATACAAATTGCCGAAATCCAAAAACCTTAAGAGTACTTCCAGTTATCCTAGAAACTTGAAATTTGGTATGTAGGTAGCTCTTACAGCACAACCACTCCGAAAAGTCTCAAAATCTTAAATTTTTACGTCTGTCTGTAGATTTCACAGACCAATATAAGTTGACCCCACACTGTGTACATTTTGCTTAGGAGCAGGGCTCTGCTAACACTGGACTTCTTAAAACACTGGGGAAAAGCGTTAAAATCTTTCTACGGAACCCTCGTGCGCGAGTCCGATTCGCACTTGGCCGGTTTTTTTTTGTCAACTGTGTTTGTTAGTAGTAATTCTGTCGAAAGTAACTCTGTCTCTCTGTCTGTCTGTTTGTTACCTCTTCACGGGAAAACTGCTGCATCAATCTAGATGAAATTTGGTAAGAAGATAGTTTGAATATTGAGGAATAACACAGGCTACTTTTTATTCGGGATAATTATATAGTTCCCGCAGGATAGCGATAACCGAAATCTACGCGGACGAAGTCGCGAGCAACAGCTAGTTGTATATATTTTTTTCTTGTTTTTATGTAAGAGTATATTATAATAACCATGATAGCCTAGTGGTTTGACCTATCGCCTCTGAAGAAGAGGGTCAAGGGTTCAAACCCCAGCTCGCACCTCTGAGTTTTTCGGAATTTATGTGCGAAATCACATTTTTAATTTATCATGAGCTTTTCGGTGAAGGAAAAACATCGTGAGGAAACCTGCACACTCCTGCGAAGCAATTCAATGGTGTGAGTGAAGTTCCCAATCCGCACTGGGCCCGCGTGGGAACTATAGCCCAAGCCCTCTCATTCCGAGAGGAGGCCTGTGCCCAGCAGTGGGACGTAAATAGGCTGATGATGATGATATTATAATATGGCTGGCTTTTGTATGAATTTATGTATTGTATTATTATTTATCTATTTGTGATTATAAACACGCTCTTTGTCGGTCCCTGAAAGGTTGACTGGCAGAGATCCCTTATAGGGATAAGTCTGTTTGTACCTGTATTTACTAAGCTGTACAATAAAGCGCTTACTTACAAAGAATAGGCGTTAGACATAATGAAAACGGGATATTGACCGCGATTACCTTACAGGTTTGATGAGCTCCCGATCCGTTTTCAACTAAATCATTTAAAACTGTTAAAGAATAGGCGGTCTAGTCGCTCGAAAGAGATCTCCTCCGGGCCGCCCTGCCCGAGCGTCCGACTGGGGCCGTGTTTTATAAAGCTACAAGTTACAATTTACAAGGGGAAATCTCAATCTATCACCTTTTGTTAGAAAGAGAATTCGGCATAGTGAAAACGGGATATTGACCGCGATTACCTTACAGGTTCCTTATGTCTTATGTAAATAACCATATCTAGTGGCAAGCCATAGTTTCTGCCTACCCCCGTGGGAAAGAGGCGTGATTATATGTATGTAAATAACCGTGAATAATTTAAAACTGTTAAGAGAATTCGGCTTGTAAATTGTAACCTGTAGCTTTATAAAACACGGCCTAGGTGGTTAGGTTGCGCGTCGGAGTACCCTGGGGCAGCTTATGTTCAGAGACTGCCATGGGTAGCGGTATGAACTTGGGTGTAATATTACAGAAATGAGCATGAAATTACGAAAATTTTTAAAAAAGAAAAAAAAAGAAAAAAAAAATAATTAATTGATTAATTAATTTTTTTAGAAATTTTAAAAAGTAAGAAAACCAAGTCATAGATTATTTCGTTTGGAAGATTATTATAAAATTTCATGTTTTTCGTACCACAAGTGCACAGTAGCATGATTACAAGCGGAAAAATATGCGTAACTTTAGATTTCCTTTCTCTACACTCCTTTTGTTAAAATGCATTTACTTCTCATGCCTAGCAGATAATGATACATATTTTTTCTTATAATAAAATAGTATCTATAAAATGGTTACAAAACTAATCATGTAAATAAGTAAATTTTGCACGGACGGACCGATCGTAAGAGGGTTGCTGGCGGCGAATGGACGCGAGGGGCCGAAGACTGTCGTGACGCGCCGTAAAACGTCTATGTCCAGCGGTGGCCTGCTGGGGGCCGCTGACGAAGCCTTCACGGCGGTCCCACCTTGGTGCCCATCGCGACCCAGCTGTCCCGGACGGCGCGGTTGGAGCTGCGCGCGCCGACGGGGTCGCTGCGGGACAGCAGGAACAGCGCGGGCGCGCGGCACGGGTTCGTGTGGAACATCTGCGAGGACCGGATGTAGTGACGCGTCGCAGCCTCCTGGAACGCCTTCATGTGGTACCTGGAACATGGCTCTGTCAATGTCTTGCTTTTCACCCTGCGCCACGCTAAGGAGGGTAATGTGTTTGTTTTTTGTTTGTGGCACTCTAGAGACAAATTTTGCGAGTGTCATTAAAAACATTACAGTGAAGTAAATGGCTCAATCAACTTTTTATTGCCACTCGTTGTCATGGAGACGTCCCCTGGGGAACCCATAGCACAGGCTTTGCCTAGTTTGGGACTAGGTCACTTGGTGTCAATCGTCCCATGATATTTATTATTGAAATAGTCAAAAGAACTTAGTAAATGACATATTAACTTAATATGAGTAACTTTGTTGCTATGCTAACTTCATTTCCGATTACATAAGACGTTTGTAGGTCAAGTACGACGCGTGAATCTCATAATCCAAATAAATACAGCTGCCATTTTATCATATAAATTACTCCACGTGCTTTATCTTATCTGTATGTTGATTTTTTTATCTGCACGTTTTCGTTTATCATTATAAACATCACTTTGATTACACAAGCAGAAAACACTGTCTGATACATACACGTCTGTCTGTATTTACATTGTACATATACGTAAGTACTAGCTGTTGCCCGCGAGTTCGTCCCGCGGGAACTATGTAATTTTCCCGAATAAAAAGCAGCCTATGTTATTCCTCAATATTCAAACTATCTTCTTACCAAATTTCATCTAGATTGATGCAGCGGTTTTTCCGTGAAGAGGTAACAAACAGACAGACAGAGAGACAGAGTTACTTTCACATTTATAATATTAGTTAGGATACAGGGTTTGTTTTAATGAACCGTCAATACTTCAGTCAGGGGTTGAGTAAATCTAAATGAACACCCCAGTAAGGCTTTTACTTTGAAAAACAAAATGAAACTTGCATACATTCATTGCCTCATACAAGGAGGATAGTATACGGAGTGTCAAAGCCCATACTTCGAATCGTTCCCCGCAGTCATGTTAAAATTCAGGCAATTTCTAGATGGCGCCAAGGTCGTAGCCAGCGGGTCAAATAATAACAAAACAGCGGTACGAATGTGTCACTCAAGCAAGGTAGATGGCGCTGAATGTAAATAAGAACGATTCAAAGTATGGGCTTTGACACTCCGTATATTATCCTCCTTGGCCTCATATCATGTGTTTCATATATTTTCGAAAGCCATTCAAGTACTTGCGTCTGGTAGTCAACGTATCGTGTTGATGAGGTGATGATGGAAGGTACAACTCCTTAACGGTTAGGAGTTGGAGGATAATATTTTAAATATTAACGTAACATAATTGTTGTCAGTACTTGTAATGTCATCCAACTTACATATTCCCCAAATTTCAAGTCGATGCCATTAACCGTCAAAGAGTTCCCTCTTGTGGAGACGCTCCTGGCCCCAACACCAGGATTTCACTACCAGATTACTGTATTGTCACCGTATATTGTATTCCAAATTTCATCTCGATCGGTTGAGGATAGCTACTTTAAAATTCATTTGCGAGATTTGACGGACAACTTACAAACATACTAACTGTCGGGTGGCAGGACCTAGTGCGAGGTCCGTCCGAATCGCTACCACCATCTTACTCGCTGATCCTGGCACTAAGTAGCAGTGCTTGCACTGTTGTGCTCCATTGTGGAAAGTCAGACAGCCAAGGAAATCACAGGCGCAAGAGGCATTTTATGTCTAGGTTAGCAACGCTTATGCAAACCCTATGCAAAACTATGGGCAGTGGTGGTCACTTACCATCAGGTGACCCACCTTCTGCTTTCTTTGTAAAAAAAAAAACACATAATGAGCAGTGAAAATTAAACAAAAGCTTGTAATAAAACTGTGGCTCACTCCATGTATGCCCTCAAGGTCTTCTGCATGATCTGGTTCTTGGGGAACACGGCTTTGGGCACGCCGATGGTGATCTCGCTGATGTCCGCCGCAGAATCCCACACCTGGGCAGCCACGCGGTCCAGCACTGGCTGGTAGCTGGGAACGAATAATCAAAATGGGTCAATTAACTTTTCGTTACCACTCGTTGCCATGGAGATGTCCCCCGGGTAACACAACAAAAACATGATTTTATAAGATCGTACTCCCCCGAAAGTTAGGATTTGCCTGTTTAGGAGATGAAGCATGAAGGAATTGGCATATAACTGTCGAGACTACTAACGTTTGATGGAGTGGGGCCTTAAAAAATCTCATTTTAAACGAGTGACCCAGGGGCATCTCCATGGCAACGAGTGGCAAAAAAAAAAGTTGATTGACCCAAATAATGGGGTCAACTCCGAAACAAATTTTTCATGACATGGGTTTTTGAATTTGATTTCATTTCGTTCAGAGGTGTTGGTATAGATCGCGATCGATACAAAAAAACAATGAAAAATTAACTTGGGTTACCGTATTGGTAAGTACATGACACGGAATGTCAGGAATCTGGGTTCGATTCCCAGCTTAAGCCATATTTTTTTGATGTTTTGTGTGTTCTTGGTTTTTGTAGATATTTATTTGTAAAAAAAATTAATAATTTTGTGTCTTTTAACCATTTCATAGCCACGAATGCATATCGATGGTGGAAGTTTCAATTGGCGTAAGGGACAAAATACCGAAAATCACTTTTAAATGCACTTCAATAGGATTTTTTTCTCTCTATCGATTGGTAGTATTCAAGTTACGATACGCCCCTTACTTTCGCTGTTATTAACGTTTATAATTTAAAAAAAAAACCGCTTAAGGGACATTACATTAAACATTTTGTATTATTTGGGTTGTAAGGGGCCGTGGCAGTCTTAGATGTCCTTTACGACTCGGAGCATATCGTTAAAATAAGGCACGACAAATATAATAAAAGGTCGTAAGGGTCAATTATTGTTTCATTGCCCTTTACACCCCAATATTTTATAACAAATAATATAAAAAAACATGAAGTTATTGGACATAACCGCACTGACTGTAAGTATTTCTTGCATCTTACATGGTGCTGGGACCTCGGACTAAGATAGTTGTTACACAGTACATGGATTAGATTTAAGCCCCTGCTCTAGAATATAGACCCAGTCCTGGCTAAGAATACTATCTTTTATTTAGTTACGTTAGTACTTGCAGGGCAGTAGAGGATTTTACCGTTAGGACGCATCACCGTACCTTCTCCAGTGCCCACTCCCTGGGCTACACCCCACAGTACCTATCAACGCGTGTATTAAATTTGTTTTATACGATACAACATGCATACATAATTATATTGAATACAGCAGAAAGCATCCAAAATCGTACAAGAATTTTGTACATGCCCCAACAAACAAAAAGTAGACTAACAATAGTCTTTAAACTACTTACTATGTTTCGCTCTTATCAAGAGTGATATAAGAGCGAAACATTGCCAAGAGTAAATATTTAGTTTAATACATTTCTAGTATTATAGACAAATTTGAATACCAAAACTAATTTAAGCGTTACCGGTATCGCTCTTGCATAAGTATCTTATAAGCCTGGTGAGGCTTCCATAATACGAGTATATATTAGTTTAACATTACAATCTTACAGGCCTAAGTGAACTTATATAGATTTTAGGCAAGTTCAAATGTTTTTGAAATGAGTATACCCCATTTTACGACTCAAGCTGCTTAGCTACATGAAAACGAATACATTTTAGTTTATAGTAAAGTGTATTTGTTTAAATATTCTATTAGCAACGTTAAATGTTAAAGCGTTTGTTGTTGTTTATTTATTTTCTTATTAAAAAAAACCATGCAAAATTTATTTGGGTTTTATTTAAGTTTTAATTTAATACTTACTGACGAAAATAGGCTTTATGATGGCAAAATACATACCTTTAAGGGGTCATGAAAACAAAAAAGCTTTTACGCGTTATTTCAATGAATTAAAGAGGTTCTTTGAGTAATTTCACGAATTTCATAAATTTTATTACGGGAACTTACGTCCAAATAATTAACAAACACAATATAATTATGTCCTTTACGACCAAAATTAGGTTCTACATTATGTATGTATGTATGTATATCTCTTTATTGCACATAAAGCAAATGTACAAAGGCGAACTTATTTATTTATTTACGGTTTATGAGTGTAAGGGGCAAGGACACCCGTATGTCGTGGGCGTAAAGGACAGCTTAACAAGAAAAAAATCTTATTAAGCCTAATACGAAAATGCGTACAGTTTCACGTTAAAAAGCTAGGAAATTGAAGATTATCTGTAATTATAACGTCCTGCTAAGTTAAATATCAACAATGCTGTGAGTGTTTGAAAATTACCAAAAACTTACTTCCGCTCTCCTGAAAAGTAGCATTTTGGCCCTTACGTCAATTGAAACTTCCACCATCGATATAATGTTTTACCTAACTCACGGTTTTCAAAAAGTCAAAACCTCATCATTGGGCACATTATATACAGAGTACTGTCGAACAAATTGGTCAGGACCACCATGGAACCTTTTCACAGTAAACGTCAAATTGACATCGCATTGTTTGTTAGAGAAAATAGTTATGACGTTTACTGTGAGAATCTTCTGTTGTGGGTTAGGAATCAACTTGTTCGATGGTACCTATTTGGGTTGATCGGACAACAATATGATTCAAAAAGTTAATCTGATGAATATATTAAACGAAGCATTTCAGGGCGGTAACTTGGCGGTAATTTCACTCGTCCAAGGTTCATGTTTTATAAGGGCCAAAATACTCACGTTTTAGGGTCCCTCAGAGCGTGAACGCACACCTCGCCCCACAAGTAACCGGCCACAGAGAACCCGTGCACGCACAGGCTGCTGTACGAATCGTTCACCGTCATGAACTTGAGCAGATCGCCGGCCACTAGCTGCAAATAACAACATGAATTAATTTACTTTAAAAAGTTACAGATCATAAATGGTCACTCAGAATGAAAAATTATAAAAGAAACCTAAAGTTGATTTTCAAATACCTATTCAATGATACCCTACTGGATATAGTTTGTTGACTTTATTTATTTACTTTTCACAATATGGCGTCTGTTGGCCGCCATATTGGATTTAAATTACCGTCATGTCTTTAGTGACACTCGCAAGATTAACACACACAGGTTTGTACTGTGGTTTGTGGTTATACAAAACCGAGTTCAGCCATCAGTTCAACCCATCCATCCAGTCGGACCGGTCATCTAATTGATTGATTGATGTACCAAACTCAATTTTGTGAAGACCAAATACTAGAAACGCATAATAAAACTCGAGTGTACCTAAACTGGCAAAACACATACAGCATCACTCACTCACGATCCCTCGGCTCGTGTACTTTTTATAATAACCAATTACGTCAAACAAGGTCGTTGACCTCGTTAAAAATACCTACCGATTTTAATAAAAACCTTTGACAAAAAGTAGTCGTTCGAGACAGACGATTTTTTCTCCGGATATGTTGTTGCAGGTTTCGAACACACCACTCGAATAGAAATGGGGTTGCAGTTATACAAAAATTAAAAAGGAGCAGACATGCTTTTAAATTTAAAAAATAAGCACAAAGGCGGACAAAGGAGGGGGGGGATTTATTATTATTGAAAGCAATGGTTAGCGGTGAAGAAGTAACAAACAGACAGACAGAGAGACAGAGTTACTTTCGCATTTATAATATGAGCATAGATGATTCGCTTTTAATTACATTAGACATAATGAAAACAGGGCATTGACCGCGATTACTTTATAGGATGCATCGAAATACCGAGAGCTCATCAAGCCTATAAGGTACTTTCGCGGTCAATATCCCGTTCTCATTATTTCTAATGTTGCGAGGCATGTTGCGGGATACTGTGCAACGTTGCATAAATTAGACTTTTGCAAACCAGCAACTCCAAGAGAGTCACTTGTCCGTTGCCGGCCTTTAAGGAGGAAAAGAAAAGAGATAGATGAAAGGGGCGGGGAGGGGGGTCGGGCCTCCGGCACTCTCACTGACGTTTCTTGGCTTCAGTTGTTTACCTGGGAGCCCTTGACGGGCCACATGAGCTGCCAGGGCGTGCAGGAGACGCTGAGCACGTCGAACCCCTGCTCCAGGTACAGCGTGGCATACTTGCGCACGTGCTTCTGCCGCGCCAGCAGCCAGTTGATCATCACGCAGAGCGGACGCGTGCTCTGCTTGTCTATCCTGGGAGAAAGAGCTGTCGTTAGCAGAGCCTCTGTGGAGCCGAGTCTTTTTTTTTTTCAGATACCCCATCAGTAAGGGGAGGCGATGGGGGTTATGTGGGGATCTTTGTAGCAAGTTCTCATTAAAATTACTTCAATAGAATCCAACTGTGATTACAAATACAATGTAGTTGTCTGGGGGCCCATCTGGTGCCATAAGACAATAAGGTTTAACCCCCCCCCCCCCTTCCTTAGCATAGTCTCAAGGTGACCAGTCATCTAGCTACGTCTAAGATCCTAGACCATAAAAAAATCCAACTTTCCGATATAAATGTTTCGAATAATTTCGGACAGGGGCGGAGTGTAAATGAGACAGATTTTTGTTTTTAATATTTTCATTTAAATATTTATAGGTACAGTTAAAGTGAAAAAAGCTTTCCCCTGTCAAAATGTTTATGACAGTGTCATAAGATTGTTTTTTGCCTGGCCCGTGCCGTGGGAAAGGTTTTTCTACTATGTCTATATTTTACTTTTACAATTCCTTATTTGTGCACGCAACGATACGGTTTATTATTACTCCAGCAAATATTTCAATTCTCGTCTCGCAAATCCTAGCCAATTCCAACTATTTCCAGCAACGCAACGATGCGCTAGAAGATTATTATTACTCCAGCAAATATTTCAATTCTCGTCTCGCAAATCCTAGCCAATTCCAACTATTTCCAGCAACGAAACGATGCGCTAGAAGATTATTAATAATTACTCCAGCAAATATTTCAATTCTCGTCTCGCAAATCCTAGCCAATTCCAACTATTTCCAGCAACGCAACGATGCGCTAGAAGATTATTAATTACTCCAGCAAATATTTCAATTCTCGTCTCGCAAATCCTAGCCAATTCCAACTATTTTCACCAACGATGCGCTAGAAGGGAAAATAAATTTTGCTATACAATTCTCGTCTCGCCCCGTTAGTGGAAAAGCGCCCTTAAGACCCGACCTGGCCGGCCACTATTACTTAGGTGTGCTACGCCACCGCGACGGGCTGTAATCGAATTTTCATTACATGGCGTGTGTTGACAGCTATAAGCTGTGCGGAGAGCGTCACGACCGCATAATGAACAGAGCGCCTAGTGTAAGCAACGGAGAGTATGTAAATATAATGTGAGTGAATGTACAGTAAGCAGCCAAAGTAGCCAAGCGACCGAAGCGGTGACAATGATCTGCACAAGCTCTTATGTCCATAACAATAGAGCCGTGCTTATATATTTGTGACCACTTTGGTTGCTTAGCTACTTCTGCTGCCTACTGTATCTTAACAATGTATACAATTAACTGAGTTACGTGTGTTATCTATTTATACTCGAAGGGTTGTCCTTTGACATTGATGATAATAATACCGTATGTTATACAGTGTTATTGTTACTTAATGACTATTACTACTACTCACTTAACTTGTGTGTTTGGTTTGAAGGCGTCTCAATTCAATATCTTGCAATTGGAAGTGAAAGCTATTCAATATTTGATAAACTGTTATGATAATGACCAGAGTTAGTTAGGTATTATATTTTTTATAAACTCACTGAAACATGAATACACAGAAAAAAACCAGAAAAATGCCAACCCCGGGAAACGAACCCGGATCCTCGACACTCCGGGTCGTGTGCTTTTCCCCTACACCACGGCTGGGCATAGAGGAAAGGCCGAATTTTTTCCATGTATTCAAATCTTAGCTTGTTTTTATCACTTTTTGCAGTGACTAGCGCCATCTATGCGATTACTTCGTAAACCGAAAACAACGCACCCTTTCGAAACTTATCAGTTTACCCAGGCTCAACGAGATGGCGCACTAAAGCAATCAATTCATGAATTCCCGGGGTTGGCATTTTTCTGGTTTTTTTCTGTGTATTCATGTTTCAGTGAGTTTATAAAAAATATAATTGATATTCACGGGAAAACCGTAAAAATAAAAAATTGGGAGAAAAAATACAAAAAGATACTCCTACTGAGATCATTAGTTAGGTATGCCACATACAGGGACATGGTTAGCATATCTCAGGATTTGTTCTGAAATTTCAGTAGTTTTCAACTCTTGTGAAAGGACTTCATCCGGATGGCCTAGTGGTTGGAGACCCTGACTGTGAAGCTTCATGACCTGATTGTGAATGTTTGTTCTCAGGTCTTGGATGTTTGATATGTATAAATTATGTATGTTTATCCGTTGTCTAGTGCCCATAGTACAGGCTTTGCCTAGTTTGGGACTAGGTCAATTGGTGTTGATTGTCCCATGATATTTATTTATTATTTTATAAATTACTAGCTGTTGCCTGCGACTTCGTATGCGCAGATTTCAGTTATCGCTATCCCGCGGGAACTGTACAATTTTCCCGAATAAAAAATAGCCTATGTTATTCTTCAATATTCAAACTATCTTCTTACCAAATCTCATCTAGATTGATGCAGCGGTTTTTCCGTGAAGACGTAACAAACAGACAGACAGAGAGACAGAGTTACTGTCGCATTTATAATATTAGTTAGGTTTAGGATAGGATTTTTCAAGAAAGAAGAGTAAACGAAACAATATTTTCGATAGTCGCTTCTTTCATGGCTCGTTATTTCATGTTAATTATAATATTTTATCTGCTTGAAGCTTTAAGAGGTGAGCGATACCTATTAGTGGTTATAATTATAATAAGACTAATGAAAGTCCAAATTTATGTTGGAAGATAAGAGAATTATCGGAGTTATTAATTCCCGTACAAAGTTTGTTCATTTAGATAAATCGAAGAGAATAAACAACATTATGCTAATACTTTTGATCAGAAACAAAAACAGGCATTTCAGTCCAAAAACTGTTTTGTAATAGCTTTAGCTCTTATTAGCTTACAGTATTTTTGCGACTTTCACTTCATTTTAAACACATTTAAGTACTACCAAGTCATAATAATAGTATAATATTTGGCATTTAAATGAGTCAGTCAACTTTTTACTGCCACTCGTTGCCATGGAGATGTCCCTTGGGTAACTCGTCGTCTAAAATAAGATTTTCCACTCCATCAAACGTTAGGATTTTCAACTGTTATATATATGCCAATTCCTTCATCCTTCTTCTTCTAAGGATGCAAATCCTGACTTTCGGGGGAGTGGTGCCTTAGAAAATGTTATTTTAGACGAGTTACCTAGGGGACATCTCCATGGCAACGAGTGACAATAAAAAGTTGATTAACCCAAATACATTTAGTAATACTTCGGTTCGGTTACTAACAAACATCTCTCCACATAGCAACGAACTACCGGACATCAGTAAATAGCTCTTCAAAATTAGATTTTAATCGTTTCTCCCTAAAATAACATAATTAATGTATCAAAGCATTAAGCGTACATTACGACTATAAATAACCTAAAATATGTGAAGCGAGACAGGCCCGTATTCAGCGAGCGCAAATGTCATAGCAATGCACAAAAGTCACGTGTGATTTTATCTCGCATTCACATTGGTCATTGCACGCAATGTGCAGCGACATCGCATAATTATGCGCGTGCTGAATACTGAACCACTTCTTTTGCTTTTTAATAGAGTTCTCGATAAAAAAAACGTGCTACTAGCTTTTTTGCCGACTGTACTTTTATAGTCAAATAACTGATCACTTACGTATATAAGTCGAGTTTAGCCCGACACGTTTCGGGCTAATTCGTAGTCCTTCACGCGCACGACCCAGCGGCAGAGACAGGCACACTGCGCGCCGCGGCCCTGCTCGCGCTAACATTGCGGGCTAAACTTGCCTTATATACGTGAGTGATCCGTTTTATTTCACTATGATTGAGTCTCACGGTAGTTTCATGTTAAAAGTGACTGTACTTTTAATGACTGCAGGTACAGTCAGCGGCGAAAGTAGCTAAGCAACCGACGCGTTCACAATGATCTAAGCACGGCTCTATTGTTACAGACGTAAGAGCTTGTGCAGATCATTCGAGCTTCGGTTGCTTAGCAACTATTGCTGCTGACCGTACCTACTTGAATTTTGGAAATGGACAAAATTCCTGGCTTTACAAATTGTCACTGTAAACTGAACAGTGACAATTCGGTGTCGATTGCTGACTTGTAGAGCTTTTGTTTCAGCGCGCTTCATATTGGCAAAGAAATGGAGATCAAATTGTCATTGTAAACTGACAATTGTAAAGTTGGTGAAATAGAGGCCTGGTAACCCTATCTCCAGGACTTGGCGCCTTGAGCGGCCGCTCCACTCGCACCACCACAAAAAAAGAAAGAAAAAAAAAGTCTGATCTAAGGCGTTGGTGTTGACAATTGGGTGGAATCATCAGACCCTGGGACTTACTTCATGGTGACGGGGTCAGTGGTCAGCTTGACCTTCTCGTTGCTGATGTACTGGATGTTCTTGGTGATGTCTTGGGAGTGCGCGCCGCGGTCCCAGCCAACCATGGCGACTGGGGCGCAGGACAGCAAGGGTCGGAACGGCTAAACCAGAAAGATCTTGTTAAAAAAAAAGTTTTTTTTTTCGATTTAATACATGATGTTTTGCTGCCCAAACTAAATTGAAAGTCAATCCGACGAAGAGGGTCAAATTTTAGCTGGCAGGTGGAAGTAGATAATTTTTTTTAAAAAGATTGTACCTGAACATGGAAATTGCTAAAATTTATTGTAAAAAAACCACTGTCCTACTTAAATATTAGGAACAAAAGCGAAAGTTTGTGAGGATGTACCTACCTATGTAAGGATGTTTGTTTCTCTTTCACACAAAAACTAGAGAACGGATTTTAATGAAACTTCACAGTAATAAAGTTCAACTATACATCAGGATAACACATAGGCTACTTTTATCCCGGAAAATTGCAGTTCCCGTGGGATAACAATACCCAACCGAATTCTAAAGCCGAGTTTAGACCAGCAAGGAAAATCATGCAAGTTGCAATACAAAATACAATGCGAGGCCGTAAAGCGAACGAGTTTGGAGTGGGCGATCGAACCCCGCAATGTATTGCAGCTTGCACGATTTTCCTTCCAGGTCTAAAGTTAAACTCGGCTTAACTCGCTTCCCTGACCCAGACGCTTTTTAAAGCCATTCTGTAAATTATTTAAACGATAAAAACAAAATATATAAATAGGTAGGTATCTAAATATAACATCTTAACTTGTTTTTCTATGTTTCATATTTTGGTATCTGCATCACAAGTAAGTCAAGTTGCAATTAATATTCTGTTACTAGAATATTTATTGCAACTTGACTTACTTACTATATCATAAGCATAATTTACTTTGACTTGTGACATACACCAATGTATAGAGAATTTGACAGGCTAGAATTTCTATGTTTAACATTATTAAAATACTTTTTTATAATCATCATCATCATCATCATCGGCCTATTGACGTCCCACTGCTGGGCACCAGGCCTTTACTTATAATACTTTAATTTTTTTAAATAAGTAATTTACATATTCGGTGCGAATGGGCATTGTTCATTTTTTTTGAAAAGCTTTATTTCGAAAACCATTTCGAGATATATGTTTAACAGACATTTTCCACATTTTACTTTTATAAAATAGTCAACGATTACGGATATTTTAACAAAAATACGTATGACCTTTGTTTGACCTTAGTCCCAGTCTGTATACGTTGAAAGCTTTTGCATCTTTTCATTTAAAAAATACCAATCGAATCTATTCTGTGGTATTTAGGTAGTTTTGTCACTGTCAAATGTCACTTTCAGCATAAAATAAACAATGCTCGTTTTTGAATTTTCCTTTGATATTTAAAAGCTTTGGTGAAATCGGTCATATTTAATAACTCTAACTGTAATAACTTCTGCTTTCTGATTATTGAAATAATTCAACAACTATATTCAACAACCGGAAAAATGTGCACCAGGGGGTCTATTTTTGAATCTCACTTGGTGACTAAATTCTCACTCAGCCATGACATTGATATCACTATTTGCCAAAAGCCTTATTTTTTAATTATAATTATTATTACAGCTAATTTGCGTTAATGTCATAGACAAGCATGTTAACATAGTAGATTGAGGTTAGCTGTCACTGCCCGTGGTCAAGAAGTCATTCAGGTGATCTCGTTTACGACTGGGTGGGAGCATTCATATTTGATATCATAGGCATGAGAATTTTAGTCACCGGTGAGATTAAAAAATACGAACTTTTTTGAAATTACTGAATTTTGTCACCGGGTGAGATTCAAAAATCGACCCCCTATATTGTGACTGACAGCAGTGACAGAGGTTGACAATAACAGTGACAACCATTGACTTTTTTATCAAGTAAAAAGCTTGGCTCTTTCCTTGGATGCAGCCAGCATATGTAATTTACGAAAAGTCGTATCTGATATTTTTAATAAATCATTAAAATTTAACTACGCTATTATATACCAAGATATTCAAATTGGTTTCTTAGAATGTTCCATGTTTTAAGAAAAAAATATAACAAGAAGTGTTTAAAAAAACTGAACAATGCCCATTCTAAACGAATTATTTTTTTTCGAAAAGACGCGTCACTTGTGATAACACTGTGTAAAATTAAGTTAGACCGATATTTAATAGATGTCGTCACTAAAACGAAGTTGTTTAGTAGAAGTGAGGTGGGGTGAGGAAGGCGCGAAGCGTTCAAGGTCATCCTCTCAGGGAAGCCTCTTAAGTTCCGTCGCGAGCACCCCAGCAATAAATAAAAGAGCGTATAATTTATTTAACACTCTTTCGTCTGTTGCATGGAAACAAGAGAGCAGAAACCGCAATTCGCGTACTTAAAGCGTGTTATAGAGTGGAAAGGAATCAATTTCCATTGATCTGTGACCCACGACGTCATAGGTACACGACACACACACAGTTACATATACAAAGTGTTTCCACGGCACCTTGTTGCAAATAGCTACGCATACAACTCATATCTCTAAGTTCAATGTCAATGAAACGTTAGCGAATGGTGATAGAACAACGGCGCATTTATTTGGACAAGCCACCAGTATTAAAATACCCCTTTAATATATACTGTCCAGTGCTAGTGCATGATAAGTACCTATCTACTGGTTTAGGTCGAGTCAATCAATGTCTATATGCTATAGGCGCTCAGGCCCCTGTTTCACCAACTTTACAACTGTCAGTTCTGTTTTAGCGTGCTTCATATTGTCAAAGAAATGTGGTACGAAGTCATATATAATCGATGAACATACATAAAAAAAAATACATACAGTGGAACGTAGAACCTCCTCCTTTTTTTGAAGTCGGTTAAAAACTGACAATTGTAGAGATGGTGAAATAGGAGCTTGATCTGGTCTTTGACTGAGGTTCAAAAGTCCAAACTCAAGGTTTGCCAGCGAGCTATGTAGCGCAATTATCCTTGGTGTTCGTAAGACTGGTAGAATCAGAAACACCAAACTACGCTCCAAAACTCAAATTGTCGATGTAGGGACAAAAACTGCCACACTGAAGTGGAACTAGGCGGGACATGTCTGCCGAATACATCCGGATCGCTGGAGCGGAATTGCTACCGACTGGGTCCCATGCGGCGGACACCGGAGCAGAGGCAGACCAAGAAGGAGATGGCGGGACGATTTGGAGCGGTTTTGGCGGGACTGGTGAGATTTGGCCGAAACCAGAGACGCGTGGAAGGAAAAAGGGGAGGCCAGGCCCTTGCCCAGCAGTGGAACAACGGCTATTTAAAAAAAAGGCATATAACTAGCGTGCTATTATTACAGACTAGGAACCACCGTTAGAAAACCTGTTTTCAAATAAAAAAAACCGCATCCAAATCGGTTCACCCGTTTAAGAGCTACGGTGCCACAGACAGACGGTTTTTGCGTCGGTTTAAAAAAAGGAAACACGCACTCGCCAGACCAAACGCTATCTTATATGATTATATCGCTCACGTGCGCGATTAGTGATAGCGGCCGGTTATTACTGTTTGAGCGTCGCACGCGCACGACGGCTGATTGCGTCGGGAAACCAACTTCGCGCCGAAACTGTGCCAGCTAGGTACATTACCGTGACTGAATAACAGACAACGCACAGCCTAAACCACTGAACCTGGAGAGTTGAAATTTGACAAACAAACAAACAAATACCTTGAGTATCCTAGAGGTGCACTAAGAAGGGATTTTTCGAAATTCCCACAGGATAGGGAACTAGCCCATTTTGAAATATTTCACGGGCACAAAGCCACGGGGTATAAGCTAGTTATGTCATACAGGGCCGGATCAACCATGTGGGGGCCCCTAAGCAATGCAATTTTCGGGCCCCTTTTAGCCGTTTTTGAAGAGAAAATAAATCAATAATACCTACCTATTGTCATTGAGGGTACATATCACTCTCCAAGAAACATTTTCAATTTATTTTGTGCGTGCGAGGGGCCCCTGGCTAATGTGGGGCCCCTAAGCAGTTTCCTACTCTACTTTCCGGCTCTGATGTCATATGAATTTTAATCCAGCCTATGTTCCACTTCGGCTGATTAATGAAATTAATTTCCCTTTGTTGGAAATACCTGAATTGTCAAAAAAATTTACAAATCTACAAAATATAGCAGCCACTTTTCGATTTTTTTTCTGGTAGATACTTATTTAAGCATTTTCTATTTCTGAATCCGGTATTATTTATTTACGAATTTTCTTTAGGCATGAGGCCAGAATAGAACATGAGATAGCTTGATTATGATTACTTAGTCTCAACTAATGCTAATGGTTTATGGAGTCTGAACACAAGTTCATAGTTATTCTAGTTTATTAGTGTTTTCATAAGAAATTTATTTTGAAGTTATTTTAGGTATTTTTGATTGATTAAAGCAGTGGCAATGGTAACATGGTGATAACCAATGTTTATTTACTATGAAGTTAGGTATTCAGGACAATTACCTAGGTCAAACTATGGGGGTCATTGACCCATCAAAAGACTGGCGTAATTTTTATAACACTTTTTTTTTACTCACATTTCCTTTACTCCGTAATCCATTATTGACAGCAAACGGCACCACCTTTCGCAAAACACCCATTTTCACGTCTGCACCTAACTGAAACAAAAGAATAACTAATTAACATTATAATTAATGATTAATTACCAATTACACAATGCAACTAAACCACTCATCATTGAAATTCAATTGACAAAGTAGGCCAGAATCACAATACAAGGGTTGGGTGAAGTATTTAGAATTTCAAACAAGGTATGTAGTACCACAAGTTTAATGACCTGTTGTGTGATAAACACTAAATGGATCATTCATGTTGCTTATTATGTTGTGATAAATTTTACAAGTGGTCAGTTAAAAGTTTTGGCGTTTGTATATCCAAAGTAGGCTATAAGTTAATTTGAGAAATGTTTTCCATGACAAAGTTTTTTATGGCCTGGATAAAACATAAAAAAAAAACATTTTAGGACAAAAGCAGGTCTCTTTACCCAGCAGTAGGTTGTGGGCAGATTTGAGTGTTTGATGCAAACATTATTGTGTCATATTTCTAAACCTGATAAGAGATAACATTGTTGTCTCATCTTAAATCAGAAATCAGAAATCTTTTTTAAATGGTATTCTAATCTAATGTGGCTTTATGTGAGAATATACCTAATTTATTTACATAACAAAAGCAATTTACAATGGCAATAGATCCAAGCTAAAACTAATTAAAACTAAAACTTTATTAAATCTAAATAAGGACCCCATGGCATGGTGCCCAAAAGGTTGGCAGCGCTTCCTCGCTAATTAGCTTGGCTTGGCTTTATGTGCCACCATAAAAACATCAATTTATTATGTCTATTGCAGACAAATTCTGAATGTGACAAAGTACCTACCTATTTTGACTCCTTAAACACAAACTCAAACTACTATCAGCATAGTATCTGTTTTCCTTGGACTTTGGCCAACTAATGAATGAACACACATATCAACGCTGGGTATGTGTGAACACAATAATGCACTAAAACATGTAAATATATGTATACACTATGCAACAACGTTTGTGCACTATTATGTACATACCAACCTAATTTGTTATTTATTATAACTGTAATAGAGATTTTTCTCAGCTGTTGGAAATGTGGTAAAATATTGACATAGAAAAAAACCAGCATTTGATTATTTATTCAGTGTTACAGTGTGACTTTGAAAGATGCATTTTAATTTCTATAGGTATGAGTAGAGCTCGGATTTTTGTCGCAATATGACATCACAATAGGGTAGTTTGAGGATCAATGGAAAGGTGTTAGTTACCCTATTGCGACATCAATGCGACAAAAATCCGGGGTCTATATATGAGTAATGTGCCTAGTACAAAAAGAAACAAAGCACTAAATAAACAAACCAACCCATAAACCCTTTATTTTTAAGTTCAATATCTCAAAAACGCTGAATATCTTTAAATTACACTTAACTAATCTTAATCAAATTTTAAATTAACAAAATCTGAGTTGAAATTGGTCCAACCACTTAAGAGCTATGATGCCACAGGGAGACACACAAACACACATCAAACTTTTTGCATAGTGTAGTTAGTATTCTTACAGCAATTTTTTACAAAGAATTAACTATTAAGTATAAATAAACAGCCTACCTACCTAACAAAAAATACTGTGTTGCGTTAGGTTTCATATAAAATCAAAACAAAGCCAAAAGGGTCAAGTGAATAATAATCAATCTTAATTATGTGTATCTTTAGGACAGTGTATCAGTTTACATATTGACTAAAACCAAATTAATTAATGAAAAGTGTGTATTAAAAATTTTATTATCTGGGGCTTAAAAAAAATCAGTTTACATCAGAAACAAAAGTTGTGTTGAATACCTACATACAAATACATGTATCTTTAAGTTTAGCTGTTGCACGGGAACATGGTGTAAATATAAACAAGTTTGAATTGAAAGCCACAAGTACCTATGAGATTGCGTAGGTAGCAACTAAGACCTAGTTCCTATTTCTGTACACAAAATGGAAGTACTTTCATACGTTATGTTTACTATACGTAGATGTTAGTGCAACTTTGTTGTGCGCTTTGAAGAAAATCAATTTCAAACTACAAATAGAAACTGCGGAACTCACCAGTTCTGCCAAAAACGTGTAAGCTTCATTTACAAAGAAATCGATTGAACTGATTGAACATCGCCGGAATTCACATAGATTACCGATAGTTTTAACAGAAGTTATATAAAGAGTAGAGTTTAATTATCAAATAAATACAACTTACCGGTAATGTGTAACGAACGGAAAATCCTTATAACAGTTAACTCAGTTGATACAGCACAATTCGTTCATTAAACTCGTATCGTATCGTATTCGAATAGTTAGTGTGTTGAGAAGCCGAGAACAAGATAAATGTCTGTTAAAGCCGAATATAGCGTTAATTTCAGGAAAATTACACGCTTGATAACAGTAAAAGATAATCACTAAATAGTTGATTTAAAAATTAAATACGCCAAAAAACTATCCCGACACGCACAAAGTGCGTGATGAACCGGACCGAACCGAGCCACAGATAGATTGCATGCATTGTATGATGCTTTTTATGCATAATACCACGCATTACAGATAGAGACAGACGACAGACCGTCTTTTTCTTGCAGCACGCTTTTTGAGTAAGCCTATTGGTTATAATGAAGGCTGTTTCCCTATGGATTGACATGGGATTGGCTATTTGAATTTCTAATCCAAGGTCCATAGAGTAATATAATATACGGGGAATAGAGCGCCCTCTCAGCGGAAAAAAATGTCACCCTCAACCAGCCTCTACAGCAATGCCATCTTCTATCTGTGATAGTCGACAGAACAGATTTCATAACACACACGCGCGCAAGCTCGGACACATACGCGCGCGGGCGCACACACGCGCGCGGGAGCACACACGCGCTCACACACACATGCACGTGCGCGCACACACACGAATTATGTGTACACACTCTTATTAGATTAGACATTATGAAAAATTCAAACTCAGAATTCAAAATCGTTTATTTCGTAAATTGTACATTTAAAGCGTCCAAAATCGCAACAACTAACAATAGCACAAATCACAAGCATCTGATATCGCAATAAATAACTGAAACAACACAGAAAGACTGTAACTAAAGCGTCCGAATTTTCGCCGCAACGTTCAATACACACGAACTGACACTGATAAAACGGAGGAGCTGAAAATCTACTCTACGTATTTACTAGTGGACAATTAACGAAATAACAGTTAAACACTGCGCATTTTCTAAAAAAACACAAAGCCGCTGGGCGCTGCATCAGCTGCATGCTGTATGACGTTTACTTGAGTGAGTCCGAAAATTTTGAAGGGATGTAGTAAGTGTACCAAAAACCGTTTTTTTTTTCTTCATTGCATGATGATCAATTTTGCAATTTTTTTAACAGAAGTACAAGCAATAATTTGTGACTGAAAATTACAAGCCGTCGGTTCGACATTTTTTCATAAAATTTTGCAATATATAATGAAAAAAAAATAAACCGTATTTTTTTTAAACCGACAGCAATGATTAACGCACTAACTACAAAAAATTAGCCTTACACAGGTAAAAGATGGCGCAGCTAAAAACTTCAACTGTCAAATACAGGTAACTTTCCTCCCCCTGCCAAGGTCATTCCTGTCTCTTTCTACATTTCATTAAAGGTCGTCTGATTCTCCATACGCATTATATACTATACTGACAAATAATTGTGCTTAATTTTTAATAAAAAAAATGTATTTCTATGATATTTCTGTGATAGTTTTTCATAAAATTTTGCGATACACGATGAAAAAAAAAACCGTATTTTTTTTAAACTGACAGCAAGAGAGAGAGAGACTAGTCTGACAGCTGGCATCGTCTTAGTGTTCGAGCGGTGGGGTAGATGCGCGAGCGCGAGCTACCCTCCTCCGTTTTATCGTCGTGCACCGTGTGGTCGCGGCGACACCTGAGGTGTTATTGTTATTGCAAGAGCTTCCACACATTACATTCCGCAGATTAATTTTAGATTTTTCGACATATTGTGATCGGATGATATTGCTAGTTTGTTGAATTTCTTTAATACTGGTATTGTGTATTTTATTTTTATTTTTAAATCATATTATTACATAATTTTAGTTACTAAATGAAATTTGTTAATGGATGCCTCATCCAGCGCGTCGATTTGCACGGATGAGTTGCTTGAATATCGCATCTGTGGTGATCGCAAGCTGTATCGGGACACTCGGGGTCTTAGAATAACCTGCAGCCGTCGTCACGTGCCCAGAACAGATGTGGTCCCTATTGTCCCTAATTCTCAGGCGTCTGGGTCTGACAGTTCGGTTAGCAGCGCACCGCTTCCTAATAGACTGGCTAATTTGAAACGGTCTATGAAAATTATAAAGCGTATCCCAAGAGGTGCCTGCGTTTGCGTCGCCCAGTGTCTGGCGGAGTGTGTGGGGAAGGTAGTGGCGGAAAACTCCGTCCAATCTTGAGAAGACCTCCTTTTGTTTCCATATCGCACATTTCACATAGCGGCAGATTCAAATAATCGCTCACTCACTTCAGCCATTAAACGCAATACTTCTCAGCGTCCCATTCTGGTACCCCCTCCCAGACTCAAGAAAACCAGTACTCTACACTCAAACCCAGTAAAGTTAATTGAAAATAAGCTTTCAGATGGTAATGTACGGGGTGCTGCTAATTTATTATTTACTACTGACACGCTAGCCCCGGATACAGTTGAGACGTATAGAGCTCTATGCGATAAGCATCCCGCGTCACCGTCTTCAGTTGTGCTCCCTGACCCGCCCTCCTCGCCCTCCCCAAACTTACAGCCGCCCCTTCGCTTCGATGAAAATGCCACTCTGTTGGCGATTAAATCCTTTCCGAACGGGTCTACCGGGGGCTTGGATGGCTTAACCCCACAACATCTTAAGGACTTAACGGATCCCTTTGTTGGTGATGTGGGAAAATCTTTGCTCCGGGAGTTATCTAACCTTGCTAACCTCATGGTAGCCGGTCAGATTCCTGATGAGATAGTCCCAGTTATATATGGTGCTAATCTTGTTGCCCTAACCAAGAAGGACGGGGGCATCCGTCCTATTGCTGTTGGCAGCACTTTGAGGAGACTCGTTTCGAAGTTGTGTGGTCGGGCCTTTCGTGAGCGTCTGGTCGAAAAATTTCAACCACACCAGTTTGGTTTTGGAGTGAAGGCTGGCTGTGAGGCAGCCGTGCATGCCGCACGGACATTTTTGACGGCTGGTGATTATGATGTTTTTGTTAAAATTGACATAAATAATGCTTTTAATAGTGTCGACAGAGGTTCCTTTCTTGTTGAAATTCAAAAGGAAATTCCTGAAATTTATGCCTACTTGTGGCAGTGTTACAGTGCGTCCTCGAAATTACTTTTTGGTGAGAGGGAAATAGATTCATGTGTTGGTTGTCAGCAGGGTGATCCTCTCGGTCCCATCATTTTTAGTTTAGCTGTGAACCCCATAGTATCTTCTTTGACCTCGAAATTTAACGTATGGTACCTCGACGATGGTTCATTGGGTGGGAGTGTTTCATCGGTCTTGGAAGACCTACGTTCCATCATTAATAGATTCTCGGCAATGGGACTTCACCTCAATTTTAATAAGTGCGAGTTGTTTTTCCCTGATCGCGTCTCAAATGACAATAGAGCGGACATTCTGACCGAATTTGATTCCCTCTGCCCCAACATATTGGCACAAGATAAAACGTCTCTGTCTCTTTTAGGTGCCCCGGTCTTTAATGAGGCAATACCGCCTCTTATGACCTCTAAAATAGAGCATTTTCGGTCTAACTCTTCTCGTCTTTTTCAAATTAAGCCTCATATGGCAATGTATATACTACGGCTTTGCCTTTTTGCTCCCAAATTTATGTACCTCCTGCGCAGTTGTCCCATTTGGAGCTTTTATGCCATGACCAGTCTCGTGGATTCGACTTTAAAGGAGGTGTTATCACAAATTCTAAATCTAAATTTTAATGACCGATCGTGGGCACAGGCTACTCTTCCTATTTCCCTTGGAGGTCTGGGAATCCGTCTTACTTCTGGTGTCGCGCTCCCGGCCTTTCTGTCCTCAGTCCACGGCTCTTTGGCCCTCATCGGCTTGATCCTTGACGAACCTTTAGCCGATGTTCGGGTTGAGTGCTTGCCTGAGGCTTTGTCAGCTTGGAGAGCGTTATGTCCGAGTGTCAGTTTTCCCTCTGAGACAGAGAGGCAGAAACACTGGGATCTCCCTTTATCGGAGTTGATCTATATAGGTATTCTGGATCTAAGCCCGGATGATGCAGAAATTCAAAAAATCTAAATTCTAAATTTTATTCAGCAAATAGGCAGTTGAATGCTCTTTTACACGTCATTTTTTTTGAGTCTACCAGCGCTTTCGGAAAGACCATGATTGCCAAGAAGAATGCGCCGCAAGAAACTTGGCACAAAGTCATTTTTTCTAAAAACAAGTTACATTAGCTCTTACAATACGTAACCACAGACAAATTACACAAAGAAACCTCACTCTGTCATTAAAAGATTAAGAGAGAAAAAAATATATAGAAAAGATAGGGCGAGGCTACTTGCTGTGGCGGAGGCAGAATCGGGACATTGGCTCCGTGCTCTTCCGTCGGATAACTTGGGTACGGTTTTGGACCCCAATTGTCTGCGCATAGCGGTGGCTTACGTTTGGGTGCTAAGTTATGTGAGCGTCACCGGTGTCCGTGCGGGCACGCCGTGGATGCTCTGGGTCGTCATGGGCTGGCGTGCACTAAGAGTGCCGGTCGTTTTTACTGGCACTGGTCCCTGAACGACTTGTTCAAGAGAGCTCTCTCTCCTCGGTTTCTGTACCATCGGTTCTTGAACCTACTGGGATGCTGAGGGATGACGGCAAGAGGCCGGACGGGGCCACTCTGGTGCCCTGGTGTCTTGGGCGTGCACTCGTTTGGGATGTCACCTGTGTGGACACTCTAGCGCCATCTCATGTCGGCAGCACGGCTCGTAAAGCTGGGGCGGCGGCCGCTCTAGCGCAAGTTAGTAAATGCAGGAAGTATTCGCAACTCTGCGCGCACTACGAATTTGCGGCATTGGCTGTGGAAACTTTTTGTCCATGGTCGTCGCACACCAAAGCGTTATGCAAGGACATCTCGACGCGATTGGTCCGTGCTTCTGGTGATTTGCGAGCGGGTAGCTACTTTGCGCAGCGGTTGAGTCTAGCTATACAGCGATGCAATGCGGCCAGTGTTCTGGGTTCCTTACCACGGGGTGATGATACCTTTTTGGACGGAAGGTTAGGTTAGAGTATGCAGGTTTTTAGATATTAGTATGATGTTTTTGTTTAGGTCAGTGTTGAGTGTGAGGTACTGGTATTATTGTTTAGTTTAGTTTAATGTATGTTTATGTCTTTTGTAATTTTTATACGGGAATACTGTTACGAACTATTATTTAATATATTATTTCGGGATTCTTGTCCGTAATAAATTCTTAAAAGTAGCCTTACACAAGTAACAGATGGCGCAGCTAAAAACTTCAACGTCATTATCATGTGCATGTGCACTTGTACATAGTCTCTCTAATCTGTGATCATGTGGAGACGACGAAAACAACGTGCGCTTTCGTGAAAATTAAATTAAATACTAGTATTTACTTTATTCTGCCTGTTAAATGCCGAATAAAGTAGTACATTATGAATGAGAACGAAGGAAAAGAATTTGCTTCGCTAGGCGTGAAGGAATGGCTGATTAAAAAACTGTTTACTCTTGGTAAGGAACTTGTGATTGGTGAAATGTTCTTATGTGTTTTTCTTCACTTGGTACTCATTTTACTGACTACCTGACTAGAGAAGAAAAGTGATATTTCTGATTAATCTGTGTATTCTTCGCTAGGTATAAAATCCCCGACACCGATCCAAAAAGGTTGCATACAGCAGATACTTGCAGGCGACGAATGCATTGGCGCGGCCAAGACTGGCTCCGGAAAGACGTTTGCCTTTGCTTTACCAATCCTACAGAAGTTGGCAGAGGATCCCTATGGGATATTTGCGTTGGTGCTGACACCTACACACGAATTGGCATATCAGGTCAGTTTTCATTACCTCTGGTATAACTTAGCACTGCTGATCAGTGCCAAATTGTAGTTGTCCTATAGTTAACAAAATTGATATTTAAGAAAATCAACAAGGCTTGAATGCAGGTTTTTTGATACATATTACTGAGTTAGACTAGATAACTAGAGACTAGTATAAAAAGTTAAGACATTTGGTAGCATGCTGCATGTTCTAGAATACATGAAGGTGACTTACATTATGTTGATTGTAAAATGTCATGTATGATGCAATAAATTCAAATTGTAAACCATCTAAACTACTACAAGTTTTTGATATGTAGATAGCAGACCAATTCAGAATTCTGGGCCAGCCACTGTCCCTCCGAGTATGCATTGTGACGGGTGGCTCAGACCAGCTTGAGGAGTCACTGAAGCTAGCAAAGAGGCCCCACATCGTTGTAGCCATGCCAGGACGCTTAGCAGACCATATCACAGGGTGTGATACATTCTCGTTAAAGAAAATCAAGTATTTGGTTCTAGATGAGGCTGACAGGTATGGTTCAAAGATTCTCAATAAAAAAAAATTATAAACATCCAGACACTTCACACAAATAATTTTTAATTTTCGTCAATAAGTATTAAATTAAAAAAATTAATAAAGTGGTCCGATTTTTTTGGGAGCATACCTATTGCCTTCAATTAAATTTGATTCAAATTATAAATTGATACAGAAATTTATTGTTATTTTTCAGGCTCTTCAGTGAATCTTTTTCGGATGATCTAGAAACAATATTTAATGCCTTACCCGCTAAGCGACAGAACTTACTCTTCTCAGCCACAATCTCTGATGATGTCAGGGATTCAAAAATACTTCCATTAAACAAAGATGTAAGTAAATTTCATCTAGATAATAAAAGAAAATATGGGTGGTGTTTTATAAATTTATATAGTATAGGTGTAATACTTATAATATGGAATACAATGGTAACTGATTAGTTTCGCAAAATTGTTAATTTCACAACCCACGTTTTTTTCTGAAAGTGTTAAATATTTCAGGATTTTTACAAAACAAACTGAACCCAACCTATGAGTTCCACAAGATGGTCCTGATATAAATCCTGAAATATTTACAGTTTCAGAAATAATGTGTGTTGTTTCTGAATCAGTTGTGAAATGTTTGTCAGTAAAATAATCGGATACCCGAATATAATACTTACTGAAACACGAATAAATAAAAAACCAGAGTACCTATGTATGGTTATAATATGTAGCGTAGGTGTCGTGGGTACGTATAAGTATAAGTATTTTAATTTTATTGTTTGTTATGTTTCTTATTAAGAGGAAACATTTAGTGGTCATTTTTTCATACAAACATTCTCGACTGGTTTTTGACCCTAAGATTTTTTCAAATAAGATCAATATAATAATGTCATTTTCATGTGGTGCAAATAAATAAACGCGACCACGCGAAACGTTGCGTTAATAAAAAAATTCGTCTTGATTAATTCCCCAAATTTTACAAGTAAACATGTGTCTGTTGCCCCCAGCGTCTCCTGGTATGGAAGGACACGGACACCCAGCTGACGGTGGCCACGCTGGACCAGCGCTACGCCGTGTGCCCGGCGTACGCGCGCGACGTGTACCTCGTGCAGGCGCTGCGCAAGTACAGGGAGGCCACGCCCAGCGCGCACGTGCTCGTGTTCACGGACACCAAGAAGTGAGGACACAAACACAGACAAACAAAAGTACATTGACGTTACAAAATTTACCCAAACCACAGATTAGAATATTACTAAAGTACCCCAATCTTAGTGAAATAAAACGTATCACTCGCGTATATAAGTCGAGTTTAGCCAGACATGTTTCGGACTATTTTGTAGTCCTTCCTCTGGGAGCGCACGACCCACCGGCAGCAAGACGCACACTGCTCGCCGCGGCTCTACACTGCACTGTGTCAAAAAGTGCAATTATTACACTTTCCCAAAAAGTGCCCTTTCTCAGACAAAGCAATTCAAGCATTCTCAGATGGTAAACTTCCCAACAGAGCCGTTTTGAGTCCGTCATCGAAACTCGAAAACGAGTTAGCCATCTTGATTTTGTATTTTGGGAAAATATGCGTTTTGAGAAAATGTACGTTTTGGGAAAGTGTACATTTTGGGAATGGGTGAACTGCACACTAAAGTTTACTTATTCCTTCACCAGAGAATGCCAAGTGCTGTCAATGATGCTGAATGCTATAGGCATGGACAACGTCTGTCTGCACGGATACATGCGCCAGAAGGTAATATTAATATACCTAGAAAAAAAAACTACCTTTTTGCATTTTTATTTTTACGGTCATTCCGTTTGAAATAATTTCTTCCAAATTTCAAACTGAAACGTAAAGATACAGAAAAACTAGAAAAATTAATTCTCGAACTCGGACCAACCGCCCTCTGGACACCGCATTTTCTATAATTTACTCGGAAAGTCATTACGAAAAAAGCCGCCTTGAGCGGGCCGGGGGAGTGCGTCGTGTTTGGTTCATAGCTTGTCATCTCGCTTGTCATCTGGTCGAAAGCGAGCCGCGATTCGAGGCTAGAGAGATTTATAGGTGCAAATGAGCATATGCGTTTCGGAAACGTTCGCCCTGACATTTGGTGTCTCTGGATCATTTGGTCCGTGAATCTACTATACTTACTCGCTAATTTTCAGATAGGTAAGGATTTTATCAAAGTAAAATTATGGCATTTGACAAGAATTTTGTTCTAGGAACGAGTCGCAGCGCTCGCGCAGTTTCGTAGTAACCTCAAATGCACATTGGTGGCCACGAACGTTGCGGCCCGGGGTCTGGACATACCCTCCGTGGATCTAGTGGTAAACCACAAGCTGCCCCTAGAGCCAAAGGAATATATACACAGGTTAGTGCCGTTACGAAACATAAAACAGCTAAGGGCCTTATTCATAAACGCCACTCAAGCCTCCATTAGCTAAAATAGGATTTGTCTTCTTCTTACTAACGGAAATCTCAATGTGACAAAAAAGGACAAACGAACTTTAGCGACACGCACAAATTTTCAGCTATTTGCTTAACTTAAAAATTCATGTTTACCAAAATGTAAATTTAGTAGCTTATCTACTTGATCTTAATGTATTAGATTTTAATTTGTAAGGTACAGACCGCACTACTCGGGTTAATTATTATTATCATCTTTTGGCTGCCACGACACAGTCCTAGACTAGTGTGGAGTCATTGGTTTGTCTTTCAAAATTATGTTTACTGTTATTATTATTTACCTAACTATGAACTAATCCCTCTCCACCACTCAAGTTGGCTGGTAGAAATCCCTTAAAGGGATAAATTCGCCTTTGTACTCGAATTTGATTGTTGTAACTTGTGTTTTTATCCTGTTTTTTTTTTACAATAAAGTGTTTACTTACTTAATTTGCAGGGTAGGCCGCACCGCCCGCGCCGGCCGTTCCGGCATGGCCATATCGCTTATCACACCGTACGACATACTGCGGCTCGGCGAGATAGAGGAACACATCAAAACTAAGCTCACGGAGTTCAAGATTGACGGTGAGAGTTCAAGCTGTTGTTTTCAGGGTTCCGTACTCAAAGGGTAAAAAAAGGGAGCCTATTACTAAGACTCCGCTGTCCGTCCGTCCGTCACCAGGCTGTATCTCATGAACCGTGATAGTTAGACAGTTGAAATTTTCACAGATGATGTATTTCTGTTGCCGCTATAACAAAAATACTAAAAGCAGAATAAAATAAATCAAGTGGGGCTCCCATTTTTTTTGCTATTGAACCAAACGCAACAGGGGTGCTGTTGCTTCACGCCAATTTTCTGCGAAATGGTGGTACTTCCCCGGACGAGCCGGCCCATTCGTAGTAGCGAAGCAACCAAAGCGGTCACAATGATCTGCATAAGCTCTTATGTCTATAGCAATAGAGTCGTGCTTAGATCATTGTGAACACGTCGGTTGCTTATGCTACTTCTGCTGCTGTCTGTACTAAAATTTATTATAAATTTTCTTGATGGCGATACGAACATTACTCGATTACGTTACTTATTAGAGATGAAATATTCGTGCTCGGGCCTCTGGTGTAAAAGGCTGCGCACGTGACACGGAATGTCAAGATACCGGGTTCGATTCCCAGGCTATGCTCTTTTCTGTTTATTTTTATGTATTCTTATTTCTGCGGGTGGTAGGACCTTGTGCGAGGTCCGTCCGGATCGCTACTACCATCTTACTCGCTAATCCTGCCGCCAAGCAGCAGTGCTTGCACTGTTGTGTTCCGGTGTGGAGAGTGTAATTACGGGCACAAGAGGCATTTCATCTTAGCTCTCTAGATTGGCAACGCATCTGCAACCCCCCCCCGCCCCGCGGTCAGGTGACCCACTTGCTCGTTTGCCTTCCTCGTCGTATAAAAAAAAATTCAGAGTTTAGAAATTTGATAAAACCTTAAAAAATAAAAAACAATGGAAAAAAATGACGTTTTTTTTTCAGACGACGAGGCGGTGAAAGTGTTCACGACGGTGTCTGTGACGCGGCGCGAGCAAGAGGCGCAGCTGGACAACGAGGAGTTCGAGGTGCGCAAGCGCAACTATCGCGTCAAGCGCTGGGTACAGGCGGGCGTCGACCCCGACGCTATGGAGGCTGGGTAAGCTTTTTTTTTACTATAAACTGACCAGTGATTGACCCCTATCTCACTTGTTGGAAGGTGCAGATGATGCCTAAGGCGTAACTCGCTGGTTCAGTAACAGCCTATTCACTCTAGCCTTGAAGAGCCTTAGATTGTACCCATCCGGAAATGCAGAAGATGGGAGCGATGTCCATTCCTTAGCAGTTCGCATTAGGAAGGATGAAGCAAACCGTCTTGTTCGGACCAACGGAATGCCAATAACGTATGGGTGAAGACGCACTCCCCGCCTGGAAGTCTGTTCGAAAGGAAATGGAGCTATTAGCTAACTATATCTTACCTTCATCACCAGCCGTTTTTACGTCCCACAGCTGGGCACAGGCCTTTTTTGTGCGGATTGTGAACTTCACACTCATCATTGAATTGCTTCGCAGGAGTGTGCAGGTTTCCTCCAGATGTTTTCCTTCACCGAAAAGCTCATGGTAAATTAAAAATGTAATTCCGCACATAAATTCCGAAAAACTGAAGAGATGCGAGCCGGAGTTTGAACCCACGACCCACTGCTTGCGAGGCCATAGGTCAAACCACTAGGCTATCACGGCCTTACCTTACCAATAGCGAAATGCTGTGTTCAAGTCTGTACTGTATGGAATAAAAACAATGAGGGTATCGCGAGTCAATAATCCGTTAGGATCGCTTGTGAGGGTCTTTCTGTCAATTTCCACCAATCATAGGCCAGTAGCTTGTCTCCCATTGGTGGAAAATGACAGATAGACTTCACTCGACACTAGCGGATTTTCGACTCGCGATAGCCCTAATTAATTTGCTCACGCGTGACCACACGTGTAAGATAGCTACGTCTATGCGGCAAATGTTTCCATGCAGCACCTTCACTTCGACTACCACACGAATCAACATGTCACAAGACACTACACTCCTGAGTCGATAAGTCTCATCTGAAAACGTAAGTAGGGACTTGCGCAGCCGGTAAGATGGGGATCCTACCGGCTGCGCCAATGACACGTATGTATGAGAAACAAGGCTTAAGAGAGAGAGAGAGAGAGATTCATTCAACACACACTTCACACGTTACTTTCTACTTTATGCGAGAAGTTCTTAGAGGAACCACTAATCGGAATGAAGCGGACACAATGATCTGCACAAGCTCTTATGTCTATAACAATAGAGCCTTGCTTAGATCATTGTGAACGCGTCGGTTGCTTAGCTACTATTGCTGCTGATTTGTCGATTTTTTCCACAGGTTAGAAGAGATGCGTCGCAAACGCATCAAAGCCGCCAAAAAGGTTAAATTGGCGAAAATAAAAGAATTGCAGTCGCTGATTAAAGGCAGCGAAGAACGCTTGCAGGACACCGGAGATATTGACATCTCAATAAAAGAAGTGTTGAAGAAAGTTAATAAGAGTCTTATGAAGAAAGATGACAGGTTTAAAGATGTCATTGGGAAAATCGGCAAGATTAAGAGGAAAGCAGAGAAAGTGAGTAAAGAGGACTCGAGTAAAAGACAGAAGATAGACTCAAATAAGAAAAAGAAAAAGGGAGTGAATGTGAAGTAATAAATATTTAAAGAAAGATTTTTTATTTGTATTTTCCACCCATTTGAATCGAGAGACTCGCCACAGAATCTTTCCACGATAAAATGTTGTAGGCTATGGCATTTCATTCTATCACAACTTACTTATTATAAAAAAAACAACAGTCCGCCGCTGCATCTGTTTGTCTGAATGTGATAAAATCAAAAATTTTGTGAAATAAACGGATCACTCACGTACTTACGTTAGTCTAGTATAGCCCGACATGTTGAATAGGTAGACTTACTAACTTCGGTTAAAGAGTTAAATCAAACTATTAGTAAGTAGTCAATAATTTATTTATACATTGTAAAATTACACATAATTACAACAATAATTAATAATATATTTATAAGCGCATTGCACCGATGGCAAATAATTTGGCACTTTAGCTGAAAAGCCTTAGCCAGGGGAGTTTAATAAATACCATTCAACTTTAGACCGCAACCTCCACTAAGTTCGTTCGACTGAAGTTTAATAAATACCATTCAACTTTAGACCGCAACCTCCACTAAGTTCGTTCGACTGAAGTTTAATAAATACCATTCAACTTTAGACCGCAACCTCCACTAAGTTCGTTCGACTGAAGTTTAATAAATACCATTCAACTTTAGACCGCAACCTCCACTAAGTTCGTTCGACTGAAGTTTAATAAATACCATTCAACTTTAGACCGCAACCTCCACTAAGTTCGTTCGACTGAAGTTTAATAAATACCATTCAACTTTAGACCGCAACCTCCACTAAGTTCGTTCGACTGAAGTTTAATAAATACCATTCAACTTTAGACCGCAACCTCCACTAAGTTCGTTCGACTGAAGTTTAATAAATACCATTCAACTTTAGACCGCAACCTCCACTAAGTTCGTTCGGCTGAAGTTTAGCCGTTATGCTTTACGGAATAGGTAGATATACGTACGTTATTTATTTGTATGTACGTAACCTACAGAGACTGCTACTCAGAGATGGTTTACATATAAATTTCTAAATATGACCACCTGATTTAATATATTCTTACCTTTATTCCATTATGGTTGTTTGGTAGAGATCGTTTTGTAGCGATAGCGATATATCATTGCTACCTTGTATTTTCTTAGTACCTTTTTTTCTGTTTGTTGTGTGGTGTTCAATAAAGAGTTCTTGTATTGTATTGTCCAACAGCGGACAAATCTGACTTATGTTTACACTAGCTTATGCTTATGCCCCGCGGCTTGGGCTAGTTCCCTATCCCGTGGGAATTTCGAAAAATCCCTTCTTAGTGCACCTTAGGATACTCAAGGTATATGTTTGTCAAATTACAAGTCGTTAGGTCCAGTAGTTCAGGCTATGCATTGTCTGTCAGTCACGCAGTCACGGTACTAGGTGTTACAGGTATAGATAACCATGTTTACAAATTTTGTAAGTATTTTATTTGTGTGACATTAATTTTGAAAATGAAATGAAGGCAACCATCTGTCAGTGGTAAACTTAGAGTAATCGTACTGTATATCGGTCCCGTAGTTGACAAACTTGTGCAGTCAGCAGCAGAAGTAGCTAAGCAACCGAAGCAGTCACAATGACCTGCACAAGCTCTTATGTCTATAACAATAGAGCCGTGCTTCGATCACTGTGACCGCTTCGTCGGTTGCTTAGCTACTCCTGCTGCTGACTGTAGCTTAATAGCTTTGTCTCTGTGGGTCACTTACCTACTGAGCTTTACAACTGTACGAGCGAACTTTAGATTACATAAGCGGTCTGAAAGTAATCAGCGCAAAATTAATAGAAAGTTTCGGTGTACCGACTGGATACTTTAAAATTATTTTAGAACCGACATGATTATTAAAAAATATATTACATAATACGGGTTGTGGATTGTGCTAACTACATTTTACTGTGCTCTGTGATATTTATTTATGAGAAGCTATAAAGAAATGGCTAGGAATTCAGTTTCATTATGACATGACTATGTTATTATGATACAGAACTGCAAAGGTGATAAAAATATATCAGCGCTTGATCCATTAGACCCATACCGATTTTTGTGTATTAATCATTAGAGCTTTGGTGACATCATAGTGAAATAAACGATCACTCACGTATGTTAGTCGAGTATAGAATCTCATGGTAGTTTCATATTAAAAACTGTGGTGACATGCTCGAATATGGCTGATGTTGAGAGCATAGCAGATGGCCTGCTTAATTAGTTTAAATGTCGCACATAGAAATAAAATTGAGCAAAAAAAGTCACTGTCGATGCTCGGAATTTCGTATTAAAAAATAAATATTACTTTGCAACAAAAAAAAAAAAAAAAAAAAAACTAATAAGGCTATACTTTCAAAGCAATAATTAAAATGTTGATAGTATAGTCAACAATGCACTTAGCGTTGCTTTTGGAATGATTAGAATATAAAATTCGTTAAGTAGACGATACTACAGAAAACGACAGGTGTTGGACAGGTGTGACGATATGACACATAATTGAAAGTTGCCAATTTTATGACATAGTGTCGCAGTTGTAACATTTATAAAGGAGGGGGAGCACAATTCATGTAATTTTAGTTAGTAATATTAGTGCGAATTATACAGAGATAGCAAAGAAGGTATAAGTGAACATTTTTATACATCTATTTCTCTTCTAAACGACAAAAACCCTTCGCATGCTGTAAACAGCCAACGAAAGTCGCCAAATTATCACTTTCTCAGTACATTACTTTTTGGGGCTTACTTCGATTTATTCAAGTGTTAGATACACTATTTCAATATTTTAAACGCCAAGAACGCCCAAAGTCGTCGCCACGAGACCTCTGAACTGTATTATAGTGTTTATGACAACGTGGCGTGTAGGTTAAAACTTTTTTTAGAAGTTAGTGACTTAATAAGAATTTCAGTCAGCAGCGAAAGTATCTAAGTAACCGAAGAGTTCAAAATGAGCATGTTTTTCTAGTTATTTATAGGAATAAGACCTTCGCTTAGATTGCTTATCTACTTTTGCTAATGACTACATTGACGTTCAAAAGTTTAAAAAAACCTATGTCTAACACAAGATTCTCCAATTCATGGCAATACTCACTTCGTCAAGCAATTTTTCCTTACAACAAATGTGACTGAATCGGCAATTTAATTCGTTATACTTAACTATGTTGTGTGTACTACCCCAGTTTGTTCAATAATGACAGGTTAACGTTTAATATACCTCAATATTTATACTAAGCGCTTAGTGAAAGTAGAATAAATTGCGTCTAACATTACACTGGATTTATACGTAATTTGATAAGGTTCCTTAAATTTTTATTGGTGTACATTTTTTTGCTTAAAAACTAAAAGCAAACCACAAAGAATACAAGATAATAAGCTACAATTAGATGTTGATGATAGTAATTTATTTATTTTCACTGATATTTACATTATAGAGACGTCAAATATGAAAGCGAAATAAAAACAGACAAAGCAACGTTTCCGTGTATCGATCCAGTACAATATTAGCGACGTGAAAGCGTGATACCACGGACCTGACACCGTGGTATTACTCGTAAAACACACTTTCCCTAAAATATGTACTCTTCCCTTCCTCAAAAGATGCATGTCCTTGGAAGCGTCTCTTTATTGAAAGGTGCACTTTCTCAAGCACGTTTCCCAATAGGTACACCAACTCACAAGAAGTACTTTCTCAAATTTTTAATTTTCCCTGAATGTACGCCTCATGGCAAAGTGTACTTGGCTTAGAATTTAAAGACTGTGTACTAAAACGATGTACAGAAAAAATATATATGAATTAGAACGTTTGTGTAGTAATATAGCATTTTGGGCAAGTGTACAACTGTACTTATTAAACAAGCGCGTGTGTGGAGAAAATGGTCAAATTGGAGTAATGAGTTTTTGGGTGTGACACACTTTGAAGACGTGCACCTTTTGCGAAAGTGCACATTTCGGGAAAGTCTTTTACGATCACAAGCCACGCCGTGGCATCACGGAATTGCCACAGTGTTATCACGGGATTGATACCGTTACATCACGGAGTTGACACTGTTACATGACGGGGTTGACACCGTGATATCACGGACTTGACACCGTTACATTACTGAGTTGACACCGTTGCATCACAGAGTTGACACCGTTGCATCACGGAGTTGACACCATGATATCACGGAGTTGAGAGCGCGGTCACGGCATTATTCCGACATCTGCAGCAGCGAGTTGATGGTGGCATCTTTGTTCCCGTTGTTGGCTTCCAGCACCGACTTGATCACCTCTTTGTCCATGCTTGGGAACATTTCCTCTATCTGTAATAGAAAAAGACAACGATATTTTTAATTAAACATGGGAAATGAATTCCCCGAGCGAATGCGCTGCATAATGATTTGTCCCACCAGAGGAGCTAGCATGGTAGTCCCTTTGTAGCTCAGTGCGTCCTTCACTGATTTTCATTTATTTTACAACAGTCAATTTTCAACCTCATGATCTTTCAATTAAGAATGAAGTGTCTATTACTAGTGATGTCAACTTAAAGTGTCCAACACTTTTTTTTATATACGACGACGAAGGCAAACGAGCAAGTCACCCGATGGTAAGTGATCACCACTGCCCATAGACACCCACAATTTGCAGATTCAAAAATTCAAAATTCAAAATTAAAAATTCAAAATTTTATCCAGCAAATAGGCAGTTGAATGCTCTTTTACACGTCATTTTTTCGAGTCTACCAGCGCTTTCGGAAAGACCATGATTGCCAAGAAGAATGCGCCGCAAGAAACTTGGCACAAAGTCATTTTTTCTAAAAACAAGTTACATTAGCTCTTACAATACGCAACCACAGACAAACTACACAAAGAAACCTCACTCTGTCATTAAAAGATTAAGAGAGAAAAAAAAATACCGCATTTTAGAAACAAGTGTAAAAAGTAATTATTAAAACAGCAAAACCAGAACACTTTACTTTACTGGCACGTTTTAATTGAGCAGGAGATGTATAGGGTCTCCAGGTCAAATATCTGTGAAAATTTAAATTACAAAGGGATGTATAGGGTCCCAGAATTAATACTATAATATAATACTTAATCTAAATGGCTTAGAGATGTATAGTCTCTAGGGTCAATTTAAACTAAATTTAAAATCAGCAGAGGTGTAAAACGCCTCCACGGTCAAATAATAAGTATAATAATACAGATGCGTTGCCAACCTAGAGAGCTAAGATGAAATGCCTCTTGTGCCCGTAATTACACAGGCTGTCTTACTCTCCACACAGGAGTGCAAGCACTGCAGGTTAGCGGCAGGATTAGCGAGTAAGATAGTGGTAATAATCCAGACGGACCTTGCGCAAGGTCCTACCACCTACCACACTGGTGTCATCACTATAATATTGTATCATGTGGGTTACCTGCTGTATCTGGTCCGGCGTGATGGGCGGCGGCGGCGGCGGCTGCGCGCGCGGCTGCGGCGCGTGCGCAGGGTACACGGGCATCATGGTCGCGTAGCCCATGCCCGCGTTGGGGACCATCACCATGGGGGGGAACGCGGCCATCGGCGCTGGGCCCACCTGTAGGCACACACGATTTGTCATGGAGCCTTTGTCATGCCTATGTAGTGTGTGTCACGCCACACACACATTCTCTCCCATCATGTACTATAAATAGCTTTAAGCGTTCTTATAATAAACAGTCTTTAATCGTCAGACCTGGTCATCATTTGCCTCCCCTTCACACCTATATACTTCTTAGGTGCTATTGTGTTAGGCGGTCTAAATGCCATACGAAATTAATGGTACAGAGACCTCTATTGATACTAGCTACAACAGGCTTATTATTATTTTTCGATTGTAAGGTGTAAATATATCTTTTACTTAGTTTTAAGTCTGAAAAATGTTAATTGGACAAACTGTTTGTTCAGCAAATTGCGGTGCCCTTGCTGGGTTCATATTGGCGCTTGTATCTAACTAGCTTATGATGATGATGATGATGTGTTCCTGCAATCCCTCAGCAGGGACATAAGGCGCGCAGTAACTAGCTTATTCCCCGTGAAATATTTCAAAAAGGGCTAGTTCCCTATCCCGTGGGAATTTCGAAGAATCCCTTCTTAGTGCACCTCTAGGATACTCAATGTATATGTTTGCCAAATTTCAAGTCTCTAGGTACAGTGGTTTAGGCTGTGCGTTGCCTGTCAGTCAGTCAGTCACGGTACTGTCAAAGATCTTTTTATACTAAGCGCCAACAAGCTTAAAAGCGGCGGGTGTATAGCGAGTGAGATAATGTTGGCGATCACAAAGGTCCTACCACCGGAAAAATATATGTTAAATAGATTATTCATATTCAGGTATGTAGTCAAAAACTTACAGAGTAGCTGAGTACGAGGTTGATCATGCCTTCGACTCCATCCCCTTGTTTGCCGTTGAGCGGGTACCAGTCTTCGTGAGTCTCTCCCTGAGGACAAGCAAATTGTTACAGCACTCCAAATTCAACCTTTGTATCTGAATAATACGGTACAATATCAATTGAGCTTATTTAAAATGCGACTTGCTTCAAAAATATCCTTTGTCAGGTATAATATTCCATAACTGCTATTCATTCGGTGGTAGCATGTTGCAATAAATGAGGCCTTATTAAGGGTTAAATTAGAAATCCGATTATAGTGGCCCCTATTTTCTTTTACTAGTTTCGAATTTTACTAGGTTTGATATCTACCCGTGACCATGATGCATATAACTGCGTCGAAATATCGGGAGCTCGTCTAAACCTAGTAAATATCGGGAGCTCATCTAAACCTAGTAAATATCGGCAGCTCATCTAAACCTAGTAAATATCGGGAGCTCATCTAAACCTAGTAAATATCGGGAGCTCGTCTAAACCTAGTAAATATCGGGAGGTCGTCTAAACCTAGTAAATATCGGCAGCTCATCTAAACCTAGTAAACATCGGGAGCTCATCTTAACCTAGTAAATATCGGGAGCTCATCTAAACCTAGTAAACATCGGGATCTCATCTTAACCTAGTAAATATCGGGAGCTCATCTTAACCTAGTAAAAATCGGGAGCTCATCTAAACCTAGTAAATATTGGGAGCTCGGCTAACCCTAGTATTCTAATCGGGGTCAATGTCCCGTTCAAAATAGGTCTAATGTAATTAACCGCGAATAATTTAAATCACGCTTACGTTGAGCACCGCCTGAGGGATGGTGATGTGTGTCCAGGCTATGAGCTCGTCCATCGTGAAGGAGCACTCGTCGAAGATCTCCAGGTACACCGAGTTGACGCCAGGGGGCAGCAGGCTGGAAAATGTATCGAAACACAGGTCGTCAATGAGCTAGGATCTCTTGTCGAGTTAAGTCTACCTGACAATTTCCACCAATCATAGAGAGAGAGAGAGAGAGAGAGAGAGAGAGAGAGAGAGAGAGAGAGAGAGATTTATTCACACAAATTCGACACACACACAAAAAAAGCAGTACATTTGAAATAATAATAAAAAAACTAAATAAAACAAAAGCAGAACTTCGATAACTATTTAAAATTTAGAGAAATGCCGAATAGTGTGAAATGGGCCCCACTCAGCATAATGTTGCGGCGAGCTTCCACGCTGTTTTTCAGCTGGACCCATTAGCTTGTAGCTTCGACATAGGCCACCTTTTTTTTTATACGACGAGGAAGGTAAACGAGCAAGTGGGTCACCTGATGGTAAGTGATCACCACTGCCCATAGACACCCGCAACCCTGGAGGATTGCAGATGCGTTGCTAACCTAGAGAGCTAAGATGAAACGCCTCTTGTGCCCGCAATTACACCGGTCGTCTCACTCTCCACACCGGAACACAACATTGCAAGCACTGCTGCTTGCTCGCACAAGGTCCTACCACCCGCAAGCTTGTCCTCATTGGTGGACAATGACAGATCTCACTCCATACTAGCGATCCAAGCGGATTTTGGACTCCCTCAATAAGTCAAAAACTTTTATTTAAGTAAGTAAGTAAGTAAAGCCGTGGTAGCCTGGTGGTTTGATATTGTGGCTCCAGTAGGTGGGTTCGATGCCAGGCTCGCACCTCAGTTTTTCGCATTTAACCGTACCGCCAGTACAAGGTCATTGGAAGTGTAGGCTCCAATGCTACCGACTGCGCCATGTACGTATTATTTTTCTAATAAAAGTTTATAATAAAACTTATAGAAAATAAAGGTCTATTTTATTCTCTTAATAAGTTTAACAATAGTTGTTAATCTAATAACAGAGATCATTGGTCGGCTACCAGTCTGCTGAGATGTCAAATGTCAGAGGGGGGGGGTTAGGTTAGGTTCAGTTTGGGAAGCACCGGGCTAGGTAGAAATAGAGCTAAAGTCTCACCAGTGTATAACTTTGTTCCACCGCGGGGTCTTCCCACCGCTGGGGTCGGTGTGGGTCTCATAGATGCAGTGCCCCACGCGCAGGCGCACGTAAGGGTCCATGCGGGTCAATCCTGGCAACACAAGAAAAAAATCTTCAAGCGGCAACACTCGAAACAGCTGCCCGTGCCAAAGAACCCACCCCGGGGTCCGTCGGGTTTGCGAAGAGGGCGGCAGGGAACCGGGGAAACCCAGCAACCGGTCAACCCCAACGCGGCCAGACTCAGACGCAGGGCAGGGCGGGGGGCGGGAGTGCGACCCAGTCCGCGGCCAAAAGGGCGCGCCTTGACGACACACAGTCGCCTAGAGGAGCGTCCAAGAAGCCAAAGATTACGGATGCAACCCAAGCCCCATATGTGGAGGCTGTAAGGTCAGACTTGCTGGTAGCGGTTAGAACCAAAACCGGCATCCCTCTGACTGCGCAGGCCGCCGCAGAAATACAGGTGCTCCTAACGCAATCCATTCTGGAGGGCGCTAGGCAGTCGCCTAACGGCTTCATGGGGAAGTTTCGGGGTAAACCGACCCATGCAAGCGGGGTCCTGAAACTGTGGTGCGAGGACCAAGATTCAGTGTCTTGGCTCGCTAGAACAGTGGAAGGATTCACCTTGTCCTCGGGCGTAGAACTGGTGGTCAAGCGACAGCGCGACCTAGTCCGCATGGTCCGCTGCGGTGTCCTGCTGGCGGGTGTCGAAGACGACATCTGGAGTGTGGGACGCGTGCTGCGAGCTCAAAACCCGTGGGCAAGCACAGAAACGTGGGTTCTTCACCGTGTGGACCGGCAAGAGGAAAACACGTTTCTGATCTTCAGCGCTCCGGAGGCTGTGGTGCGGAAACTGATTGATCGCGAGCGCCGACTCTGCTACATGCTGGGGTCGGCGTACGTAAAATTGCAGGGACCGAACGGTAAGTTTACCGACCAGTTGCCGAAGGAGCAGCCGGAGGTCAACTTCGACGATGGCGGAGCCGAAAGGCTCGTCGTCGGAGAGGATCAGGCGAAGGGAATGACGTCTGGGGCAACCTCGACCGACCCTGAGCCTCGCCCCCAAGCGCAGTCGAGCCCTGTGGCTCCGACCATTGAGGCAGCGGAACAGGAGCAGCTGCTTCTAGGGTCGGACGATGGGGCTTGCACAGCGAGCCTGGGCAACCTGGCCTTAGGAGAGGGGGAAGGGGAGGCGATGGAGGTTCTGTCAGAAGATGGCGAACTGTCACCCCCCTCCCTGTAAAATCCTCCAAGCCAACCTCCACCAAGCGTAACCGCAACGGCTCAGACGCGGAAATGGTTGGAGGTCAACCAAACAGCCATAGCCTTGATCCAGGAGCCGTGGGTCAGGAATGGCACTATATGCGGACTCCGGAGCGCTGGAGGTAAGCTAATTACATATACAGGCCCAGATAATCCAAGAGTGTGTATTTATACGCACATCCTATGACAAACTTCTGTTCTAGAGACCTGTGTGCCATAAAATTGCACAGTGCGCCAGATTTCAACCTGCCGGAGCTAGTGATAGCCTCGGCCTACATGCCAGAGGCTGACACACCACCGCCACACGACATGACACGGCTGGTAAAGTACTGCGAAGAGACGGGGCTGCAGCTCATCATCGCCACCGACTCTAACGCACACCACATCCTCTGGGGAATGAAGACAACAAACGAGAGAGGTCAGCTCCTTGTTGAGTATCTGATGACTACAAATCTGCACATCGTGAACGTGGGTTCAGAGCCCACTTTCGTGAACAGAAGGAGTAGAACAATCATCGATCTAACACTTGCAACTGAAGAAGCGTCGAGATCCATCTCTAACTGCTCGATCTACTCCTTGGAGAACAGACGTGCCCAGTCAAACTCATAGGGACGGGACGGACAGAAGAACAGGTAGATATGTTGACTAATACAATCACAGACTCCTACCATGCTGCATGCCCCCTAATAACCGCGGCCGCGCACAACAGTAACAAAAAAGCGGAGTGGTGGGGACCTGAACTAGAAAGGCTCAGGAGGAAGGTAAGGCAACTACTTAACAGAGCCATGAACACATGCGCGGATCTGAACTGGGACAAGTACAAAACGGCCAAGTCCAGATACAAAAAACGGCTAAGGTACAGAAGTACCAACTCTTGGCGCAAATTCTGCAGCAGCATAGAGACCTGCGTACAGGCTAACAGGGTAAGAAAAGTCCTATCCAACCAACCCAACCAGACACTGGGCTCCCTGAAGAAGCCGGACCACACCTTCACCAGTACACCAGACGAGGCAGAGAGTGTCTTAGTCCAGACACATTTTCCAGGCTGCCAAATCATGGAGTCGGTGCACTGGCAAGAAGAGGAGGTCAATCCAACAGAGGAGCAGTGGGAACTAGCACTCAAGGTAGTAAGCCCACAAAAAATTAAATGGGCTATCAACAGCTTTCACTCCTTCAAGTCTCCGGGCCTAGACGGTATCTTCCCAGCACTGTTGAAGTGGGGAGGAGTACGACTGGTACGATGGCTCACCACCGTGTTAACAGCCTGCCTCGCGCACAGGTATATACCAAGGCGGTGGAGGGAAGTAAAGGTAATATTCATCCCAAAACCAGGGAAAAGCGGCTACTCCGAACCGAAATCACACAGACCTATCAGCCTCACTTCATTCTTATTAAAGACACTTGAAAGGCTGTGTGATCAGGATCTGAGGGAAAACGCCCTGACTAAAGTGCGCCTGCACCCACATCAGCACGCGTACAGTCAAGGTAAATCAACAGAGTCAGCTCTACATGCAGTGGTCAGTAAATTGGAGGAGGCCATTGGTAACAAGTCCATGTGCCTGGGCACATTCATCGACATCGAGGGCGCCTTCGACAAGACCCACTTCAACAGCATCACGTCGGCACTACCGAGACACGGAGCAAACCCTGTCATGGTCGACTGGATAGGTAACATGCTCAGTAAAAGAGTCATTAAACTCAGCTCACTGGAGACGCGGTATGCACTGGTGGCCAGAGGATGTCCACAAGGAGGAGTACTCTCGCCACTACTGTGGAACATGGTGGTAAACGACCTCATAACCAGACTAAACATGCACTACTATTACACGATCGGGTATGCTGACGACATAGCTATACTGATCAGCGGAAGAGTCAGCAGTACAGTGTGCGATGTCACTCAGCAAACGCTACAGATCGTGGAACGCTGGTGCACCGAAAACGAACTGACCGTCAATCCCAAGAAAACGGAACAGGTAATGTTCACAAACAAACGAATGCTGGGCAACTTCAATCCCCCAGATTGTTCAATACGGAGCTACAGTTCGCCTCTGAGGTAAAGTATCTAGGAGTAATACTGGATAGCAAGCTGAACTGGAGCAACCATCTCAACAGCAAGATCGACAAAGCTACGATTGCATTCTGGCAGTGCCGCAGGATGGTTGGTAAGGTATGGGGACTGACTCCCAAAGATAACTATACCAATCAGTCATCAGACCACTAATCAGCTATGGTGCAGTGGTGTGGTGGCCATGCATCAAATTAGTCACCATCGAAGCAAAACTACAACGACTCCAGAGGCTGGCCTGCATGGCGACCACGGGCTGCATGAGGACTACCCCCACTGCGGCCCTGGAAGCTCTGCTGGACTTGCCGCCGCTGCATGTCTTTATCCAACAGGAGGCAGAGGCAACGGCGGTAAGGCTCAAAAAACTAGGCCTATGGAGAAACGTAAGGGTCCCTCACACTGAAGTGCTCAACGAGATAGTAAGTAAGGAGCCAATCATTGAGGCGGTCATTGATAGGATACCCAAACAGTATGTCTTTGACAAGAAATACAAAATACAACTACATGAAGACCCCAACGAAGGCCTCAATCTCAGAGAACTGAGGATCTTCACAGATGGGTCAAAGACATCAGCTGGTACAGGTTCCGGGGCGTACTCGGAAGACCTGAATAACAACATCTCTACACCGCTAGGAGCCCACAACACTATCTTTCAGGCAGAATGCATGGGCATAATAACGGCAACAACAGCGATTCGCTCCAGAGAGGTAAGCGACTATCCGATCCGCATACTATCTGACAGCAAATCGGTCCTGCAAGCCCTGCAGAGTGACACAATAACATCAGGGCTGATCTACGAATGCCATCGAGCTCTGACGACGGTAAGTAATACAAACGCCATTACCCTACAATGGATAAAAGGCCACAGCGGATCGCGAGGAAACGACGCGGCCGACCGACTGGCGAGGGAGGGTTCGGAGATGAAGGTTTATGGACCTGAACCCATCCTACCTCTGCCTTTCGGATGGCTGCGCAGTAGACTACGCCATAACACCAAGGTAAAGCACCAACAGTATTGGACGAACCAGGAAACCTGCAGGCAGACCAGAGAGGCCCTCCCGACGATCAACCCCAGATTGTCCCGCAAGCTTCGCGGACTGGAGAGACCGCAGCTCCGACTCGCAATCGGAGCACTGACTGGACACGCCTTACTCAACAAGCACTTGCACACACTGGGTGTTACAGACAGTCCGCTGTGCAGAGCCTGCATGGAAGCGGACGAGACAGCCGCCCACGTTCTACTGGAATGCTCTGGGGTGGCGGAATACAGGGCACAGCACCTCGGGTCACCGGGGTCGCTCCAGGAGGTCGCCAGCAACGTGAAGAGTCTGCTCTGCGTCCTCCAGGAGCTGGGCTAGCATGAATAGTGCCGTCAGCCCCCTCACGCAAAATAGGCGCAGACTAGTCGTCGAGTTGCGGAAAATAGCCCGTGCTACAATTACAATTACAACACTCGAAACAGTACCTTGGCACAGGCGCGTCACTGCCGTGCCGTGGCGACCGCGGATTGCCTTTCCAAACCCCGCGTGACCCGCGATCACCCCCGCTCGCGTCCCGAAACGCACACAGCCGCAAGGGCGTTTACTGCACACATGCATCAGTGTCGTTTCTTGTAATAGTTTAAGTGAGAAAAGCTTTCCCCTGTCAAAATGTCACAAGATTGATTTTTGCCTGGCCTAGAGTTGCATACGTTACTTTATCTACACACATATTTGTAAGTACCTACTCTACGATGGGTCCAGAAGCCGATGGCATATATGTATGTATATTATACTTATCATGAATTTGGTAGTTTTTTTATTTATTAAAGACAAACATACCGAGCAAGCTTCGTATCGAATGTTTTTTTTATTGTAAATTATATTACACATAATGAAAACGGGATATTGATGGATGGGGGATTGGGATGTCTAATGCAATTAACCGCGAATCATTTAAATCTGTTATTGTAAATTATGATGGTTTTTGAAGATGACTCTTTGAAACGTATAATAACATCGAATTCGATGTGGTCATTTTCTACGGTTTCTGAACGCATTATAGAGGACTTATGATGTGTGTAGATAATAAAAAGTATAGGAGTACTCCACTTACCATAGTTCTTAACCAACTTTGCCTGAGCAATGGTTATGCTGAGGCGGGCGGTGAGGGGCGGGCCCGCTGCGGGAACCTGTAAAATACAATATGTCATACAATTTGTGTCAATACGAGTATATACATTTCATTCTTCACAGTAGCTAGTTGTCAATTTGAATAAATATTTTTAGGTGATTTATTGAACCAGGCGCTATTTTGCGGAGGTCCATAATTTGTGAGCTAAAAACAATTACTTTGCTCACCCGCGACCACAAGTGAAAAATAGTTAAAACTGTGCGGCAAATGTATGTTTCCATACAACACCTCCGCCTCCACTGCTACACGAATCAACACCTGCCACACAGACCCTACTATCACCAACACCATTACACTAAACGCTGACGCGTTTTGGCACTCTCTACGAGGCAATTATCAGAGCATCAGAACAACCGTTCAATATACACAAAAAAAGAAAATGAATAAATGGTAATGGTGGTGGTGGTGTGGTGGTGCACTTAGTTCTAGTTCATATAATTTGGCCTTTAAATTCTAAGCCAAGTACACATTGCCATGAGGCGAACATGTTCTGAATGAGATGAAGGCAATAAAAAAAACGCGACTGCAAAAACAATCGCTAATCTTGCCGCTAAGCAGCAGTGCTTGCACTGTTGTGTTCCGGTGTGGAGAGTAAGACAGCCGGTGTAATTACGGGCACAAGAGGCATTTTATCTTAGCTCTCTGGGTTGGCAACGCATCTGCACAACCCCCGGGGTTGCGGGTGTCCTTGGGCAGTGGTGATCACTTACCATCAGGTGACCCATTGCTCGTTTCCCTTCCTCGTCGTAAAAAAAAAATTAACTTAGGTATATTAATATACCCTACGTCATTTCACTTGTTTGCACGACTAAAACGAATCGACAGTGGGGTAAAAAGAACTCGATCTTCGCACACAGAATAGAGAAACAGTACGCCAACTTCTGAATGGTATTGCTTGTCGCCTGGCGAACAGTATGACACTACGAAAAAGTCTTAGAAACTGTTGTCATTTGCACCTAAAATACAAAAGACTAGAAACTACGACTACGTCGATGGCGTAACCTAGAAAAATTGTGTAAGTTACATTACATGGCGGCTCCCGAACGACTACTACTAACTGATTCGCTTTACGAGGATATACTTACTTGATACTTGACTTAGATACTTTTTGGATGGTTTATTGAAGCTTGAGTATAGGTGGAACAAATGTATAGAGTTAAAAGGTGACTACGTAGAAAAATAAATGCATATATACAAAAAAAAATGTTTTTTTTTCCATAAACGGGTACTTATCAAACAGCCCTCGTATGGTATGGCAATGTAACGCAACTTATGTAAAAGTTTTTCCTTTTGAGGTACGGAACCTTAAAAATAGTGTTATTTTTAGGGTTCCGTACCTCAAAAAAAAACGGAACCCTTATAGGATCACTTTGTTGTCCGTCTGTCTGTCTGTCAAGTCAATTTTTCTCTGGAACGCGTGGAGGTAGCATGCTGAAATTAATATCAAATACTAAAGCCTGCGGTCCCTTGAAGCTGTGAAAAAGTCATTAAAAAGGCTATTTCCATACAAATGGCCGAAATCCAAAAACCTAAAGGAAACTTCCAGTAGTCCCAGAAACTTGATATTTGGTATGAAGGTAGCTCCTATAGCACAATCACTCGAAGAAGTCTCAAAATCTTAAATTTTTATATCTGTCTGTAGATTTCACAGACCAATATAAGTTGACCACACACTGCGTACATTTTGCTTAGGAGCAAGGCTCTGCTAACACTGGACTTCTTATTTCTTTTTAGTCCAAGTTCGGGCCGTAGTCTGTTCCGCTCATCCTACCGCTTTACGCTAGAATAATAGTCGTAACCAAGTACAATACGATTGATACACAATAGGTAACACAACACAAACAATAATATAACTATTATGTACATACACGCAACACTTCCAACGACATCTCGCCATTGAATAAAACTACTAACTGTCTATTAACTAAGGACTGTCTGATACGCATCTTATCATATCACATTAGTCTACGTAATGCTTTGAATAATTGCGATCAATCACAATTACAACACACACACGTGGGTGCCGATTTTTTACCTACGTACCAATACCAAGTTGGTATACACAGATGTTAGTCATATATTGCAAACAGTTATCTCGTTTTGATAGTTGTTCAAACACAAAATTTTGCATGACTCACATATAAAATCTGAGTTAGTTATTTTTGTATGATAATGATAATGAATACTTTCTTAAGTACTATAAGTACAAAAAGTATGGTGATTTTGTGGTCATTGAAAATTGTGATGCATTTGGATGTCATTTAAGCAATATCATACTAATACTACCTATCTAAAGCAAACACCTCAAAATAAAGACTCCTTATTGGGTCACAGAAAACTCATCTCTGAATACTTATGTGCATCAGTCTTAATAAAACAATTTCTACTGTTTTTTCGAAACCACACATTTTGATTTCCAATTTTATGACAAGACCACCAGCTAATGCATAAATTAACAGTAAATAAATAAACGTGAAAGTAAAACAACTTCTGCAAAAACACTTCTCAGAAAGATGACACCTTCAGAGAATTATTTTTCTAGTGAACTTGTCTATAGATCTCTAAATAAGCAAAAACACTAAATACAAGTGATTATTAGTGTCCAACCGAGTGTGGAGAGTAAGACAGCCGGTGTAATTACGGGCACAAGAGGCATTTCATCTTAGCTCTCTAGGTTGGCAACACATCTGCTACCCCCCAGGATTGTGGGTGTCTATGGGCAGTGGTGATCACTTACCATGAGGTGACCCACTTGCTCATTTGCCTTCCTTGTCGTATAAAAAAAAAAAACTTCTTATCAAAAAAAAAATCTCTCATTCAAAAAAATCTTTTCATTTCTTCTGGACAATCATTTAAAAAATATTAAAACACAAGTGCAGTGATATACACGTATCAGCTCTATGAGCTGCTAGTGTATTATTTGAAATAATAATAATAATCTACCAATCTTTCATGGGTTAGCAAGCTGAAGCAGACCATACTTGTTGTAACATAACATAGCAACGTCATTCATCTGTTGAACACTAGTTGTTGTTACCTGTGCCCCGCATAGCTGTTGTTGCAGAGCTAGTGCTGCCTGGTGGTCAGCATCCACATTGTCCACTGCAGCATCTCCGTCAGCTCGCAGGAAGTTGGCAGGGAGAGGCCCCAGCAAAACCTGGTAATTGAAGCTAGTATGAATACTGTTTGTTTTTTGTATGGGTATCGAAGAATGTTTGAATTGTTTACATAAATTAGAAACACCTTAAAATGTTTTATGTAGCATATGGAATCCGATTAGAGACATTAAGGAGACTATAGAAAAAAATTAAATAATTGTAGTGTGTGCCTCAGTTCGTAGTTTAACAGTAACATCACACTTTACTGTGACATAACACATATTGCTTGAATAAGCAATGTGGGTACCAGATGACCTTCAACGGCGGCGAGTCGGGCCCAGGCAGAGATGGAGAGACAACCTAGACTCCGAATTAAAGGATTGGCCAGATGCAGCTCAGGATTCAAGAGGAGAGGTCTTTGCACAGCAGTGGGACACAATTACAGACCAAATAAAAAAAAAGCAATAAATATTAGCATTTAAGATAATGTATTGCTAAATGTATAGTTAGTTTAAGGGTACATTATTAATTGTTAGTACTTCAATATAAGACTCAACCTACAGAATGTTTCACTAAGAACTCCGGACACCTCCTTCTGTTACTTCATAATCTATATTTGATGTAAAACTATCTTATTAGATTAAGATTGTGTTGTTGATTGTTATAGGTAGTTATTTCCTACCAACATTGAAGAAAAGAAAAAAAACCTCTCCTGTTCTATCTAACATTGGTTTTACATGGAACTATTATGGTTCTAATTTACAAGCTCAACATTTTTCTAACAACACAATGAGGCATTGAAAATCAAACATGGATTGCACAGAATGTATCAAAATTACTTAGTAATATTTACCTAACTCATTAAAGGTTTCAAACAGTAGGGTTAGCACGACTAACCGCAACTTTGTTTGTCGCGCGAGATTATATTACCCGTCCTGTTGCAATCTGAGTGACAGAAAAGGATGGGCAGTACTCGCGCGAGATAGAAGTCGGACTGTGAGTTATGCTAGACCTACAGTAGGTTTGCTCTATGTAACTTAACAAATACTTACACAGGAAAAATAAACCACAGTAGCGTCAGTGTGCATGTTAGAATTCAATAAAATTTATACCGCAAAGTAGGTAGGTAAGTCCTTGTTTAATAAGAAAAGAAAATTTTCGGTAAGCCACTAAGAATCTAAATAATTCAGGTAATATGGAAGTCAATTAACCTGCAGTGCATTGAACTCGGCATCAAAATAAAAGGTAACATCAATAATCTGATACCAGAAATCTCTAGAACAAAGTGCTTTAAAAACATTCAAATAATACACTTAAGTTCCATAAAATCAGTTTGAAACCTGTTTGATACCATATCAAATGATTCATCTGAAACGGTGATACGCCAAAACAATGTTACTAAGCCTAGGTTTCACCATATTTTTTCTACTAACCCGTCGCCGACGCTCTTCGTTTCTATCACCGTCACTAGGCATGGTGGAAGTCATGTTTGTCTAGCACTTTTCACGAAACACTTTACTTGTTTTCCCAAAATTTTCACAATCTCGACAGGCGAATATCGAATTAGCGAAAATTGATCTGACAGCCAGCGTAGCGAGCGGCGGCGTATTTATTTGATTTAGGGATGCGCTGTGATTTTGAACTGTGTGAACGACTGTATGTCGATAAACGATAAAGTTAAGCACGAGAGATGGAAGTCAGAGATGCCTTTTCTTTGAAAAAAAAATTTGGATGGCAAAGATAAGTTCTTAAGAATTAGTGTGAATGGATTTATAGTGTGAATGAAATCTTTGTGTTACCTTTGTAAATACTCAACTGACAAAAGAATATGACAGATACAGATTTAGGTCTTTCGTAACAACAGTTTCATTTGACATTTGGACACCGATCACCTGTAGGTGAAGCTGCAAGGTACAAATGCTGCGTAGCGTTACAGTTATCGTATCGAGATCGAGAAACCTCATACTAAATTTTAGTTCTAAATACGCTCACGGGCGGGCGCTTTTCCAAACGTCATACAAACTCGACAACGTTTACTATTAGATTTTACGTTACGCAGCATTCATAAGGTCGAGCTCGACTCTCAGCTCAGCTTCACTTAAACAATCGGTAATGCAAGGATGGTTATATCTGGATAGATAGAAGGAGAGTTCAGCAATTTATATGGAAACCGAGGGTGTAACATTTTTTTTTAGATATTTTGATGTCACGAGTATAATTAAGTGAGAAAAACCTCGATAAACAGCACCAACTTTTGATGGTGGTTGTACAATTATTTCTTGCACAACAAGGTTTTTTTTTTAAATATTACGTCGCGTCTGATCCGAATGCGTAATGAGGTTCACATCCCTTCTTTTTGGCACGCAAATCACTACGGCGGTACAAAAGTTTCCAGCCTAACAAAGAAAGGAAACAATATATTTTGTGCGGGACAGCGCAGTCCAATTAGTTTGTAATTATAGTTTAAGATAGGTTAAGATTATATTATAATAGTTATATAAGTATCGTATAGAAAAATAGGCTAAGCACATGTAAATAGATAGTAATAGAAAGAGAAATAAAATAGTATCGGATCCGGCCCCAGCCCCCACGCTCGCCCGAGTGTGAGAAGGACAAACGAACCCGGCGCCCCGGGCCCCCGCTCTCGCCCGAGCAGTATAAATAGAGCCCGCGCGGCGCTGGGTAGTCAGCCGTCTCGGAGTCTTCTCACAGTCGTCAGCCAGCCATCTCTCTGGAAACAACCTCTTCTACGGATCCGATCAGAAGCCGAAAGCGTCGCGTTTTATTTTGAACCCCAAAAAGTGCGGGTCTATACAGTCCGGCCCGTACATTGGTCCAGTCGAACCGGATAGTTTCGCGATGCCGGTAACGCGCTCCGTCGGAAGAAGAGGCGAGTCTGCGTCGAGCGGCATCACAGCCGCCGCCTATACGACGCCGTCCGAGTCTGCGGGCATCACCGCCGATTCCGCGACTACGTCTGCAGTCTCCACACGGACCGCCGCAGAGAGCACACGCATGGGGCCGACACCGATACCTCCACCTCCGCCACCACCACCGTCGGCGGTCACAGCGACGACTCAACCGCCAAGAAGCACCACTCCTACCGTGGTGGCCAGACCACTCGACGCGCGGGCAACGGCTGCACTGTTGTTGGCTATCAACCTCGGGGTTGCGACCCCGCGGGCGGACGCCGCACTGGGATCACCTGCGGGCCCCGGCACGTTCGCGCCACCGCCGCCGCCGAGTGAGAAGAGCGACCTCGCTGCTACATCGTCAGCACGCAAGAAGAAGAGCAGCAAGGCATATCGCGCTGCAATAGTGCGACAAGAGCTGACCAGGCTACAGATGGAGCTGGCAAGAGCGAAACTCGCAACTATAGAAAATGAGGACAGCGAGGACGAGGACACGGTTGTTGAAGACACGGCCGAAGAGCCCAACCGGGCGAGAAGGGTGCAGGATTGGGTCGATCAAAGTACGAGGGTCTCGGGACACAGGTCTCCAATTCCTGCACCCAGGCAGCATGACGCAGCCAACTTCGCGGTGCCCGGGCCGGAGCCCGGTGCCTACATGCCACCGGCGGGGGGCGTCCCCGCCAACTTCGCGGCGCCCGGGCCGGAGCCCGGCGCCTACTTGCCACCGGCGGGGGGCGTCCCCGCCAACTTCGCGGCGCCCGGGCCGGAGCCCGGCGCCTACTTGCCACCGGCGGGGGGCGTCCCCGCCAACTTCGCGGCGCCCGGGCCGGAGCCCGGCGCCTACATGCCACCGGCGGGGGGCGTCCCCGCCAACTTTACGGCGCCCGGGCCGGAGCCCGGCGCCTACGTGCCACCGGCAGGGGGCGACCCTGCCAACTCGATGGCGCTGGAGCGATGGCTCGGCGCACAACAGCAACAGCAGCAGCATCAGCAACAACTGCACGCGGAAAGAAGTCCCGCGACGGCGCCCGGGCAAAGGCTCGGGGCCAACATGCCACCGACGGGGGGCGACCCCGCCAATACCGCGACGCTTGAGCAGGAGCTCGGCACCCGCAACAACCAAGCCGCAGCGCCCCAGCCTGCACCAGGCGTGTGGCTCGGTGCCGCAGCGACGCCGAGGCACTACATAGCTACATAGTGCCATACCGCCGAACGGAATGCAAGCACCGGCGGGAGCAGTCCAGGTCATGCAGCGGCCTCCTAACCCGCTTGCCGACCTCACGACGGCCATCACCATGGCCATTACCGCGGGCCAGCAGCAACAGCGGAAACCTGTGGACTTACCAGTGTTTATGGGCTCGCACCAATACTGGCTTTCGTTCAGGAAAGCATATATAGATACAGTGAATAGTTTCAGTGATAGTGAAAACGTTTATAGACTTCGCAACAGTGTAAAAGGACGTGCGCGCGAAGCGATAGAAGAACTGTTGATAAGTGGTGCATGTGCAAGTGACATTTTTAAAGTATTGGAAAATCGGTTCGGGCGTCCCGACGCCATCGCGCTCGCCGAGTTGGAACGCTTGCGGTCGCTGCCGCGGCCAACGGATAACCCAAGAGACATTTGCATATTCGCGAATAAAGTGTGTAATATAGTGGCTACGCTACGCGCTTTGGATAGAGCCCACTATATGTACAACCCGGAAGTCACGAAACACGTGACAGAGAAGCTCGGCATGAACATGCGATATAGATGGTTCGAATTTGTGGCGGGCCAACCTCAAGAAGAGCCTGACCTGCTGAAACTCTCCCGCTTCCTACAGCGAGATGCTGATATCTGCGCGCCGTTCGCTCCGCCAGAAATAGTACAGTCGGCGCAACCGCAGTATCTAGAGCGCCGGCCGCCAACGCATCGAACGCTTGCTGCCATAGAACGCAAACAATGTCCAGTGTGCAACCATGGAACTCACAGCACCGCCCCCGAATGTGCAAAGTTTACACAAGCGGTGCCCGCACAGCGCTGGGAATTTGCGAAAGAAAAGCGACTATGTTTTCGTTGCTTGCGATATAGAAAATATGCACACACGTGCAAAGCAAGGAAATGTGCGATCGACGGTTGCGAGAGATGGCACCACACGCTTCTACATACAGACGAAGAGGTCACCGTGAAGAAAGTCTGCGACAACAAGAAGGAAACGCCAGTTGAAACAGTGACCTGTGCATGGGCTTGCGGACCACACTCTTTTCTGAAGATTTTACCAGTAAAAGTGTCCGGGCCTCTGGGCACGAAAGAAGCTTGGGCCCTGCTCGACGACGGCTCAACGGTCACCCTCATAGATAGCCAGCTGGCCGAGGACGTCGGAGCGGAGGGACCGCTTGACCCTCTGCGCATTGATGCCATATCGGACTCCACTTTTGAACAAAAACGGAGTCAGCGAGTGAAGATAGAACTAACAGGCGCAGGTCGAAAATATGCAATCCAAGCGCGAACGATGAGGAACCTTGCACTATCTGCGCAGCGAGTCGACGAGGGAACGGTCAACGAATGTCGTCATCTACAGGACATAAGAAACCAACTCGTCTACACGTGTGGCCGTCCGAAAATCCTCATAGGCCAAGATAACTGGCACCTGTTAGTGGCGCAACAAATGCGACGCGGCCGTCGTAACCAGCCAGTAGCCTCCCGCACCCCGCTGGGGTGGGTCCTGCACGGCGCACACACACGTGCGCTGGGAGCGTGCGTAAACTTCTTGCACGAAAAGCAAGAGACGATCGAAGAACAGATGGAAAGATTCTTCTCAATAGATAGCCTCGCCATCCAGCCTGCGCGTCCAACGAGCGACCCGGAAGAAAAGGCGAGAAAAATTATGGAAGCAACAGTTAGAGAAGTGGAGCCGGGCGTGTACGAAGCTGGCCTGCTGTGGAACAGCAAGAAAATAGAACTGCCACGCAATTACGACAACGCGCTCAGCCGCCTCCACAGCGTTGAAAAGAAGATAGACAAGAATCCAGAACTACGCAAGAAATACGCAACACAAATGGAAGAACTCGTGACGAAGGGGTACGCCGAGCCAGCTCCCGCTACCACAACGCCGGGACGAACCTGGTATCTACCTCACTTCGGAGTCATTAACCCTCTGAAACCCAAGAAGTTCAGGGTGGTGCACGACGCGGCGGCAAAAACAAAGGGGACGTCACTCAACGATCACCTAATGTCCGGCCCAGATTTATTGCAGTCGCTGCCGGGTGTTATGATGCGATTCCGACAACATGCGGTGGCAGTAACAGCCGACATAGCAGAGATGTTTATGCGAGTCAAAGTGCGAGAAGAAGATAGAGACGCACTAAGATATTTGTGGAGAGGAGCAGAGCGAGGCGACACGCCACCCACCGAATATAGAATGACGTCGCTTATTTTCGGAGCGACGTGTTCTCCATCAATTGCGATATACGTGAAGAATTTCAACGCCATGAAGCATCGAAACATAGATAATAGAGCCGCAACGGCAATAATAGAAAATCATTATGTCGATGACTACTTAGATAGCTTCAAGACAGTGAAAGAAGCCATCGACACATCGTCTGCCGTCAAACAGATACACGAGATGGGAAACTTCAACCTCCGCGGCTGGACATCAAACAGCGCGGAAGTGATGATAGCCATGAAGGCCACATCCGAACAGCCGAACGCCGTTAAGCTCAACGACGGCGGCCCGAGCGAACGTGTCCTGGGACTTATCTGGAGACCCGGAACAGACGAACTAAGCTTTAACCTGGACCTGGCACGCATCCCGCCAGCCGTCCTCGAGACCGGAACGCCGACGAAACGTGAAGCACTAAAGATAGTGATGTCATTATATGACCCCATGGGCTTCGCGTCACCAGTCACAATAAGAGCGAAGAGTCTGCTACAAGAAGCATGGCGCAGGGGCATAGATTGGGACCAGCGACTACCCAACGATCTCGCCGATCAGTGGAAAGAATGGCTGACACATCTAAAAGCTCTACGGGATGTGTCAGTACCCCGCGCTTACCCAGGGTTCAGCGACGCCTCCAACCTACAGCTGCACGTAATGACAGACGCCAGCGAGTCAGCCTACTCCGCGGCGCTGTATTGGCGCGCCGAACAACCCGACGGTCGGGTGTACACATCGCTAGTGCTAGCCAAAGCGCGCGTCGCCCCACTGAAGCTCACATCGATCCCGAGACTGGAGCTCCAAGCAGCGGTAATGGGCACGCGCATGGCTGAAGTAGTGAAAAAAGAACATAGACAACGAATAGACAGCACCATCTACTGGACGGACAGCAAGACAGTGCTACACTGGATCCGCAGCGGCTCACGCACCTATCGCCCGTTCGTTGCACACCGCATAGCTGCAATAGAAGAGACCAGTAAAGTCAACGAATGGCGATGGATACCAACGAATTTAAACGCTGCGGACGATGCAACCCGGGACGTACCAGAGAACTTTACAAAGAATCATAGATGGTACGAGCCCAGCCTTTCTGCGTCAGCCACCGGAAGAGTGGCCAGAAGAAAAGGTCTTGCCTTCATCAGCAGACAAAGAGACGCCCATCCTGACTGATGAAGAAAGAACCAACTTTGCAACACACCAAAATGTTGCGATAGTTGCAAGCGAAGCAGTTCCTGAGGCAAGCCGTTTCTCGAAATGGGAAAGATTAGGAGGAGCGACAGCTAGAGTTCTGCAATTTATAGAACTCTGCCGAAGAACAGAAATAGTCAACTACAAGAGAACGAAGGCGAATAGCAAGTCAGATCCCGACTGGCGACATCAAGCTGCACCCACCACGAGGAATATAGAACATCGAATACCGCCAACGACTCCGACGCGTAACTTCATCAAAGTTAGCGTTGACCTGCTGCAACGTGCCGAAAAAATATTACTGCAAGCGGCTCAAGAACAAACTTTCGTCGAAGAGCTAAAAGCCCTGCGAGCTAACCAACCTCTGCCGGCTAATAGCAAACTGAAGACAATAGCAGTCGCCATTGACAACGACCTGATGGTGTTGAAAAGCAGAATCGCCGCCGCAATAGACATCGCAAAAGAAGCCAAACGACCACCCGTCATAGATGGCCGACATAGAATAGCAAGACTGCTGATAGACTACATTCACAGGAAACTCAGCCACGCAAGAGTGGAACCTACTGTAAACGAAGTGAAACAGAAGTATTGGGTGATTCGTCTGCGACCCACGACACGCTAAGTCGTTCACAGTTGTCTGCCCTGCCGCATAAGGCGGGCCGTGCCACCAACACCACCCACGGGAAACCATCCACTCTGCCGCCTCGCACATCACCAGAGGCCCTTCAGCTACACCGGGGTCGACTACTTCGGCCCACTAAGTGTCACCGTGGGCCGCAGCCACCAGAAGAGATACGTAGCTCTATTCACATGCCTCACAACCCGCGCCATACATCTAGAAATGGCGCACTCTTTGACAACGGACTCCGCGATCATGGCACTACGACGCATGATCGCACGCCGCGGATGTCCTACAGAGATCTGGTCCGACAACGGGACTAACCTAAGGGGCGCCGATAAGGAACTAAGAAGAGCCCTCGACACCGCCACGGAGGAAGAGGCGGTGCGAAGACACATCAGTTGGCGCTTCATCCCCGCGGGAGCCCCGTTCATGGGCGGAGCCTGGGAAAGATTGGTGCGGGCAACCAAAGCCGCACTAGAGGTGACGCTACACGAGCGGCACCCTAAAGAAGAGACGCTCATCACGCTGTTGGCCGAAGCCGAATTTACGGTCAACAGCCGGCCACTGACCCACGTGTCGGTGGACCCAAACGACCCTGAGGCACTCACGCCGAATCATTTTCTCCTCGGGGGCTCTGCCTGGGCACCGACACCTGGGACCTTCGAAGAAAGTGATACCGTCGGACGCGCCACCTGGCGCACATCACAAAGACTCGCCGACCTGTTCTGGGCGAGATGGATACGGGAGTATCTCCCAGAACTCCAACACCGGCGGGAGCCGCAAGGGCGCGGCCCCGCGATGTCCGTCGGCGATCTAGTTCTTATCGTCGACGGTACCCTTCCACGCAACACATGGCCGCGGGGAATCGTCACCGCCACGTACCCCGGTGCCGACGGCATCGTGCGAGCTGCGGACGTGGCGACCAAGGGCGGCGTGCTTCGACGCCCCACAAAGAAACTGGCTGTCCTGCCTACGGCGGTGCACCAGTCGACTGCGGTCCAGCACGCGGAAGAAACTTCATCACCACGGCGATGAACGGCGGGAGAAATGTGCGGGACAGCGCAGTCCAATTAGTTTGTAATTATAGTTTAAGATAGGTTAAGATTATATTATAATAGTTATATAAGTATCGTATAGAAAAATAGGCTAAGCACATGTAAATAGATAGTAATAGAAAGAGAAATAAAATAGTATCGGATCCGGCCCCGGCCCCCACGCTCGCCCGAGTGTGAGAAGGACAAACGAACCCGGCGCCCCGGGCCCCCGCTCTCGCCCGAGCAGTATAAATAGAGCCCGCGCGGCGCTGGGTAGTCAGTCGTCTCGGAGTCTTCTCACAGTCGTCAGCCAGCCATCTCTCTGGAAACAACCTCTTCTACGGATCCGATCAGAAGCCGAAAGCGTCGCGTTTTATTTTGAACCCCAAAAAGTGCGGGTCTATACAGTCCGGCCCGTACATATTTACAAAACTTTTTTTGTTTTTGATAATAGCCTCCCTCTCTATTTTAATCCACTTTTCAGGATGCGTTCAAATACACAGGGTTCACAGGGAATAATTCAGTAGTACCTAATTAGAAGACTATAAACATAAATGTGTTATCATTTAATGATGATTTACAATTTTATCTGCCCCGACCAACCAGGGATCGAATCCAGGACCTCAAGCTTCTTAGTCAGGTTCTTTAACCTATGCGCTATTGTTTCTACCAAACAGAACAAGACGTTTTCTGCGTAGTCATTGATAATCGTAGTTTCAAAACAAAATGCATATCGATAAAATTTCTTTATGATCGGGTGGTACATCACTAAGAATAAATATATGTCAGCTGCTGCAAGTTTAAGTAGATTGAATTTGTAGCAAAGTTCAAGTAAAACAAAATCGTTGTATTTGATCATAAAAGAGAAATTTAAGGATAAGTTAATACCCGAATATAAAGTTTTTTAATCCACTGTTTGAAATCATTCTTTGTTACGAGTTTTCCGAGTAAACAACCATTTTAATTAGCAGAAAGAGAAAGTCTTAACTGATTATTGCACCTATTTGCATGAATAGATACATCTCATCGCAAGTTGAGATATATCTTATTAGAAAGACGTAGAGTCCTGTTTACAATAAATTAAATGAAAAGTTCGCTCGACATGTAAGAAATTGTCACTAACACTAACCATATTGTTAAACGTCAAGTCTTCGGTTTTGCATGTTTTGTTGGCTTTGCGAATGTAAATTATAGATTTATTTTAAGTGATAAATAAAGTGCATACAAAGTTAATATCCTATAAGTATAATGCTATTTGTGTAGTTGTGGTGTGGATTAAAAACTTGCCGTTTTATTGACCCATATGTGGACTTGAAAAAAGTTGGTTATACATATTGATTTTTGACGATTTTTACGATGGATATCATCAAAACACCCAAGGTAGGCTTAATTTTAAGACAACAGTAACTTTTTGTTTAACTAAAACTGTACCAGAGTTTCGTTTTAACAGCACAGAAGAATTTGTTATCTCCCTGCATTCAACTGAAACCCTCCCCTTGCCTTATCGTAGTTTATTCAACTTAATAAAAAAAAATGTTATCTGCGCTTCAATTCACTACCACTAGAGTCGAGGATTTTATTAAATAAGATTACTTAGATTATTATTATCAGGGCATTATTTTATTGTTTTGTTGTCCTCTTTGTACTTTGTAAAAACCATAGTAATGTTTATTTCTGATCGGTTGTCACTTTTCGGCACTTTCCGTATTTATTTACTCTATTCTACAGCGCTTCGTCATTCACATGTTGGTCTAATATTTATTTCAATTATTGAAGATCTTAAGTATAAGAAATTTATCAAGTTCTTGCAGTTGATCATACATATGTTTTCACTCTGAGAGGAGGCCAAAAAATTTTTGTCCTTAGCAAAACTAAGACTCCTGAAATGCCTCGTATATTATTTAACCCTTTGTAGGTATACCTACTTAGTCATGGATCTGTGCCAAATTTAAGTCTTTTTTTTTTTTTGGTGATCTCAAAAATTAGTAGGCATTCAAATATAAAAGAGACTTAAATGCACTTTTTTTTGCTTCCCACATGTGTTTTTTATTGATAATAACCATTAATCATTATGTCAATTTCTATTTACAAAATAAGTTTACCTAGTCTTGTTTCTGAATAAACAATTGGAACTGCACATAGAATTATTTCAATATGTCTGATGGAACATTATGCTTGCATCTAAATTTTATTTTATTTCTGATTATACTTATGATCTATTTTATTACTGCATTCAGGCAAGAACATGAATAAGTATAATAACTTTGCACCTTTAGCATAAAGTGTAAAAGTTTATAAAGTAAATTTTACTAACTTCAATTCAAAGGATAATTTTATGACCCTGACTAAATTGCGTCAATGAAAAAAGCATAGTAAATTGTGGAATGGAAGTAGCTTATGCCATAGATTAAAACATCTTTCATCTCAGAAAAATGTATAGATCCCATGGGTAGCAATATCCAAATTTCATGCAGACAAAGCCGCTGGCAACAACTAGTTAATTATAAATCAGGTAAGTATTACTACAGGAAAGTGATTCCTAACCTTTACCCCTGGTACCTGCAAGAATTTTGCAGAAAACCCCTTTAAAGCAAGAACAGTGTGACTCCCTCACTGTCCCCATTTTTGATGGTATTTTGATATTACTCCTCAAAAAACAGTTTTACCCCTTTGGGGGTAAATATCCCCAGGTTCGGAACGGATTGATTACTCTTAAAATATGCACTTTCGTTTTGCACCATAAACCCAAAAATTTACCAAACTAATATTAGCATGACATGCCACATTGTGTGGTTTAAGTGGTTCTATTTAGTGGTCACAGTGTTGCAATTATTTAACCGCACATGTGGTCACAATGATGCGTTTACTTTACCTGAAACAGTCGCAAATGTAGTAACCTACTTCTTATCCCAACATTGTTTGTTCTAACAAAAGCTGTAGTTGCATTTCAGGGTCACGGTTACTCCCGCCCTTTTGACGTTTCTCGTGACGTCACAAACGACGATTGGTGTCCCGCGCGTGAGTAAATTCAGAAATTACGTCTTGACAGCAATTTCCGAAACATCGCCGTCTCTTTTACGCCCTGGCGTAAACTTATCGGCGTCCTTTTCGCGCGCGCATGCTCCTTGTTTTAGCGACGAGATGAAGAAGGAAGAATAAAGGCAGTGACGTTCGGAATAGGGCGGGTTTTACTCTGTAGTAGTGATGGGAAGTAGAATTTTGACCAAACTTTGGTAGATATTTCAGTTGGTGTCACGCTTTTCAGGAGAGCGGGTTTCCATAGACGGATCGGCCATCCCGACAATGTGTTTCATAAGTTTTAATTGGAAAATTTAATTTGCAAAATCGTCGCGTAATCTAAAGTTCCCCCGCCGGCCTGTGAAAAAGTTGGCTCCATTTATTGCTTGTATTCTTGGCAATTTGTTTTTGAGATTTATTGCCGAAGTTTTTGAGAGTTTGGGAGTTAATTTGTTAGTTATGGCGCTGAGTTCGCTTAATGCGTCGAACATGCTCGGCGAGCTTGGCCGGCTAGCGAGCTGGTTGAAAGGGGACTGTCTCGCTCCACAAGAGTACGCTGGTCTGGCTGTCACAGAGAAGGTATAGCTACTTACTCTTATTTTTTAGACCTAGGTAGGTATTTCGAAATATATTATTTGAGAAGGCCACTGTGCAATATAAAAACATGCGGCTCGCCTACATCTTTAACAATTACTGCAACTTGTCACTCTAGAACACTTGTCTCTAGTCACTCGCGCGTTGCCATCCCAAGCATTTCTAGTTTTCCGCGCCGCGCCGGGTAGATTAGTTTCGATAATTTTTGAACTACATTAAATTTTATTTGCTAGGTATTTGCGTATCATATTTTTTCTCTCTAATTGTTTGAGAGATTCCTTTATGGTGCGCTTCCGGAAGAGGAGCGGAGACTGGCGGAAATACAAATTTCTCGACAACGTTACTACTCGATTACGTTACGCAGGATTCGAATATTCGTACTCGGGCCTCAGTCGTGACACGTTTGTCGGTGAAGTGATTGGATGACACCCACCCCTTGACAGTAAACCCCTTACCGGATGTTACTAGCAAAGTGCAGAACGTCTTGTACGAATAGGGTTGCCAGGTCGCCTAACCAAATAGCCGGACAGACCAGCCTGTTTGGCCGGACATTTGGGTATAAATGCCGGACGTCTCCCATTCCTTTCCTGCTCTAAGCTGATATTAAAACAATTAAAATAATGAGACACGAAATCCTCAATAATGTAGGGTATTGAGGATTTCGTGTCTCAGTATTAATTGTTTTAATCTCAGCTTAGAGCAGAAAAGGAATGGAGATGTTATCGCGCTATTTCACCTCTGCCAAAACTCTCACATTAAGTCTGAACAAAATGATCAGGGTCTGTTGATTGTTTGCGTGTTTTTGGCATTTGTGTGAAAGTTTTGTTTTAGTGTGTGTTTGTAGGAACGTAACAAGTTTTGACATGAGCGCAGACGTGTGCTGTACGTGTGTGTTACTCATCCCCCTCAAAAAGTGGCAGAAAAAATTTAGTGCATAGATAAGCCAAAGGCGCCTCCCTTCTGTCTGCTTTATGAATCTCAGTAAAAATTGTATGTAAAATCAAGCTTGTTTGAAGATGACCATAAATCGTGTTAAATTCTAATGAAATACGGGCGCGGGATTGCGGACTACGGGAGCGACCGACAGCCGACTCGCCTGCGCTCGGCCACGCTCGGCACTCGCTCGTTTCCGAAATGTAAAAAGCCTAACAAAAGCCGGACAATCCGGACACCGGGTGGTAGAACCCTGTGCGAAGTCCGTCCGGATCGCTACTACCATCTTACTTGCTAATCCTGCCGTTAAGCAACAGTGCTTGCACTGTTGCGCTCCGGTGTGGAGAGTAAGACAGCCGGTGTAATTACGGGCACAAGAGGCATTTCATCTTAGCTCTCTACGTTGGCAACGCACCTGCAAACCTCTCGAGGTTAGGGTGTCTATGGGCAGTGGTGATCACTTACCATCAGGTGACCCACTGGCTCGTTTGCCTTCCTTTGCGTATAAAAAAACCGTTTCTTTTGGCCGGACACGCAATCAAAAAGCCTATGTCCGGCTTTATCCGGACGCCTGGCAACCCTATGTACGAAGATTAGAGAACATAACGGACTCTAGACGTTGAGTCTCGCCGGATTATGTAAAGCTAAAGCGCTTCCAGTCTGCTGGGTCGAGTGCACACGCCGCGGCTCGCTGACAACCCGCAAAAGACGAGATAGCGCTTTGTATTTGGGTCATTCATTGCCACTCGTTGCCATGGAGATGTCCCCTGGGTAACACAACAAAAATATGATTATCTAAAGATTATAGAAAGACGGGTGTTATAAGTTTGACCTGTGTATCTGTGTATGGTGAGGATCGCGGGATCGCGGTGGATGCGGAAAGCACAAGACCGGTCTGATTGGAGGGCCTTGGGGGAGGCCTATGTCCAGCAGTCGACGTCTTTCGGTTGACATGATGATGATGATGATCTGTGTATGGGTGTGTCTGTCTGTGGCATTATAGCTCCCAGACGAATGGACCGATTCCGGTGCGGTTTTTTTAATCGAAAGCTAGTTTAATCGAGGTGGTTCTTAGCTAAGTTTCATTCACCCGTTTTTTAGATATTGTACTTTGAAGTAACAATGTCGGGGGTTTTTAAACTTTGTAAGTTCGGTTATTTTGAATTGTCGGTTTTGGAATGCTAAAGGGAACGTCGCTACAGTGTCTGAGAATAAAGGGCTCTAAATTGTGAACATTCCTGATACCACATAACCGACGTAACAGTATGTTACATTATATGTATATTATGCTCAATTGTGTCTGTGACTAGGTATATTTATTTTAAAACGACAACCGCGTAGCCTAGTGCAGAAGTTCTCAAACTTTTTTCTCGTAGACCACATTCAAAATTTTATTGGTTTCGGTGGATCTGCTACAATTAGGTACCCATACCCATAGCACAGGCTTTGCCTAGTTTTGGACTAGGTCAGGTCAGTTAGTGTGAATTGTCCCACAATATTTATTTATTTAAAACTATACTCAGAGGCAAAATTAATCGCCCACCATTTTTTCCTTGATTAATGTAAAAACTGTTATTTAAATAAATAACACTTTTACAATAAATAGTAGAAACAGGATGGGCGATAATTTTGTCTCTGAGCATAGTCTTGTGACGACAATCGCAATATTAGAGCTCACTCTAGACAGACATGTGATAGACACTTAAATGAAAATATCTCTCAGAAGGTCTAGCACAACTCACAGTGCGAATTCAATCTCGCGCGAGAACAACTTCCCGTCCTTTTCTGTCGCTCAGAATGCAACGGGACGGGTAATATAATCTCGCGCGACAAACAAAGTCGCGGCCACTCGTGCTAGCCCTACAGCTTCGTCTCCAATGATCTGTTGAGAATGTTTTTCGATTGAACCATTAAAAACTGTCATTTCTGTCATCGGATGAGACGAGTGATAGGTGAAATTCATCCTCAAAATCATCGAATTTCGGCAAACCATGTTATCGCCCGATAATATTAAACTTAACGACATAATAATTCGCGATTTGCCTCATTAGCATAATCTTATTATTCAAGAACGTTTCCAGGCGACGCTTCAATTACTTGAGGGGTGTTTGAGACCACTCGATCCATTTGGCTGAAGAATTAACTGTCACAACCATGTAATTCACTTGACAAAACATGTTGTTGATTTATACGATATAGGTAGTGATGTGATATAGTCAAAGATATATATATATATATATATATATATATCTTTGACTATATCACATCACGTTGTGACAGCTAATTCTTCAGCCAAATGGATCGAGTGGTCTCAAACACCCCTCAAAACCCTATCAAAACATTTCCTATGCAAATATATATATATATATATATTTGCATAGGAAATGTTTTGATATTAATATCGATATTTGTACGCAAAAATTTTACCTGCACTGTAACGGTAAGTAAGTTCTCCATGTTTAGGACAAATCATGATTACTTTTCTCGATGGCCGATGGAGCCAGAAGGTTCTCGAATGGCGTCCGCGGACCGGGAGACGAGCTGTAAGGTAGGCCTCCAACAAGATGGAGCGATGACGTGGTGAGGATCGCGGGATCGCGGTGGATGCGGAAAGCACAAGACCGGTCTGAGTGGAGAGCCTTGGGGAAAGCCTATGTCCAGCAGTGGACGTCTTTCGGCTGACATGATGATGATTAGTTAGATCTCGCAGCTGTGCTAGAACCGTTATCCCCTTCCGACAACGCATGTTTGCGTTTTTGTGACTTCTTAATGCCGCTGTCAACATTCTAACACTTTTGTGTCTTTAAAATCGTTATGATATTAAGATATGACATTAGACCGAGACCGAAGAGAGTGAGCGAAAATCAGCACAGATGCAATATACTACAAAAAACGTGAAGTAGAAGACGTGAACATGACATTAGTTTCATGAAACCTAGTGATAGTCGTCAGGATAGAGTTCCTGCGAAACTTTGGTTTTTCAAATTTCGCGAGGCTAATAGATTGACCACGTCAACGATGCATGTAGACTAAGGCTGCAAGGCTGGGCCACGCTCTGCTCTCCTATCTTCATCAACAAAACTCGTGTCAGAGACATTTTTTTTGTGAATGTGGCTTGGATGAGGGTTTCCCAGATCACATTTTCTTCGAATGTCCTAAATTATCTTCCTTTTTGTAGGATCCCCTTCCTCCCTTCATTCCTCGTCCTAACTTTAAATTCCTTCGTCGTTATGTCTTACTCCTTTTATTAACATTTTGTGTGACTTTATTATTTGCTCTAAAAATATAAGATTGTGGTTTTACTGACTCTCCATTTGTGTAGGTAATTGTAATGTTTTTGTAATTATCCTAGGTTGACTACCATATCAGCGATCATCGGAATTGTTTTTTTTTTCTAAATTAAATCAACCGAACAATGTCATCAATTACATTAACCCTGAAAACTGACATTCGCCCAAGTCTTCTGGCCGCTATTAAGGGAAATAGGATTATAGCGATAGATGAGACCCCTTCTGATAACTAGCCAGTGATTACTGATTACAAAATCGTCTACATAATAAAGCGAGTAAGACGAGCATGCAATTATCTAATCCCATTATTATTTTAAATATTACGCTTGTTAGTTACCTAAAACAAAATTAATTACCAGGATTGTTTACAAAAATCATTTTCCCTCTAAATCAACAATGTGAAGCTGAAAAATACGAAATGAATAGGAAATTTTGAACAATAATTTTGTTCTGAATAGATCGTCTCAGTTTTGCTTTTGAAGTTCTCTCGGGCGTTTACAATAACTTTTAATTGAAACAAAGAAAGAAAGAAACATATATTTATTAGAAACTAATTCGACACATACACATACAGATAAAAACAAATCAATAATCAACAATAACCAGACAATGCAAACACTATTAACTAACAAAGACAGCTTAGAAACTAACGATTAAAAATATGTGCCGAATAGCACTAAAAGGGTCACCCTCAGCATGATGCTACGGCAAGCCGTAGCGCTGGTTTTCAGAGCTGGTTTTTAATTGATACCGAATAATAAGGCTTGTCTAAAGAAATGTTTCATTTCACATAGCCCATTACATAATTTAGTACGTTAGCGGTACTAAGCAGTTTGCTTAAGTTATTAGTTATCCTCTGATTTTCATCATGGTGGACTTCTATACAACAAATGATCACGATTTTGTCACTAAAAACTATTAAATTAATATAACTTGCATAACTTTAAATAAATCAAGACTTTCTGCGTTATTGTTACTTGTTTACGTATGATTTCATTCCCGCCATTTTTTTATGTAAAAAAAGTATATTTTTCTTTTTAATACTGCCAAGCTATTTAAGACATTGATAAAAATGTTAAATTTTGAATAGAACGCCTGCATACAGCCACCGGTTTGACTGAATGAGACATGTCACTGGATGTTTCCATGGTCTATTTTACTTTATAAAAAGTTAAAAACAAATGAAAAACAGTCCAGCAATCCGATTTATGGACATGTGATCGCGCCTGCAATGTAATGCGGCCGTCAACAAGGCACTTCGTGTTCTGTTCTTCGAGTAAAATGACAACATTTCCGACAATGTTTGAGAAAAATATACAAACTGTTGTGTTAGCCGACTCAAAACTATATAGGCAGGTACACTTACAGTCCGCGCGTGAGCTTCGAGGAATCGGGGCTAGATTTATTTTATTTTATAACAAGCACATACTAACTACTATACTTATAGAATAATTTCGTAATTATTTATATGAGCTAGTGTTGTTATTATTTAAATGAGCTAGTGAAATCCTAACTAATATTATAAATGCGAAAGTAACTCGGTCTCTCTGTGTCTCTGTCTGTCTGTTTGTTACCTCTTCACGGGAAAACCGGTGCACTAATCTAGATGAAATTTGTTAAGAAGATAGCTTGAATATTGAGGAATAAAGTAGGCTACTTTTTATTCGGGAAAATTATATAGTTCCCGCGGGATAGCGATAATTGAAATCTACGCGGACGAAGTCGCGGGCAACAGCTATAAGGACGTTATGTGTTTGATAAAATAAAACAAACCCAGCCCCCGATTCCTCAGAGCTCGCGCGCGGACTGTACCTACCCAATATCCTAGAAAAACATTTCCAGAAAACCTATCACGTTAACTGTTTACGTTTTATATCAGCCTGTACCTACTTATATTACTGGTGGAAAGCTGTGATGAGAAGCTACCGTTGCTTGGTGATCGCGAAATCTTTCTTAGAACACTGTTAGTTGTGTATTTATTATTGTCTAAAGTTAGGTTTTTACAATATTTATATAAAAAGTACAAAACATTATAAAAACCTAACCTAGGGTGCCGGCAGCGAGGCGGGGCGACAGAGAGAGGAACCTCCTGACTATCCGAGCCGTGTCCAGGAGTACCGCCTTCTGTATCTGTTATTATTATTAACCATACGAGGGCTGTTTGATAAGTACCCGTTTTCTAAATATATTAATATCACTGGCCGCAAATAAGTATACCACCTTTTTAAGCCATTTTTCAGAGGCGGGAAAATTTAAAAAAAAATGGCATTCTTTTGTTTTTTTTCTCATTTGACAACGATTCAGTGAAGGCGTGAACTTAAAATTGTTAAAATGGAGAAAGAACAGTATCGGTCTGTAATTAGATTCTTATTTTTGGAAGGAAAAACATGTGATGAAATAAATGTAAGAATGCAAGCGGTTTACCATGAATGTGCTCCATCTATGACAACCGTCAGATATTGGCATAACGAGTTTAAGCGGGGGAGAACAACCGTATTTGATGAGGATCGCCCAGGCCGGCCAGTTGAGGTGACTACAGACGATATGGTTAAGAAAATTTAAAATATCGTTTTAGCCGACCGCCGAATTAAACTTCGAGAAATCGTTGATGCTGTAAACGTTTCAATCGAGAGGGTACAACACATATTAGAAGAAAAATTGGGTATGAAGAAAGTATCGGCGAGGTGGGTGCCGCATTTACTCACGGAGGAGCAAAAACGGAACCGACTGACTACTTCGGAGCAGTGTTTGGCCGTGTTCAAACGTAACCCGAAGGAGTTTCTGCGTCGTTTCGTGACCGTGGACGAAACGTGGGTCCACCACTACACCCCGGAAATGAAAGAGCAGTCGAAGCAGTGGATTTTACCGGGTGAACCTGCTCCAAAGAAAGCAAAAACCGTCCCATCGGCTGGAAAGGTCATGGCGACCGTTTTTTGGGATTCGCAGGGTATTATACATATTGACTATTTAGAAAAGGGAAAACTAATAACAGGGCAGTACTATGCCAATTTATTGGATGAATTTGACGCCGTGTTGAAGGACAAACGACCCCATTTAAAAAAGAAAAAAGTACTGTTTCATCACGACAACGCCCCGGCTCATTCGTCCAGAGTTGTGACGGCTAAATTAGCACAGTTACGCTACGAACTATTGTCTCACCCCCCGTATTCTCCAAATTTGGCCCCATGCGATTTCTTTTTGTTTCCCAACCTAAAAAAATGGCTCGGTGGCAAGCGATTTGGATCAAATGACGAAGTCATTGCCGCCACAGAGGCCTATTTTAATGACTTTCCAAAATCATAGTTTTTGGGCCACATAAATTAAATATTGCACTAACAGCCGTATCGCCTAAACAACAACGGAATAGACAAAGGTCTATATTAGAATACTTCTCAAAGGTGACATACGTTGACTGCGTGTCTATGGGTGGCTCAGAGACTGATGCCGGTGACTGTAACTCTAACAATACTTTTTTTCGAGCCTAATATGGAAGGTGTAAAGATTATGCATCAAAATATCTCAGGGTTTCTCAGTAAAAAGGATTTGATTGAGGTAACCTTAGGTGAAATTGCAAAACAAAACAATTACATAGATATTCTGTGCCTCAGCGAGACATTCATAAGAAGAGGAGATGAAGCCAATCTCCATCTAAATCAATTTAGATTGGCACAATCATTCTCCAGAACCGGCATGAAACGTGGTGGTGTTTGTATATTCTGCAGAGATCATATAGAGTATAAGGAAATATCTGTATTGAATGAATTGACAGAGGAACTTACGTTTGAATGTTGCGCCATTGATATGCCTTATTATAGCTGCATTGTTGTATGTATTTATCGGACGCCGAATTCAAGCTGTTCTGTCTTTTTACAAAAATTGGAATACTTATTAACTAAACTACGTAAAAAACGACAAAGAAAAATAATTTTGCTTGGTGATTTTAACATTAATACATTGAAGGAATCACCGGCAACTGTGGAACTTAACAGAATAATTTTAAACTATGGCTACAATTCCCATATTAAAGTACCAACTAGACAAGGCGCTTGTTTGGACCTTGCAATCAGTAATATCCCAAACGCCCAGGGGGAGATCCTGCCGCTAGGCCTATCTGACCACGAAACAGCCCAAGTTATTTTTGTTCCGATAAACGAAAAAATCGTACTACCAAAATATTGTTACGTGAATAAACGTGACTTCAGTCCAGAATATGTCGGCAAATTTCTTGAATGTTTGAGTGGTCTAACTTGGTCAGAAACATATAATGAACAAACTGCTAATGCTGCATTTAACAGCTTTCACGAGATGTACTCACTGTTATTTAATTTATGCTTCCCTGTAATAAAAGTGAAAGTTCTAAGTAGCAAAAAACCAAATAAATGGGTTACTAAAGGAATAAAAGCATCTACTGTTACTAAAAGAAAGTTAAGATTTAAATACTACTCCTTACGAAATGACATACACAGGTCTAAATACTTAAGATACAATAAATTATTAAAAAAATGTATAACTTGGGCCCAAAAAATAACTAATTCTAAATACATGACGAATAGCAAAAATAAGTGCAAAGCGTCATGGAATTTAATAAAAAATAACACTGGCCGTTCCATAAAACACATTCTAACCAGTAGTCTAAACAAAATAAAATATGGGAATGACACAATTACTGACCCGAACATTATAGCCAATAAGTTTAACGATTATTTTATTGAACTAACTAATAGGGAAAATACTTCCAGTCGCCCTTATTCGTACCCTATTAAAGGTACAGACTCTTGCATTTTCTTACATCCAGTGAGTGAAGATGAAGTCTTAAAGATTATAATGTCACTGCGGAACACGAATTCAGTGGGCTTCGACGAAATCCCAACTAAAATTCTTAAACACTCTGCGTCATTTATTACACCTATCTTGACATATCTTATAAATGAATCACTCATACAAGGAATATTTCCTGACCTAATGAAAGTGTCGATCATCAAACCAATTTTTAAAAAAGGTGATAAACTAAATATGGATTGCCACAGACCGGTGGCGTTACTCTCTGTGGTATCCAAAGTTTTCGAAAAGGTCATGCATTTAAGAATCGTATCTTTCTCAGATCGATACAGAGTTTTGAAAAAGGAACAAAATGGCTTTCAAAAAGGTAAATCCACGACACTAGCCATTTTCAATCTGGTCAAAAATATAATGCTAAATATTGATAATAAAATTCCATGCACTGCAATATTTTTTGACATGAGCAAGGCATTCGATTATGTTTCACACGAACTTCTTCTGTCTAAATGCGAAAAACATGGTATTCGAGGAAAAGCCAATGATTGGTTAAAAAGCTACCTCTCAGATAGATCTCAGCAAGTAGAAGTCTCAACTCTGTCTGAAGGTTGGGTACAAAAACATATAAAATCTGATAGTAGGTATAACAGAGTAGGCGTTCCGCAAGGCAGTATCTTGGGGCCATTGCTCTTTTTAATTTACATCAACGATCTGCCTGATGTTACTAGCCATACTTACACTCTGTTTGCTGATGATATATCGGTTATAATACCAAGGAGAGATAATTTCAATGATTTTGAATATAATAATGACATTAATAATACAATCTTTAAGATAATTAAATGGCTAAAGGATAATAATTTGAAAGTAAATATAAGTAAAACGACATATATACAATTCCATACTAATCGAGGTAAAAAACAACAATTAAAATTAACATATGACAACAATTTAATAGCTGAAGCTAATCAGACAACTTTTCTAGGAATAATCATTGATGACATTTGCTCATGGAAATCACACATTGAAAAGATATGTAGTAGATTGAACAGCTTTGCGTACGCTTTGTGGCGCTTGTGCAAACTCACTAGTAGACAAACGGCAATCCAAGCTTACCATGGCTATGTATCCTCGGTTCTCAGATACGGAATTCTAATATGGGGGAATTCGGCGCACATAAATAGAGTTTTTATTGCACAAAAGCAATGTATTCGTGGCATATGTGATGTTCCTCGGTTTACTACGTGTAGGCCACTTTTCAAAGATCTGAGACTGCTGACGGTACCATCTTTGTACATATTCGAGCTGTGTATTTTTGTCAAATCACACCCGGAACTGTTCAGAACAACAAGTGATACATGGGCTTATACTACTCGGTACCCAAATAAACTCTCACTGCCAAGGATTAAAACGAAACTGTTCAAAAATAATTGTTTTCCTATGGCGATCCGCATATTTAACAAATTACCGAAACTATTTCAAGACTTATCAGTCAACGAGTTCAAATACAAGCTGCACAGATGGCTTAAAGAAAAGTGCTTCTATTCAGTTAAGGAATTCATGGAATGTAATAATAATAATTGATAAATAATTCGATAATTTTATATTGGTCTGTCTAAATGGCTTAGTATTGGTGGAAACGGCCACAGTTTCGTAGCGTAGGTACATCTTCGCAGCATAGCTGCATAGCACATCTCTGGTGGAAAGGCACCCTTAGTTTAAAAAATTTGGTTTGCTCCCACTTCCATGTCTTTACATAAGGGATGCATGACTATTTGTAAAAAATAAGCCCAGCTATTTCACTTTTCGCAATTTAACTGTGCGTCATACAAGGGCTCAATACAGGAACCTGTTAAGCCAGCGTCCTAGCCACACCTATATTTATAAGAAAAACTGTTTTAATATGAGTATACGCCTGTACAATAACTTGCTCGATGAAATTAAAGTAGAAAATAAGACATCTTTTAAAATTAGGTTAACTAAATGGCTTCATCAAAATTGTTTCTATAGTACTAATGAGTATTTGGCACAATGATAATTGAGTGTTTAGTTATCAATTGTATTATGTATTATTATTATGATTTGCACACCTGCTTGCAGGTTGAGTACGCATGCCCTAACACTATTATCTTTAAGACCTGTAAGTAACCGTATTCTTGCAAATAAATTATTTCTATTCTATTCTATTCTATTCTAAGGTTTATTGAAGCTTGAGTATAGGTGGAACAAATGTATAGAGTTAAAAGGTGACTACGTAGAAAAATAAATGCATACATACAAAAAAATATGTTTTTTTTTTTCCATAAACGGGTACTTATCAAACAGCCCCGTATAAGCTATGTTGATCCGTATTCTCTGGATCAAATTAGCACTCAAAAGTATTTTAATTTTAATTTGTGGGTACAAAGTTGCAGGGCGATGGTTTACGTTAGTATATATATTCTTTGGCGATGGTACGATTCGAAAATGCACCGGATATAATGAAGGATGTCTTTTGCGTTACCTTTAATTTGAAAGGAACGTGGACGTCGTGCGGATATCGTATAGCTATAAGTATAGTTTTTGTTTTATTTGTAAAGTCTTGCCTCGTATGCTGTCTGCCCAGGCGGAAAGGCAGGAAACGTGCGACCCGACCTTATTGGGGCACTCGTGAAATTGCCGAGATTTGTGCCAAATCCTCTCGACCTTTTGTTCCATATCCCTTTTTATCAGACTATTTTAGTAGACGATGTTACAGTTTTGAGCCGTTTTTATTATGTAACTATGGCGGACGTTTTCAGGACTATTAGGGTATGTTTATTGCAAAAACTGCTGCTTGAATTAAGTTTTTGACCGGCAGAGTGATTGCGTAACTATTTTGACACTCGTCATCGGATTGGAATGTCAGTTTTTGTACTACAGTGACAGCTAGCTGTTTCCGATACCAATTGTCAGCCCAACGTAATCGAGTAGTAACGTTATCGAGAAATTTGTATGACGTTTGGAACAGCGTCCGCCCGTGAATGTATTTAATAATAATAATAATCGTTTATGCAATAAACGTACCCTAATAGTCCTGAAAACATCCGCCAAAGTATACTGATCTCGCTTTTGAGGTTTCCGCCATGTGGGATGTTGACTCAACAATGATTGTTCCGATAGTTGTTAGCGCCAATGGACTCATAGCAAAAAGCCTCTATCATCATCTTAAGAGACTCTCATTAGGCTTCTCGTTAAGATTCTCGATTTCGATACGATCACGTTACGTTACGCAGAATTCTAATATTCGAACTCGACCCTCTGATACCAATTGTCAGCCCATACAAAATGAACACTGATAGTGAACTAGGGCTATTTATCCTACTCAATTCGTATTTCGAGTTCAAGACCGTTTTTCTCCGTTTTCGAATAGTATCAGCTGACCGTGATTTGACCAATTACCGTCGAATCACGATCCGCTCCTCTCCGCCTCCAGTGGAAACAAGAACCCTGAACTGAAACAATACAAGTTACTTCAGTTTTTGTTGTGTGGTTTATCTCGTCACCAATGTTTCGAGCTCTTTGTAAGACTCCCAAGTTTTAAGATCCCTAGAGCACGGGTAGCAATTATTCTTTGATATTTTTTCTTTTATCTCCCGGGAAGAAAGTAATATTTCTCACGCTTCCGTGACTACGATACATGCTCTGATAGCAATGATATTAAGTAAAGATACGTCATGTGCTCACAAAACAATCGTAAAACATCTTTCGAACATCATGACAATTGCGTCCAAGTTTGGATCTTATTCGAGAGCGACTTAGGCCAAAGAGGCTTCAATTGTAACCTTTTCTGCGCTTCATTTTCGGCGTGCTGATGATATATCTACCTCTTTTATACCTATATATGTAATATCATTGTCTGTTATTGTTAATTCTTTTCAGCAAACAGAGTACTGCTTTGATGTTGCAAAATATGAATAAAATTTGCAATTTAAAACTTAATTTAAGTGAATGACATTACTTTTGTTACAAGTTGTTGAAGCTATCTCATCATGTCATGCAAGTCAGGAATCATATCAACAATATACGTCGATGATTTAATAATTTAATATATACCAGACAGACAGACTGCATTTAAAGTAGGTGCAATACGTGACATTGCATTCGTGCCAACAGATTTTATTGGACCATTCAAAAGTATCTGAGGATTAATTGGCTGCACCGTTACTAACTATAACAGGTAATTTATAAAAGTTTTTATATAAAGTGAACTTTCAGCTATAAATTGCCAAATACCCCTTTAAAATTTCCCTAAAGTTTGCGTACGGGACTTTTCTTTGATGTCGCCTCGTAATGAGTACCTTTTCCTGCCTTTTACCATATTCACACGTACTTTCATACGTGCTCATTACAAGTGTGAATAACGCCTCATGAGTGTAAAATTTGAGACGTAGAGCTCAGGCATATTTGCGTTCAATTCTCTCATATCATCAGAACGTCAGAACTTTTCCCGTTTGTCGCTCAGTGCGTCTCTTTTCTACTGGGTTAGTCTGAAAAGGACGAATGAACGATTTGCTAGAAAATTACGCGCGTACTTGGATCTCGGAGCTCGGAACGCTCAAGCTTAGACGAAGTCAGATGAAAATGACAAGTTGAAGCCGCATGATTTTACAAGGAATGCTAAAGCTCCTGTCAGGCTCGAGAAATGGAGTTCTTAATCTTAGATGAGTACACATTAAATACAACATAAGCGAGTAACTTTGCATATACCTACTCGTAAGTAGGAAGTTGGAGCCTACACCCCATTCCTTGTAAAGAAATTTGTACTAACCTGACCTAATCAACTTAGAAAAGTTGAAAACCCCCCGAAATTTTCATTTCAAAGTTCAATATCTCGAAAATCGCTGAAGTGATTTTGATGAAACTTAGCTATGAACCACCATGTGGATTAAACTAGCTCCAAATCGCTCCATTCGTTTATGAGCTACGCCGCTACAGACAGACACTAGATCTAGATAGACGCACAGATGCACACGTCAACTTTCAAACACTCTCCTTTTGGGTCGGGGGTTAAATTCACTTATTTCTATCTTAAATTTTGCCGTCTCAGTAAACTTGCTGTCGTTAGGCAATCCAGTCTCTGCTTGCTATCTGCCGATGGGAGGACGGTAGGTCATCTACAGATAGCTAAAGCAAATTGTTCGGCAATTCAGTCAAATAATTCGTCAGTATAAAACAAAAAAAAAAAATCCCCGTACAATGACAATGCAAAGAAAAATCCGTTAAGCAGCTGGACCAGCCATCCAGCTACTTAACGGATTTTTCTTTGCATTGTCATTGTATGTTGAATTTCATACTATGAATGTTTCATAAAAATAAAAGCAAAAATAATCAATAAATCGATTATTTTCATTTAAAAAATATTCCGACGAATTGAGAACCTCCTCTTCTTGAAGGCGGTTAAAAACAAGAGATAGACGAAATGTTTTGAACGGCTGTTAGGCGTATTCCTTGATGACGGTCCGAGACCGGTCAAGAGAGGGACAATGGAGGGCGTGGCGGAATAGGAATGGGAGACTTTCAGTCTAAGAATAATGAAAATTATGAACTACTTTTACTTAGTATAGTATAACGCTTCAGCCGGATCAAGCAGCTCCTTAAACATAAGATTACCTAGGATTACCTTAAATTAAATTCGAACCCAACTTTCAGACGGCTCTGCACGCTAACTTGTTGTAAGTTGGTGCAGTAATTTCATTTCCCGTTGGAACCCGCTTTGTGACTCGTCCCAAATTTGGTACTATAGGAGGAACAGTAATTGAATGTACTTCTAACATAGATTTTGATTCTGCTTTCTACTCAAAGATGTTCTCTTCGTATACCTCTTATATGAGTGGTTTATGGGAAACGTTGGTAAACCGACACAATTTTTGCGGTCTCTTTTTCACGATGTAGCCTTTGATGAAAGACAAATTCGGTCACACCAAGGAAAATAATTTTCGTCGGGTAAAAAATAATACAGCGCTGAAAATTACACTCAGAAGGTGGGATTTAAACTACTTTTACCTACTTACTAAGCTTAGGGGACCTAAAGTCGTTTATTTTCCTTTTCGCTTTAATGCGGTATTTTAAAATGATGGAATTGTAATCTGGCCATTAATGTGTCAATGGATTGTCAGCTCAATCTCTTTGATCCATTTCCTTTGCAAAACCATTTTCGAAGGGGAAGAAATACGGTTGCTCGCTTCATCCGACACTTATTTCTCTTACAGTTATTGTCTACTAAAACTAACCCAAAGATGACCTAATAATTTAACGCATATATATAACCACCATGCCATTTATAGACCCTTAGGGACGTTCTCTGACTGAATCCACGCCGAGCTACGGAAATAAACTGACCAATCAAATAGATGAATTTATCCTGCATGTATGTTAGTGTCGAAGTTAGTATCTCCAATCATTCTCCAATTGACAACATTTCAAAATGTATAATGATGCCTAAATCGAAAACCATTTCGGTAAATATGCTACCTGAACGTAATAAAGCAGTAGTTTTTATATTGTTTTCTTTACTAGTTTTCAAGAAAATCGCGAAAATGTATAAACCGGAAGTGTGACGTCATTACTGTGGCTGTAAAGGAACAATACTTTAGTCCACTATACTGTCTATAGTTAAGAAAATTTGTATCACTTCCGGTTGTCACAAAGTTCAAATTAAGCTGTCATTGTGACTGCGTCATTCATACGTTTGCTTTGACATTCCTCGTTTCTCAGCGTTATTTCGAAATTTGGATTGATATTCTACGACTTGGCATTACTTAATTACGGACATGGCTTCTTCTTTTCACTGTAACTTGGCTTAGAATTCGGACTTCGTTGCTTCTTTCAACGGTAACCTGGCTTTTTAAATTGGACATCGCATCGCATCGGACTTGTTTGAGTTTTCTCTGCTGAAATGAAGACCCCAGATGGATTCATGCAAGCTAGCAGCACAAACCTGCCCTGGGTGGACACTGCAATGGTGCTGGAATTCACGCAAAGTATAATTTGGCCGGAATACGAGGTGCAAAAGCTGCTTTGTCATCTCGAACTTCGTACGTCTCAAGTGCAGTTGTGTACGTCGAAGTTTGACGAGACACTGATAAATGTTATGTGCAATGTCGTATCGTTATGTGTAAAATAATGCCCAATCATATTGTACAGGTTATTAAATAATCCGTTTGTTTTTAAATTTATTATTTTATTTCAAAGTTAGTGAGTAATGGGATCAGTTATAGGAGTTAATATAATTAAGTATATGACTTTGAGGCTTAAGATAAATCCTTCCGATATATTAGGAATCCGGTCCAGCCCGGCCCGGCAGCTCGACACCATTCCGCTTGGCTTCCAACAGGCACGCAAAAGAAACGTTTTTGTGGTGCCACTGTAGTATTATTTTTGCAAGTGGTTATATAACAGTATTTAGCCATGGGCAGGGGTTTATAGGGCTCTCGAGATGCCATATTTCCTTACTTTTTTACGTTTTCTTACTCGTTAAACAGAACCTAACCTCAGAAAGAAATGACAACAATTTTATTGACAGTTTCAACACTGACGCGAAACGAACGCCATATATGTCAACATTGTCAACGCTCAGAGGTTTTTTCAGAAAAATAAGTGGCACAGGTAATACAGTCTTACAGCCACACTAATGACGTCACGATTTACTTACGACCTTTTGGAATTCGCTACTTTTAGATTAGATATTTTTGAATGAAAAATAGGATTTTTGGAGAAAGAAAAAAAACACGTGAACATTAAAATTACATTTTCTTTCGATCTAGAATTTAAATTGGACAACATGAAATTTTGAAATGTTGTCAATTGAATAGTACGAGTACATTACATTTTATGGCATTAATAGTTTGTAGTACTTGTAGTAGAAGTAGAAGTATTTTTGCCATTAAAAATAATGCCCTTTTCTTTAAAAACGTACATTGTTGGGCTGAACCTAACTTCTGTTTATTTAACTTTGTTTTTGTAATACAGCCAATTCCAATTATTTTGTGAGAACTGAACGCTGAGATAACATGGCCGGAGGGCTTGTTCCTTTTGTTAGTGACAAACGAGCATTTTTCAGGGCAAAAGATAAACATCCACATTGTTAGCTTACTTCAAGAGGCAAGCTGACTTTTTATTAATTTACGTTATAGCTCCTAGCCGGCTTTCGCTAAATTGGTCCTTTGTGTAATTAAAGAAAATGCCAACTGTTAAAATGTGCCTCGGTAAAAGAATGTTCTTATCTGTGTGTGAGTTGAGTGTGGGTCGACTCTGTAGATGTAGGTTAGAGAGGCGCATTATTTATCGAAGTGGAATAAGAGGCAAGGTACATTATTAATGGATTTAATGGAACGTTGTAAGGTTGAAAAGGATCACTTTATTTTTAAAAACCGCCCATCGATAAAATCACAGACACATTGATGTTCTTCAGGATATAAAATGAAGGACGAATGGTCCTCCGGCACTCGTTTACCGAACGAAACGCAAAAAGGATCCTACTTTATCGGAATGTTCCGTGCGAGGATGTTGTACTACAGAAGTAAGAAAGAATCCGCATTGCTTTCTTAGTATAACTGTAACGTCTTAAAGTTACTACTCACAACATATCATAATGACAAGTCTTTACCGCGCCATTCTCTCAATATGTGCTCGAAGACGTTGCACAGATACTGAGACACTTTGTAAATACTTAGATCGATGCCCGACTGACTTCGACAGTGACATTGTGAAACGTGAATCTGTGAAAGTTACATTCAGTGACCTTTCGAAAAGGATCGTGCTCATTCTATCTGATTTGGGGTTAGATTTAGAGGCTGTTTTTGTGGTATAATGGCAGGCAATGCGGGTTTATCTGACGGGCAAAACGTTCCTATGTCGAGGTTCGTTTCGCGTATCGGTTGTGTTTTTGCGATTGGCTGTTTTGGATGTAGCAGATGTAATTTTGACAGGCATCTACGTTATTTTGACAGTCAGTTAAGCCTCATTGTGGACGTGCAAAGCCTTTGCTTCCTTTTTTGTTAACTCGCTCACAATCAACATCGTGCATGTTCATTTTGTATGAGCTGACAATTGGTATCGGAAACATCTAGCTATTACAGTCGTACCTACAGAAACTGTAATTTCAACCCGATGACTGATACTATACATTTTAGTGTTCTACGGTTAGGAGTTACGTCGAAACCTCGGACTGTGTATAACCTTCTAGTTATGCGAGCCCTGGGGTGCAGAGTTCGCAGAACTATTTTGGGATAGAAGGAAAGAGTGTATGTACCTCGGCCGAAAAGTAGGAAACTGTTTCAAACACTATCAAAAAAGTTGGAGCTGTTAATTTAGGTATTTCCTCATCGATATAAACCATTAACCCTGTTATTCATAAACCTATTTTAACTAAAATGCCGTTAAAGTTCGTTTGTCCTTTTTTGTCATACACATCGTTGAACCCCTTCCTTCTATCACGATATAGATCTGTGGTTAGGAGTTACGTTGAATCGAAACCTCGGACGGTGTAGAACATAACCTTCTAGTTATACGATGTCGAGTTAGGCACTGAAATATTCACGATACCTCGTTCCGTGCGGTTTTCAGATTTTGTAATCCATTTTATCCAATGCGGCACCTGCGGTAACCTTTATCCAATGCGGCACCTGTGGTAACCTTTATCCAATGCGGCACCTGTGGTAACCTTTATCCAATGCGGCACCTGTGGTAACCTTTATCCAATGCGGCACCTGTGGTAACCTTTATCCAATGCGGCACCTGTGGTAACCTTTATCCAATGCGGCACCTGTGGTAACCTTTATCTGTGGAATTTGTTTCGGAAATCCTTTGTTCGAATACGGGGTATTATTGCGATCAATTTGCGGGGTTTCCTTTTCCTTTGTACCGCTTTTATTCGTAATGTATACATATGTATGTATATATGTATGTTCAGATCAAATCTTGCGACTGAATCAGATATCCTCAACCGATTGAGATGAAAGGCATACTTATGTAAGTCCGATGACAGTACAATAAGGGAACATACCCATACCCCATACCCTATACTACGTGATGATTTTTGCTTGCTGTGGTTTGATGATAGGGGAAAAACCAAATCTAATGAATCGCGGCGTATCACGTATTAAATCATAACTACATATCATGATCTTTTTGTGAATGAAGTATATTTTGACATTCCAAATAATATGTGTAATTTTCAAATTGAAATAAATGAATCTATCTTCTATCTATCTTTAGAAGTAGCATGATCGCGATCTTTTTCCGTTCACACCGTCCGCGTCCGCACTAACAATCATGATACGCGTCGGTGCTGCGACGGAGATACAATACAGCAAAATAATACAAATGTGGACTTAAGCTTATAATACTCCGACGCCTTTTGAAGTTGCCCAACTAAACACTCTTCAAAGTACCAATAAATTCGATAAAAGAAAACCGACCGACGGGAAATTGTGTACCGACACAGCTTCTGTAACGCTATGGTTTATTGCGGTTACAACGGTTCGGGGCTACGGTTGCTGTAATTGCGGGGCCTGAAAAATACGAGGCCCTTTTTTTACAGTTTTTATTTAACCTGCTTTGCACTGTTTTCACTGTTTTCACTGACCGGCGGCTGACAGCTGAGGGTCGAGCACGAAGTTTCCGAATCCTGCGTAACGTAATCGAGTAGTAACGTTATCGAGAAATTTGTATGACGTTTGGAACAGCGCCCGCCCGTGAGCGTATTCGGAACTATTTCGACTTTCGACGGATTTCTCAATTTCGATACGATAACGTGACGTTACGCAGGATTCGAACTTCGTGCTCGGCCTACTGGTTTCTTAGCGGTACGTTCGTCTGCAGTACAGTTTGTGAGAACTCGGGTTTTAGAAATAGGACTTGGCTGTCAATTTCGCTTCTTATGTCAACGAAAGAGATGTCAAATAACGAATTCACCCGAACCTATTCTAAAAGCTCAGAGACTGTACTTACTTGTGAAAAATTCCCTCTGGCCACGTGGTGAGATTATCATGTTTAGTTTAATCACATGACGTTGTATTTCTTTGCATTGAGATATTAAACACAAGATGTCTTGTTTCAGGTGAGTGACGGGAGCACAATAGGTGGGATAGAGTAGCATTTGGCCCAGTCCCGAATTCAATCAGAGGAGTCGCCTTATTGTCTTAGCCACGAGTCTTCTTTGTGATGAGGATAGGAGATATAGCCTCAATTTGTGAAGCATGTAAGTAACTACGTATGACTATTAGTGGCTCTGTGAGCTGTAGACCTCGCGAGGTAATTTGTTTATATTTCCAAAAAACGAATCGACAAAAATTACTTATCGAATCGAACCTGGGGGACTACTACGAAATTCGAAAATCGAAGTTCCTATCGTGTTGTCCCGCTCACTCTCGTGTTAAATAGTATTAGCTTGAGCGGGACAGCACGATACGAAGTTTGAATTTTGCACTTCGTAGTAGGGGGACTGCGGAATGCGTAGAGAATTACCTGACAGACGGACGGCGGAAAGACGTCGGACATACGAAATAATTTTTGCCCAAGATGAAACGGAGACGCTTCGCTCAGTTCTTTCGATAGGTCAATAATTCAGAAGCTTAGAGCGACAAGAGAAATAGCATACACTATGCCTATGATGGGCGAACACGATGGTCCACCATGTTGGCCCATCGACCCCACCGTGTAGTGGGTGTAGCGGCCCTGTAGGTCTAGCACAACTTACAGTGCGACTTCTATCTCGCGCGAGAACAACTGCCCGTCCTTTTCTGTCACTCAGAATGCAACAGGACGGTAATATAATCTCACGTGACAAACAAAGTCGCGGCCAGTCGTGCTAGCCTTACTGATGGCAAAGAATATATATTCTAACGTCTGATGGTGTGTAAAGTCTAGTAGTCTGCCGATGTAGTAGTTCATTGTGTAGAGAAAGCCTGAAAAACTTCATAAATACATACTTAAAAGTATTTTTATTTGAACATTTCCAGCTCCAAACAATTATGGAAAGCCTTTTGTTCTGGTGATACTTTACGACTACAAACATTGCTTGTGCTATAATACCGTTTTGACACAAAAGAAATACCGGGGAGAGAAAGCTTATAACACTTCAAAACTAATAAAGCTTCTATTGTTTGCGTTTCTCTTCTATCAAAAGTATGAAAGCTTAATGCTTTGTTTGTTTCTGTTGAATTTATTTTCTTGAAAACTTTCCCTCAAAATTTTCTTGACAAATTAAAACACCTGAAATTAATTTCGCGACACGTTAATAACTGAATTGACAAGACAGTCGATCGATGTCAAAAAGTCACTTCATTTGTGACTGAGAGAGTCAGCCTACAGGGGGGAGGGGCTTGGGGGTTGTATATATTATATCTCAAGCTATAGGCTGAAAATAATCACGTTAGATGAGATAAGGGTGTCCCAGCTTCTCCAGAACGTTAGAAAGCCCTATCAATCTTAATGTACCCGTTACAAATTACAAACAGCGCCTTAATGGTGTGTCGAACCTGCCTCAAATTGAAATGGATACGTTATGCTGCCCTAATAACTTAAAAGAGCGTATCTCCATAGGAAACTTACGGCAGTTACGTCCTTTTATGTTAACAAGGCAGTATGATGTGATATTGATAATGTTTCGATCGGACCACTAAAATACATTGCTTGTGATGCCCACTAACTGCTATGTAAGTAAGAGTGTCGACCACGCAATGAACACCAGGAACCGCTCGCCGGTCGTGCTGTCTCAGTTAATGAATGAAAGACCCTTTTCTTTTCGCCCTCTTAAACTTATGCAATGTAACTAAATAATAATACCTACCTACTCCGCGACTGGAAAGTAAACATGCAAATAAATTGCGACAAAAATGTAAGACAAAATTGTAATTATTTTGTATGCGTTTTCTACTTTGTTTGTCGAACTGGGTACAGTGGGTACGCTGCCTTAAACGACGCTTGGGTAGACTCCATAAAATTCCTTATTTTAGTTTAATCATCAAAAGTATAATAATGTAAAATGGATAACAAAACGCCGAAAACCAGCGTGCCTCAACAAGAATTCGGATGAGAATCCAAACATTGTTAACAGTAATGTTGCCAGCCCGAAATCACAACGCACGTTATTCCCCAGCTGAATGCTAATTAAAATTTGAGCTCGTCCGCTCCGCTCCCAGAAACGAAATTACTAATGACGAGAGGCTTTCTGAGTTTACAGGTTTAGCTTTTGCATGGGTTACGGTATTTAAATTACTCGAGAGATAAATAAAGACGCCTTAACCTCGCTACTAAAGTGCTGACATTTATTGTCACTTTAAAGAATTAAATTTAATTCAGTTGGTTGGTATATCTCATTTCGAAGGAGGCTAATTTTAGGACATTTTTAACCTTTTATTAACAACATTAAATTTCCAATTGCAAACGACATCAAATTAGAAATTGTATCACATCGTCACAAGCTGCACAAAAATGACAAATTAGGAATGTTGTCTACAGTATAAAAATACCTCCTAACTTTTATAACTTTCACAAAAAGCGAGTGAATTATTAAAATGCGCGAAAAATCTTAAATTTCGGCTCGTTAGCCGTCACCCGTCAGCTTTGGCGAGCCCGGTACATTGCGTACGGAAATTACGTTACAGTGACACCTGCAAATGTAGCACGGCGCACCATTTTGTCGCTTGTCGCGCAGTGCGTCCCTTTCATAGTGATGGAATCAGTGAAGGGCGCACTGAGCGACAAGCGACAAAATGGCGCGCCTGCTAGCCCCCCTGTGTATGATTGTAAAGTCGCCTGCGATTAGAGGGAAGGTTGAACACGGGTTAGCTTCCCTCAAATATCGTCGGGGATAGTGCAATACCGCGTAACTGGCTTTGGTTAATACTGCTTATCTTCTAACAAATGTAGCCAAATTAAGATTTCCCGCCAACGAACGTACAATCCTGATTAGAATATTTATACCAGTTCAAACACCCATTGCATTTACATTTGTTAGATATGCGGTATTAACTAATGCCAGTTACGCGGATTTTCCCTATGGGTGTTGTGCAGATACGCAGTATTTACCAGTGCTAGTTACGCGGTATTGCACTTTCCCCGACGATATGTTATTTGTACGTCTTTTTCTGTACGATTAATATACGATACGGGCCGCGATTTAAGTATATGGAATTTATGCAGCTTGCAGGGATGTTATTCTCTAAAATTACTTCCAGGACTCTCACAGCGTCGAAGTGTTAAATTCTCGGTACTACATGACAGCTATTTTGACACGTGGTGCTCACCGTACCTTTAACGGCGTCCCTTCGGTTTTCCGACGTTGACCTAAAGTGTGTGCAGCGGGTCTAACGTAATTCATACTTATGTTGGCGACATTACTTCGTCATTATCCAACCCAGTAGGTCTAGCACAAATCACAATGCGAATTCTATCTCGCGCGAGAACAACTGCACGTCCTTTTCTGTCGCTCAGAATGCAACGGGACGGGTAATATAATCTCGCGCGTCAAACAAAGTCGCGGCCAGTCGTGCTATCCAGACTGAATGAATTATAATGTAGTATGTGGCTGGCTTGGCGCGGGTTGCGTGGGCTCCACTCTGGCCCCAGAGAGTACTGTCAAGTCAACTCATTAAATCTTGAATTTCTTGAAAAAGGATCTGACCGAAATGGTTTATTCGAATGTAGTTATATGTATTAAGCGTAGGTCGTATGAAATACGATGCAAAAGTTTCGGTATCAAGTTTACGATCCGCATTCAGAACAAGAAAGTTTTAACGAATGAGTGTCCGCTAAACTTGTGATTCGATCCAATTATTTGGACTATTTGGTTGGACTTGACAAGTTTCGGTCACACAAACCTATATACATATACATCATCATGTCCTGTCTCCTTCACATATATGATACATACACATATGATACATAGTACCTACATTCGACCAACTGTGACAGCTGTTTCCGATACCAAATTGTCATCCATACAAAATAAACACAATGGTGATTGCGAGCGAGTCAGACAATAAGCATGCTGAGCTTTAGTTTCCATGCAGGTGCTGGCTATTAGTGTACCTACCTATTAGTCCACGAAAATTAAGACCAGCAGTGTGTATTTTCGCGGCTAAATGACATCGGATTCAACGCTGAAACCGCCATAGTACCTAGCTTAGAGAGTAACACCTTCGTATCACAAATCACAAGCATTGACTTACTAACGCCAATGGACTTTGGGTCCAGTACAAAATTCACGAAAAATGTTTACAGTTCAATACAGCACGGCATTTTTCCATGACAGTCATACGTCAGCGCTGTCGTTCGGCCAATAATGACGCTCGATTAGTGGTATTTTTTGTAAATTAGTGGTCTTTTCGGACATTTTCAAGCGCTAACCTGAAATCCATGGTGTTGGTAAGTCAATGATCACAAGCATTGATGTACTAAAAATAAACGGATATGCCACCCCTTCACCGCGCACGGACAAGCAATATAGGTGATTAGGTGATTCGATGACTTAGTCGCCAACGGCCGCCGCTCAGGTGACATCTCCTTGACTTGCCCAATTTCAACAGTTTTACGCATTTTTGAACTGTACAAACAACACGAAAAAGAAAAACAAAGCACAAGGAATCACATTCAATACGTAAATAAATAATATACTCATTATTTGTAAAGCAAACCATGCATTTAAAATTATAATATTATAGCCAAATAATGCAGGGCCAACAATTTATTTCCCCACCTGATAATTTCCTACCTCTATTATTATGGCCAAATAACATAGGGCCATTAATTTCCCGACCTGATAAATCCCGACTCGAGTAGAAATTCGGAAAGAAAAACTCCCTGTGAACTTTCGTAGAATATTTGTTATTTATTTTTATTTTACTGTAGCTTTGTTCGTTCCTGGTAAATTGAATAAAACTATAACAGAAACTGACTATTCCATCTATTTCTACTGATTTTCCAGTTTTTAGATCTACTGATTTAGACTGTGCATTATCTGTCCAATGACGACACTGAAATACCTTTTTTGTAATTTTCCATTATTTTATATTTTTACATTTGAAACAGTTACGAAAGACTTGCCTTCCATTCCACTTGCCACTCTGTGAGCTTTCTCGTCTTTTATACCTAAAATATTATCAATAGTGGCTCTGAGAGCTGTAGACCTCGTGAGCTAATTTTTTTTTTCCAAAAAACTATAATTAACGAGCCTGCTTACAAAATTTTACACTGTAGAGGAGAACAGCTGGACAGACATAAGAAAACATTTTTGTCCCATTTGAAACGTTCACGCTTCGCTCGCTCGGTCAATAAAGAATGACCTGTTATTTAATGTTCGTAAATTAGCAGGTCATTGTTATCATGCGAGTACTTGATATTTTGTGGACATGAATTAGCAGATCGGTAGTCGTACATTATCCAGATGGTATATTTGTCTGTTGTATATTCCCTTGAAGTTTGACATGTCAGTGTAATGACAGCTAATGAGTGAAGGCCACATTTTGTCAGCGCTAAAGAGGTGCGTGGCCAGTCATGTTTAAAAGTCGATGATCACAAGGCAAAAAAATGTTACCCTCTCCTAAATTTTTGTAAATTAGTTAAGCAAACTTTACTGCTACATGAAAATTTCTTTTGACTTTTAATCAAATCGTAATACTCATCATGCTGAAATAAATCCGAAGTTCATTAAACACGGTAATTCGCTCGGAATCTTATTCTCCTCAAAATCTAATTTAAAAAAGTTTCCGTATTTATCTTACCAACGAGACGCGACGGATGCCGGATGAAATTCATTGTCTGCTTTTATGGAACGTCTTACCGTGTTAGTTATATTCCATTTTACTGATCAACAATGTGGTCCAGTCAATTAAAACCGGAAACCTCATTTGGCCGCTTTTATTTACGACTTTTTTCAATGGAGACTTCAGACTTCCAGTACTTCAACAGATAATGATAAAAAACGCGTTTAGAAACTGGAAAGACGAAAGCCCATCCATGCAGCCAGTTTTTATCGTTTTCAAAATAAAATTCACTGAAATAATTGCAAAGTAAACTCAAATAGTTTTAAAACACAATAATAACGTTTAAATTAAGTAATACTTATTTGTAGAAAACGTAAAAAACCATGTTTGATTTAAAACCTCCTTAGTGTGGAATGACATATTTACCTACTTACCTACGAGCGAACGCCATATTTTTTAAAACTAAACTCATTACTCCCTTGGGAAAATTACAAATTACCTATTACTCCCGTAGAAATAATTGAGGCCGTCGTCCTTCAGTATGCCTGCGTACAATACGACGCTTTACGAGCAAGTGTGATGAAAAATTATATTATTTTTGTCCTGCCAAATTGACAAACATAACGCATTAGTTAGTACGCAGACTCCAGCGCCGTGTTTTATAAAGCTACAAGTTACAATTTACAAGCGGAAGTCTCTTTCTAATAAAAGGTGATAGAAGAGACTTCCGCTTGTAAATCGCAACTTGTTGCTTTATAAAACATGACCCATGCCTTATACTACGAAGTGCATAATTCGAACTTCGTATCGTGCCGTCCCGCTCACACTAATATTATTTAATACGAGAGTGAGCGGGACGATACGATACAAACTTCGATTTTCGAATTTCGTAGTAGTCCCCCTGTACAGATTTTTTAACTTGCTACAACGTTAAGCCGCGACAAAGCTCCTAACTTCTTCGCGACTTAGTCCGAATAAGTTGGAATTAAGTCGAAATCTCTTACTAAAGCTGAGGTAACTCCGTCCGCGATCTACGCAGTATGGACACCTTTGACAGTCTAGTCATTAAAAGTTCGTCTTTGGTGTTCTGACAAAGATTTTCATCAGGTTTACTGTTAATGAGTAGGGAAGGTAGGGTTGTCGGAACAGCAGCATTAAGTTATGTTTCCTCGTTTACTATTAATTAGCGTTTAAGAAATTAGACCGCCTGTTGTCCACTCCTCCCGCTTTTTTGTAATATCATTGTATCTACTGATTTGTGGTGTTCAATTAAGAATATCTGTATTGTATCTTTGCCGAATCCCCTAAGGGTAAGCGGTTTAGCAAACCACGGTTACCAATAAGATTAGAATACACTTGCCTGTTAGCTTGCACATTTTTACAAACTTTTTATTAACTGTAATGTTTGTTTGCTTGTATGTTAGATTAGATCAAACCTTGCTTGTTAAATTTGAACCACCTTCCTTCAGTGATCGGATTGATTTGAAATTTGGCGTGGATATATGTATAAATTGGATGACAATGCAAATACAGCAACCAAAAAGTAATCTCAGAAAAAACGCTACGCGCTAAACGCATTTCAGTAGCTTGCATGCTTGTGTCATATTTGTATGAAGTTTGACATGAACATGAGTGTGGTATAAAACTCCCACCACAAAATTCTGCAAGTCATGCATCTGTATATGCACGGTTTACTCAGTTTACATTAATTTACCACTAGCTGTTGCCCGGGACTTCGCCTGCGTAGAATTCGGTTATCGCTGTCCCGCGGGAACTATAAAAAAAATTGGGATAAAAGGCTTAGCCTACGTTTTAATCTAGGTTATAGGTTACAAGCTATCTCCATTCCAAATTGAATTAAATTCGTCCGAATGTTTCAGCGTGAAGAAGCAACAAACATGCGTACCTACACCCTCACTCACAAACTTTCGAATTTAGGTATATTCTTATTATTGATCGAAGATACTTTAAGTAGGATCTCTGTAGTAGGAGGTACTCTGACTCAACCTCGTATATAAACTTCGGCGAAATTGGAATAACCTCTGTAGACCGTGAACCTAAGGTGGTTATTCCAATTTCGTCAAAGTCTGTGTACGAGGTTGAGTCAAAGTACCGGCGAAATGTAATTGCCTGCAATATATGGTACACGTACCCTTAAAATTAGCGTAAATTGTTTGTTGCTGATTATACCTACAGCGGTACCTACCGTCAGGAAATTGCTGAGATCAAAGCTAATTGCCAGCTACGCAATCTGGGCAATTAGACCCTAATTGACGTAATTTAAGTCATTTACATTCCTGAAACAAATTAAATGTAGATACATATAACCTTTTCAAATAATTGATTTCAATTTGCGCTAACCTTTTTACATCATTTGTAGCGATGGATGTCATTTCAAGAATGTGACAGCTTTAAGCTGACATGTTTATACAATTTTGTATTAGTTTACTATAATGGAAAATAAACAATTTAAACGTCTGTCACAACGTCTTAGTTGTCCGTGCGAGCGCAATGCCGAGGTCCCGAAACTGGTGGCGATGGCAGGGTGCACGGAGGACAACGCTGCCGTCGCTGCCCTGCCCGACGTCTGGGAGCCTCGCCGCGGAGGACCTGTCCTCACCAACTACCTCAAGAAACGCGCGCAAGACCACCAAACAGTCCTCCAGGATCTCAAAAAATATGCCGCCAAACTCAATGACGCCATAGACGCCAAGATACGCATCCTCGCTGAGAATCTCCAAAGCCACATCCGACAAAACCAAACCGATATGAACTGTGTCGTGGAAGACTGCAACAGTGACACCGATGGCCCTCTCACAGTTGAAGCTCGCAACGACGCCATCAAAAGTATAAGCAAACTGTACTCTCATCGTGTTGAAGATATGGCGAAATTTAAGCGAGAAGCTTCGGCGTTGGAAAGGGAACGCGCCGACGGCTTGCGTGAGGTCCTTAGGGGCCACTTCCAGAGACTTATAGCCGTCGGCAATCAAACCCCCAAGGACTTGTTGCACGACTTTGACGAACGCAGCTATGAAGCTAACCAACAGCTGCTCAGTAATTCTAGAGCATACGTCGAATTGGTGGCGCAGTTACGTGCGCAGGCCGACGAAAGCGTGATACGAGCGAAATCTTCCATAAACCAACTCTGTCTTGGAGTACAGTTGACATTCCGGAGACGCAGCGCTCAACTGTCGTCTCACAGTAAAATAGCTACCAAACAGCGAACGCTAAGCGCTGCGGATCCATACAAACGTAGCTCATCATCGGCGTCGATTAAAAATATCTTAGGTGGAGTCGTGGAATTTGACGAATGCGTTGCTCTGTTAGTGGAAGCATACAGAACCGCTGTGCGCAAAGTTTTCACAGGATTTTCAGGCAAGTTGACAGATCTACGCGAAGACCTCGGAAGGGGTGGTCCCCAAGAATCTGAATATGAGGACGACGAACCGCCCGAAATGGGCGAAATGATTGAACGTACTTTGCGCCGGCTTTCCAGTTGCGTTAGTAGCAAAATACCCAGTGCGAAAAATTTACTGGAGTTGACGTTTAGCGATGCGTTGAGCATGAAAAAAAGTTTGATAAACTTAGGGGAACAACTTCGGAGTACGTACACCATATTGCACAATGCAGGTCACCTCTGGGATGCTCATATAATGCGCTCGGCTCTTGCGCAGAAACTGACAATGTCTGCTGTCGAGGACCTCGTTACCAATAATGACTCAATCGAGCTTGCTAACGAGGTACAATTCAATGTCGCATTAGAGCAATTGCGTTGTTGCCCTGATCTTGAAAAGCTACAGCAGCTGTATGATGCCCTGATAGTTTTGCTCGATAAAACGGCTGAGTTATATCTTCGCCACAGTGAAGCAGAGATCGGTCGCATAGAAGAGTTCATGAATTTGCCAGCGACGATGGCAAGCATATTACTCGCCGAATTCGATTGTTTCCTTGAGCGGCATCCGCGAGCGCACGCCCAGCCTCCACCGGATAGTCCAGAACCCTTAATAAGTACTACTCCCACTGCAAGAAGATACTTAAGCTTGTCTTCATCGCCCCTCCCTCGTATTATTTTGCAATCAGAGCTCCAAGGTTTGGCCTTGCAAAATTGGAAGAATGGTTTCCTGGAATCTTTTCAAAGCAATGTATCTTTAGTACCAGATGAGCTTAAACGTCAAGCTCGTGCTTGGGCGGATGAAAAAAATTCAGGTATTAACATTAGATACTCCATGAAGATGTTGTCCCATAGTATTAGAGCGGAGCGAGTTAAGGCTGCCCGAGAAACGCGCTTACTCGAACTACGCCACCACGAAGCTAGACTCAACTCCCATCTTGATGCAATCCGCGAACTGGTTGAATTCCTGCCAATAGAAGCCTCTGAGTTCCAGGCACTGGACTCACCAGCTCTCTACCCCTTCTGTAACTGGATCGACAGATTGCAAGAAAGCATGGATGCTGTTTTAACTCACGAGCCCCTTGATGCTGAAATAAAAAGGCTAAACATGAGCAGCTACGCTCCACGTTTGATGAAACATCGCAGCCTATTCGAAATATCCTTAGATGAAGCGGTTGTGGAGTATAAAAAGTTAGTGGAACATCAAATACAAGCTGCTCGTGTATCGAATGTTCGGTTTGCCTCGGTTATTAAACTATTTGGTGAAGGAGGAACTTACGCTGCTCTGGAGGCGACGAAGGCGTCTGCTGCGCTGGTGCGGGCTGCTGACTCTCTTGAAGTTTGCGTTAACAGGACTTTCGACTGCCTGAGTAGTCGTCGCTCCCAACTGCTAGCTTTAGCTGATCAAAGAATTGCACCTTTACTGCGAGTGAATGAAGACTACTCCAAGGGTGCAAAAGGCGGAGCTAAGAAACCGCCTCCGCCCGCTGCAAAAAAGAAGAAATAGTACTTTACTAAAATTTACAGTCTAATGTTACGAGAACACGGTTGTTTCACTTGGTGTTGTGTTTGTTTATTAAGCTGCTCCGCAAACTCCGTGTTAAGAAAAATACAAACTGGGCTATTAGATCTCTGTAAGCCGGATCCGCTTGGAGAAAAATATACTCGGCGACGGATAACATATTGAGCGGAACCAATAAACCCTGCAATAAATGTATGTAGTAGGTTTCCAGCAATCTCGGCTTATATACAGAGCCAGTACTGAGCTAGTAATAATATATTGTATACAGTAAAAGGGGGCGGTGTTACGGTCTCTCGTTTTATTGCAGTTCCTATTGACTGAGCGCTTAAATGGTCAGTGTAGAAAATGTACAGTTTTATAAAACTTTCTTTGAGCAAATATTTGCTTTCTGAACTGTTCCCTCCAAAACCACATTGATATAAAATAAGTACATCAATCTTTAAGCTTTAGTTGGAGTGTGTTTGTTTATTGCAGTCGGTTTCTCCAAGTTCTGTATTTACTGCTAACTACATTCATTTGCAGCTTCACATTCTGCCCACAAATTCCATTATGCCCACATTAAACCCTTAAAAACATTTAAAGCACCAGTGAAGTCGGCTTTTTAAGCGTGTTCTGATAATTTTAACACTTTGCCTGTTCCGTATCCCGTTTTCATTATGTCTAATGCAATTATCTGCGAGTCCTTTAAAACTGTTATTGAGCAATAAATAGTAAAAATAAGGTGGGCGATTGATTGATTTTACCGCTGAGTATATTTAGCGTTAATGGGAAAAGTAACAAAATAAGTTAGTACAGTCATCCTATGAAAGTTAGTCATCAATGATGTGTACGATTGTTGTCTGCTATGCAGCCCCCCGACTACGAAGTGCAAAATTCGAACTTCTTATTGTGCCGTCCCTCTCAAGCTAATATTATTTAACACGGGAGTGAGCGGGACGAATTTCGTAGTATGGGGGATGTTTGTTAAGAGCGACAGAGTCCGAAATTGTTCAATCAACCTTTTCCTACGAACGGGACCGTACTTGAGAATTTATTTCGTTTTTATGTGAAATCCCATTACCTTCGCAGGTAAACAAAATAAACTTACGAATAAAACGTCTTCCATTTCACTTAACCTGCTGGTAAAATGTTTATCATGAATATACACTTCTACAGTATTTATATCACGTCAACATCACATACAAATGTTCAAAAAGATGCACACGTTCGCCTGTATACTGTATAGCCGGTATACCTATAACAATGTAAATACTATTGTGTCTGGTTACTAGTCTACCTCCGGCGAAGGCATTAAGATTACCGCGAGCCTGTTGTCCTACTCTTACAAGACCGCGGTTTTACCGTGATCCACGGGCGAAATTTACCGGCGAGCCTATAAAACCAAGGTAAAGCTCGCACGTCGAACACACCCTTTAAATATGGAGTGCTTGTGAAAAAGATGCCTACAAGCATTGACGTCGAATGACGCAGGCGAAATGCTATCCTATATACCATACGCGTATGGCTTGTTCGTATTTTTCAATTTATTTTTAATTGACAAGGAAAGTAGACTAGCACTTAGTCACTTGATGGTAAACGATCATCACTGCCCATAGGCACCGGCAACTCTGGAGGGATTACAGATGCGTTACCAACCTAGAGCGCTAAGATGAAATGCCTTTTGTGCGGGTGATTTCCTGGGTCGTGTTTTATAAAGCTACAAGTTGTAATTTACAAGCGGAAGTCTCTTTCTAACAAAAAGTGATAGAATGAGACTTCCGCTTGTAAATTGTAACTTATAGCTTTATAAAACACGGTCCAGGGCTATTTTTAACCCACGACGAAAAAGAGGGGTGTTATAAGTTTGACATGTGTATCTGTGTGTCTGTGTATCTGTGTATCATAGCTCCCAAACGGGTTTACCGATTTCAATGCGGTTTGTTTCTATCGAAAACTAGTTTAATCGAGATGGTTCTTAGCTAAGCTTCATTAAAATCGGTTCACCCGTTTTTGAAATATTGAACTTTGAAATGACTATGTCGGGGGTTTTCAACTTTTCTAAGTTGGTTAGGTTATTGCATGGGTGTACTGTACGCCGTCGGCTTGAAAACACTTGGTAACAAGGTTCGCCAAATTGCCAAATGTTAAACTATGTAAGCTTATGTATATTTGGTTGGTGCTGTTTGTTGAAATGAACCTTTGTGCTAAGAAGCACTAACTAGATATAATGTGATTTAATTCTGCACTTACCTAATGATAGTGATACTCGTATATATTCGATGCTGACGTACGCCTACCACTACCAAAATATCACTTTGTTAAACCAACCATGATATTCGATAGAGCGAATTCGGTTATATAATGAGTGTGTTTGTTCTGGTAGACAAATATTATCGGCAAAATCTCAAGCCGAATCCTACCAACTAAAAGGTCTTAGCTCATTAGACGTACTTCTTCTTGAAGTGCCACTCCATTACTGGAGGTTGGCCGTTAGCTCTGAAAATTTCTCTCTGTCCCGAGCCATCCGGAACAGCGGCTCCGCCCGCACTGCTGATCCCGGTCCACTCCCTAATATTCCTCAACCATGATTTCTTCCACCTTCCAGGGCGCCGTTTCCCCTGTATTTGAACTACCCAGCGCCCAAAAGGTACCGCCGTACCTCTAGCAGTTTATATTATTCTTCAGAACGCCTAGTGTAGTCGCCGACCAGGCCAAGAAATAACGTCTCGATCGCGTGCGCGTTTAACAATTCTCATACTATTTGACACTTTAACTCAAACGCGATCGAGACGTATGTTGTGCTTTTTGATTACACTAAGGGCACTGAGCGCCTAGTGTAATCGCCGACCAGGCCAAGAAATAACGTCTCGATCGCGTTCGCGTTTAAGAATTCTCATACTATTTGACACTTTAACGCAAACGCGATCGAGACGTATGTTGTTCTTTTTGATTACACTAAGGGCACTGAGCGCCTAGTGTAATCGCCGAACAGGCCAAGAAATAACGTCTCGATCGCGTTCGCGTTTAACAATTCTCATACTATTTGACACTTTAACGCAAACGCGATCGAGACGTATGTTGTGCTTTTTGATTACACTAAGGGCACTGAGCGCCTAGTGTAATCGCCGACCAGGCCATGAAATAACGTCTCGTTCGCGTTCGCGTTTAAGAATTCTCATACTATTTGACACTTTAACGCAAACGCGATCGAGACGTATGTTGTTCTTTTTGATTACACTAAGGGCACTGAGCGCCTAGTGTAATCGCCGAACAGGCCAAGAAATAACGTCTCGATCGCGTTCGCGTTTAACAATTCTCATGCTATTTGACACTTTAACGCAAACACGATCGAGACGTATGTTGTGCTTTTTGATTACACTAAGGGCACTGAGCGCCTAGTGTAATCGCCGACCAGGCCATGAAATAACGTCTCGATCGCGTTCGCGTTTAACAATTCTCATACTATTTGACACTTTAACGCAAACGCGATCGAGACGTATGTTGTTCTTTTTGATTACACTAAGGGCACTGAGCGCCTAGTGTAATCGCCGAACAGGCCAAGAAATAACGTCTCGATCGCGTTCGCGTTTAACAATTCTTATACTATTTAACACTTTAACGCAAACACGATCGAGACGTATTTTGTGCTTTTTGATTACACTAAGGGCACTGAGTCTCGAGTGTAATCGACGGCCAAAAAATACGTCTCGATTGCGTTTCGTTTACGTCTGAATTACTATGGGTAAATTGGCAGCGCCTCAGTGGCACGTATTTGACACTTTAATGCTTTAAAGTGTCAAATACGTGCCACTGACGCGTTCGAGGCGTATTTTTTGGCTGTCGACTAGTTGCTCAGGGCCGCTTCGTCAGACTGACTGTACTGACTTGTCAGTTGTCACTTGACAGTTTTTTTTTTGAGTAAATTGATTGCACCCATATTCTTGCACTTGACTGTTACTCTCTGTAAGCCTTGCTGTAAGTTGTCCTGTTACTGCCCGATACCGGGCCGTGCTATATTTTCTGGTTTCCTATGTATTATTTTTTCAGAAAGTATTTAGAAATTTGATATTACGACGGATCGTAACGATGCATTGTATTGTGTTTGGCTGGGGCCCTTAATGAGCTATGACCTTAAAATCACGCTGTGGTATGAAACTATTTGACTTCTTCGAATATTGGCAGTTGGTGTACTTAATTTACTTGGACATATCAGTTTTAGTTCGGTGCTTCGACTAGTAGTGAGATATTAAATCGTAGTTGCTCAAGAACATTGTATCTACTCAGTTTACACACGCCAGATAGCATTTCATTGCGGGCCTTTGAAGCTGCCGAGTTTCTACATTTGTAGCTAGGAGGGATCACTTGTTTTTGGACAAAAATGTAATTCACCAGGTCCGCATTTGACTGTAATCGCGATTGGACAGATTTCATGTCGACAGAAACGTAATTCAGGTTCGCATTTGGCCATTATCGCGATTGGCCAGCAGCTTTCATTCGACAGAAATGCTCTATCGTAGCTAAACAGACGCGTAATTCACCAGATTCGCATTTGGCCATTATCGCGATTGACCAGCGGCCAGCTCTCATGTCGACAAAAACGCTCTCTCGTAGCGAAACAGACGCGTAATTCATCAGGTTCGCATTTGGCCATTATCGCGATTGGCCAGCTCTCATGTCGACGAAAACGCTCTCTCGTAGCGAAACGGACGCGTAATTCATCAGGTTCGCATTTGGCCATTATCGCGATTGGCCAGCTCTCATGTCGACAAAAACGCTCTCTCGTAGCGAAACAGACACGTAATTCATCAGGTTCGCATTTGGCCATTATCGCGACTGGCCAGCTCACATGTCGACAGAAACGATCTATCGTAGCTGGACAGAATCGTAATTCAGGTTCGCATTTGACCTGCAAAGCATTTTACCTGATTCGTACTTGGCTACTGTTCTCTTTGTCAACTTTTGTGCCCGATTCTAATGACAAGTAAGTATGTAACTAAGTCTGTTTTTTTTTTAGTACAATAAAGTGTTTACTTACCTACTTACTTAAAGTTCTCGATACCCAGCCAACCCTTTAGAAGTATCACACAGACGTACCAGTAAAACAAGAGGCGAAATTTTTAGGTATTTGTGTACGGTTGGTTAGATATTGGAGAAGTAAGTTCGATGTATATATGTACTCATAAACCCTGTATCAAATCGAATTCCGATACTTTATAGACAAAGGCCGATACTCAACGGACTCGCGAAGACATTCTCCGAATTCTTCAAAACATGAGGTTGGGACTACTTTTGTTAAATATTCACTCACATAGAGAACCGAAATTATTAGAAACTTTTGCATCGGTTACGGTTACGGAATACATTTTTATTTCGAACATCCGATAGTTATATTATATTATACTTCCGATTACGGGGAGGTCTATACATACCATCACTGCTTTTGACTCTGACGCCCATCGATTACCGAATCACCTAATCATTTATATTTGCATGTCCGTGCGGTGAAGCGGTGGCGTATCTGTCTATTATTGTAAATCAATGATGACGCCTACTATAATCTTACAATACAAGAACTGTTCATTGAACACCACATAATAAACAAAACGGAAAAAAAACCGTAACGTAACGTCGTTGTAACGTTTTCCGGCCATTTATTATTTTGTCTTGTCACTCCGACAAGTCTGACATCAAATACGAAATTCCAATGGATCGTGTATTGTCACAGTCACGGGCTGTATCAGTCGAAGTGTATTGTGAATATTTGGAGCAACGCTCTGGAGAAAGGAAAGCTTTATTGGAGTAACCTTGTCTACGTAGGTTTTTGTACAGAATTGTAGAGTCGCACAAATGCATTGTAATTTCGGCCTGACAGGTGGAATAGGCTGGATTATTATTATTCTCTAAACTGTCACACTTCAGGCTAGCTTACTGAGGGTCGAGCACGACTTTTCGAAACCTGCGTCACGTAAAATCGAATAGTATACGTTGTCGAGTTTGTATGACGTTTGCAACAGCGCCTGCCCGTGAGCCTATTTGGAATTAAAATTTAGTATGTGGTTTCTCGATCTCGATACGATAACCGTAACGTTACGCAGCATTCGTAAAGTCGTGCTCGACCCTCTGTTCCCGATAGAAACGACACTGACGCATGTGTGCAGTAAACGCCCACGCGGCTGTGCGTTTCGGGACGCGAGCGGGGGTGAGCGCGGGGTGTGGAGAGGCGATCCGCGGTCGCCACGGCACGGCGCGCCTCTGCCCCGATAGCAATTTAGATACAAAATACTGCATGGAAAAACAGAATTTTTGAAATTTAACACAAAACCGCTTCAAAACCTTTCTTCTCAAACTTTCTTTATTGATCCCGTTCGTTCTGATAGCCAATAACCCGTAATTGCCACGAACCCTGGCACATTTTTTTAATAAAAACTGGCGGATGAAGCCATTACATCCTAATCGCTATCTCGATACTCAAAAGGAATTCTAAACTGCGTACCTACCCTTCGGAAAAGACTAACTTTTGGACTATAGTGAAATAAAACGGATTATCTATACCTATAAAACAGTACCGTGACTTACTGACTGACTGACTGACAGACAACGCACAGCCTAAACCACTGGACCTTGAGACTTGAAATTTCAAACATGTATCATGAGTATCCTAGAGGTGCACTAAGAAGGGATTTTTTGAAATTCTCACGGAATAGGGAACTCAGTCTAGTCTAGCCAGACTGTTTCGGACTAATTCGTAGTTCTTCCTCTGGGAGCGCACGACCCAGCGGCACTACTACGCGCGCGCGACTACTACGCGGCTACTACGCGAGTGATCCGTTTTATTTCACTATGATTGAGTCTCACGGTAGTTTGATGTTAAACTTTTGAACTCTCTAATCTAATCTATAATAACGACAAAAAAATGTCGCAACGAAAATATTTGCACTTGGGCTTATTATATTAACCGACTTCAAAAAAAGGAGGAGGTTCTAATTTTTTTATTTTTTTTATGTATGGTCCCCGATTACTCGAAGACGGCTGGACCGATTTCAAAAAATATTTTTTTGTTCGAAAGGGTATACTTTCTAGTTGGTCCCATTGTCACCATGTCAGGATCTGATGATGGGATCCCAGGGAAATCGAGGGCAACCCTCAAATTTTATAGGGACGTATCATGTGTTTCATATATTTTCGAAAGCTATTCAAGTACTTGCGTCTGGTAGTCATCATCTCGTGTTGATGAGGTGATGATGGAAGGTACAACTCCTTAACGGTTAGGAATTGGCGGATATTATTTTAATTATTAACGTAACTGAAAATTGTGAAATAAAACATTTTTTAACAACAAGTAAAACCGCCTTAAAAAAACCTCAGAAAAAAAATAGAAATAGAAACAGAGTGACAAGTATAATAAAAAACAATTAAAAGAAGTAAACAAAGACGTTGAACAGGATCCCTCTCAGCATTGTGCTGCAACAAAAAACATAAAATAATCCCCAAAAAGCCATGAGTTTTAGGCCTAGCAGAAATATGAAGTCGGTGCTTCATTCCAAGAATATTCCGCTAGCACCACACCGACTTCATATTTCTGCTAGGCCTAAAACTCATGGCTTTTTGGGGATTATTTTATGTTTTTTTTCTGAGGTTTTTTGAAGGCGGTTTTTTTCATATGATAACTTAGCACTGAACTATTCGCGACCTTTTAAACCATTTCGCAACACACTGAAAAACACTGCTCTAAAATTACACCATGTATCCTTGTACAGTCAGGACAAGACAGGGTACCAATAGCCTCCAAGGATAGAGCTATTCAACACTACAGATATAGCTAAAGTTTAGTGCAAAGTATCTCTATCACTCTCATACGCACAGTGCGTAAATGGCAAAAAATAAGATAGAAGATCAGATTTTCACATCGGTTCTACGTCACGTAAACGGCATCGGAGTTCAGGGTAACCTACGGAATACCAATAAGGCGTTATGGGCGCCACAATAAGTAATTCTTATGAATTTATTCCGGCGAAACAGGCTGCCTAAGTAGCACCTGCCGAAAACGTGGGCATTTGGGCAACTGGATAATGGGAAATTCTTAAAAAACGTTTCACGTTTCGTGGCTTTATGTTGAAACAATTGAAGGAATGTTTCAAGAAAATACAGCCGTAGCAAGGTCATGGCAACTTTGTGCACGGGGATACCGCCTAAGATCTTGTGTAAAGTGGTTCTTATGTTAGGTTAATATTAGGGTTATTTTTACGATTTAACACAAATGGTCATTAATGAACTAAATTATTATAATTATAAGTATGTCCTTGTATTATGACTTAGTGGACACGTGAAGTATTTTTGAATGTGTAAACAAATACCTTTTATTATGATACCCCACTTGCCGAGTAACCCCACTTTGGGAGTTTAGGACCCCCTTTCAAATTGACACAATAAAAATAAATACTTAGTTAATTTTTAATTGTATTCTGTATATCTAAAACAACTATTATCATTACAGATAGACGGATCGAGTCACACCGTAAGGGTTCCTTATTACCATTTTGTTTCGGAACCCTAAAAGTACCTATCTATAGATATTTATTTTATTTTTTAAGGCTGTGCATTCCTATTATTATTACATGAAATATCGATGCATCCATTATCATTATTCCTCGAACTCTCGCGAAATGACTCAATAATTAATGTTTATTTAATCAAGGTAATGTTTCCTGAGGTGAGCACGGAATTGACTTCATTAGTTAATATTTCACGCATCACCGGATAAACATTATGTAGGGACTCAGGGGAATGGAGGCGTGAAAATTATCAATGGCTGTCTCTAAGCTGTAATCATTAAACTTTGTAGTAGAGGTAGGGTGTTCAACGGCCAAACAATATTTCAATATTTCAAAAACGGGTGAATCGATTTTAATGAAACTTAGCTAAGAATCATCTCGATTAAATTAGCTTTCGATTAAAAAAACCGCATCGAAATCGGTCCATCCGCTTGCGAGCTACGATGCCACAGACAGATACACAGACATACAGATATATAGACATACAGAATTTACGTGCGAAATTACATTTTAATTTAGCATGAGCTTTTCGGTGAAGGAAAGCATCGCGAGGAAACCTGCACACACCTGCGAAGCAATTTAATGGTGTGCGTGAAGTTCCCAATCCGCACTGGGCCCGCGTGGGAACTGTAGTCCCTCTCATTCTGTAAGCCTGTGCCCAGCAGTGGGACATAAATAGGCTGATGATCATGATATAGACTAATCGGCTACGGCTACTACTAGACTACTAGTACTCTGTGCATCCTAGTACTTAATCCCACAGAGGGTTTAAGAACAGATGACCTTTGCTAAGCTCTCAGTCCGTACGTGCTCGAGTGTCGAGCAGTAACGGGTCCTCGCCAACCGCACGTGATCACGGAATTTTATTTATGTATGTACACACATATCATAAGTCCTCAATAATGCGTTCAGCTACTACTACGAAATTCGAAAATCAGAGTTCGTATCGTATCGTCCCGCTCACTCTCGTATTAAATAATATTAGCGTGAGCGGGACGGCACGATACGAAGTTCGAATTTTGCACTTCGTAGCAGGGGGGCAGAAACCGTATAATGACCAGCATTACGACAGTCAGATTCCGTCTTCAAAAACCAATACAATTTAGAAATAGGCCTCAATTGAAAAAAAAATAGTCGATACGAAACGTCAGCTAGGTATGTTTGTCTATGATTTAAAAAAAAGACCAATTCGTGACAAGTTTGTTGCCTTCGGCTTCTAAAGCCACCTTAGAGTGCTTACAATATGTGTGTAGATAAAGCAATGTATGCAACTCTACATAATTAGGCCTTAAAACACGCGTGTGGTGTGATCTTATTAGAACCACACTCGTGTTTTATGGATCTTAATTATGTAACAGTTGCGTAAACTGCCTACTGCGTCATGATCTTCGTCGTCTTTAAGTCACGCGAAATTAAAGCTATGCGATTGATGTGGACCCTGACACAGGAAACGTTTCAGGTCCGTTCCACCCTTAGCTTCTATGGTTTCCGTAAATTAAGAGTTCAAGTAAGGAAATACGTTTCGTTTTACACACAAAGCCTGAGGCCGTAGTTCCAAAAGATTTGTACATTACAATTACATACTCCATTTATTTTAAGATTTGAATTAAACGGTCAAACTATATATTTATCCGGATCGCTACTGCACTGTTGTGTTCCTGACTTCCTGTGTGGAGAGTAAGACAGCCAGTGTAGTTACGGGCACAAGAGACATTTCATCTTAGCTCTCTACACGTAGATTGACAACGCATCTGCAAACCCTACGGGGTTGCGGGTGTCTATGGGCAGTGGTAATCACTTACCGTCAGGTAACCCACTTGCTCGTTTGTCTTCATTGTCGTATAAAAAAAAACTATCACACACGTATTTCCCGCGTGGAAACTATAGTCCAAGTCATCTCTGACTGAGAGCGAGAGGAGGCTTATGCCCAGAAGTGGGAAGTAAACATAAATAAGCTGGTGATTGTTTAAAGAGTTAAAGTGTTTAAATGTGATCGGTGGCTCATGATCAAAACAATTCGACAGTAACTGAATAACATTAGGATCCCCTGAAATAGACCTATTAAATGTGGTCCCTTCCCTACATGAATTCACTCCAATTGCCAATTTAACGTTGATAGCCTCTCGCCACGGGAAAATGGGTGCGAACTAAAATCCTTAATCCCTGCAGAACGTCCAATTTCGCATCCCTTCGGGTGGAAATGGTTACTGGCCTATTTTCTCCATTGTCTGGATGCCTGTTATTGTTCATACTCGGCCATTTCCTGCGACAGAAAGTCGCGAACTACTGCCTACGCGGTGCCAGTCTCCAGCAGCTTGCCGACCGACTGTCGAAAGACGAGTTCGACAATACGACCACCCTGATCGTCATGCTGGGCAACAGTATAGACTTACTACAAGCTCTGTCAGCCGTTGAGCAGCGTGGTATCCACAAGATTATCTTGTGTGCGTTCCCTTATTCTAGGTCGGTTTCATACAAGCGAAATATTGTAATATCTAAGTGGAATGCCATGTTATACAATGTAACTTCTTATAATAGCAAATACCAATTTTTTGATAGTAATAAATTTATAAAACGTTTTCATCTAAACGAATCACGGCTGTATCTGTCCAAAAAATGTAAATTAGCAACAGCAAAACTACTAGCATATAACATAGAACCTGGGCACGGGTACGCGGCGGACGGCGGCGGCGGCGCCGGCCCCGCCGGCCCCCCCGCGAACGCGCCGCCCGCGGACCGCCATTCTTTAAACTGATGCGTGAGACAGCGGAGGAGCATAGTTTCATTTTGGTTCATCAAAATATACAAGGCTTCTCCAGCAAAGCAATTGAAATCGGATTATTCCTCGATGCTTTTAATATAGACGTAATGTGTATTACTGAACACTGGCTGAGACAGCATGAGCTGATATCGAACCGTCGTAATTATAGGATTGGCAGCTCCTACACTAGAAACTCAGCAATACATACAGGAACTATGATTATTGTAAAAGATGATTATAAGTGTAAAGAACGGAAAAATGTAGTTCAACTTTCATTAGAACGAGTTATTGAGATTTCGTGTGTTGAATTGGATAATCACATCGTATTATGTGTATACAGGCCACCGTCCTCAGACTTTAGTCTATTCGAGTCCGTGATAGAGGATGCTTTGAAACAAGTTTTTAATAGTAGTAAATATATTATAGTATGTGGAGATTTCAATGTCAATTTACTGAACTCCGAAAATAGAAATTCCGTGAGACTTCTGAACCTTTTTAAATCATTTAACTTGCATCATCTTTTTGAGGAACCAACTAGAGTGACGGCCAACACGGCCACATGTTTAGATAATATTTTTTGCAAGTGTGAAGCTACGAACAAAGAAATTATTAACTGCTTCAGTTCCGATCATAGCGGCCAAAAAGCTGTTTTTAAAATGCCTAAGCAGACGAAGGAGCAATTTATTACTTATAGGCCGGTAACTGAAGACCGTATAGGAAGATTTAAGGAAAGCATTATCAGTGAAGTTCCTCAACCAAACATGGAGAATAATGATCCTAACATCTTATATAAGGACCTGACTACTGTAATAAATCGAGAGTTTGGGAACATTTTCAAACTTAAGACTGTCAAGAAACATGGTAAGAAGGTAAGTTTCAGTGACTGGGCCACGGTCGGGATTCACAGGAGTAGGACTAAACTTTACGAACTATATGAAATGAAAAGCTACAATAACGACCCCACATTTAGAGACTATGTTAAAAGATATTCGAAACTATTTAAAAAAGTTTGTGTGGCCGCCAAAGCGGAATATCTTAGTAATAAAGTTAAATCCGCTGATAATAAAGTAAAAGCAGTATGGAACGTAATAAATTCAGAGACAGGTAAATCAAAGCCCCATAATAGCCAATATAAGTTAAAGATAGATGAAAGAATAGTAACTTCAGATTTAGAAGTGGCGAGTGCTTTTAAGGATTTCTTCTCTAATATAGCTATAGATACAACTCGTGACTTAAAGTCATCCACTGCGCTGGCTGGCTCATACTTAAACTTACTCTCCACACCGGAACACAACAGTGCAAGCACTGCTGCTTAGCGGTAGAATTAGCGAGTAAGATGGTGGTAGCGATCCGGACGGACCTCGCACAAGGTCCTACCACCCACAAAACCTAGTGATATTCAGTGTCGATTATTGATAGCGGGACTATCGATACTTTTGGCATCACTAGTCAGGACGTCTCAAGACGTTTTATGAAGTATGCCACGTCACGCAGGCTATATCAAGTGACCTCTCAGGAGATAATGGAGTTTATTGTGATTAGCGAATAGCGACAGGTATTTCGTTTGTTTTTGTATTTATAGCTCGAGTTTCAGTGGGGTGACTTTCCATCAGCCATCGTGAAATAACCCGTGAACCCGGGAAGCCGTGATAGCCTAGTGGTTTGACCTATGGTCTCTCAAGCAGAGTGTCGTGGGTTGAAACCCCGGCTCGCACCTCTGAGTTTTTCGGAATGTATGTGCGAAATTACATTTGTAATTTATCATGAGCATTTCGGTGAAGGAAAACATCGTGAGGAAACCTGCACACTCCTGCGAAGCAATTCAATGGTGTGTGTGAAGTTCCCAGTCCGCACTGGGCCCGCGTGGGAACTATAGCCCAAGCCCTCTCATTCTGAGAGGAGGCCTGTGCCCAGCAGTGTGACGTTAATAGGCTGATGATGATGATGATGATGATCGTGAAATAAACTGAGCGCCTAGTGTAAACGACGACCAAAAAATACGTTCGGTGACAATACAATAAGCTGGTGGTGAAGTCTCCGCAGGAGCGGAACTATTCAGCGGTTAAAGGCATCGGCTTTGAAATTTTGTATGCATTTATTAATTGGACGACAATACAAGTACAGCCAACAGAAAGTACAGTAAAAAACTTATTTTTACTTTCCTTAGAATGCTTAGAGTATAATTTATTCTGTTTTCCTTTCCAAGAGGGCGGTGACCGCCTTGCTTCTTTCTTGCATCAATAAGTAATTGTCTAGTCCACGGATGGCGATGATTAGACTATGATTACAGACCTTACCCGCCCAGGCGCGCACCGAGTCGTTTCTCCACCTACAAAAAAAAAGAAATAGTACATTACTGCAGAGGCCGGTAAGAAAGGGGTTGCCGGACGAAGGGGTTAGACGGGCGAGTAACACGAGGCCGGCTATAGTACGAGTCCGGCAACCCCTATTCCGGCCGAAGCTTATATAATAATAATAAATATCATGGGACAAATTGACACCAATTGTCCTAGTCCTAAACTAGGCAAAGCCTGTACTATGGGTACTAGAGAACGGATAAACATACTGATATAGATAAATACATACTTAAATACATATTAAACATCCAAGATCCGAGAACAAACATTCGTATTCATCATACAAATATCTGCCCCGACCGGGATTCGAACCCGGGACCTCAAGCTTCATAGTCAGGGTCGCTAACCACTAGGCCACCCGTTCGTTTGTATAGTGCTTTTCTCAAACATTGTAAGGGAATGAAAAAATAGAAAAAAAAACGGTTTTATCAACTGTCTGCTAGTCGACTAGCCCCCTCAACGATCGGCAGCTGTCCCCTAAGCCCCGGCTCTGTCCCGACTGGAGGCGGCGCCCTGCTGATGGACCAGGCCCAGCTCTGCCGTCGTCGGCGTGTAGATAATAGCGCGGCCAGTAATGAATTTTCATACATATTTTGAATGCTGACGTTAGGCCTTGTGATTATAATAAATGTACTACTTTGTGTCTTCTTTTTTTTTTTTAAGTAATGCGAATATTAATTTCTATGTTTGACAAAAATGATTTTCATCGCGTTTCACTTTATCGTCTTTATTAATCCTTCGTCCAGTTAATCGCCCTGAGAAATTGTTATCGTTTGTTTGCCAACCATAAACTGCAGATCGAATAATAGCGTCGTTATCGTTAAAATAAATGGCCCAGTACGGTTAGGATATAGAAATAACCGTGTTATCGCGTTTCCCTTTGTGACGCGACCTTGACTGGGGTGTGGTGTAAGTGTAAGAGCTAGCGGGCGCGGCAGCGGGAGATATCGCTGTGTACCAAGTTTTGATTTCGGTATCTTGAGGTAGGTAATATTTAGTGCAATTTACAACTCAAGGGCATTTAGAGAGAACCACGTTTTAGTACGAACCTTGTCGGTCTAAACTCGACTTTATATAATATATGAGTGATTCTTTAATTTATTTTATGTCACTATGATTGAGTCTCACGGTAATTTCCCGAATGTCAGTTTATAATGACAGTACGATCTGCATGTCCGTATGTATAAAGTGTGTAAAATAAAACTCTTCAACTTAGCAATTTACACCAAATTAAATTGTCATTGTAAAAATACATTGGTTCCGTTGGTAAAATAGGAACCTTGTCTTTGTACTTGTATGGCATAAGTATTAATAAACAATAATATCTTAAACGTAAAATAAATAAATTAATATACAATTTAAAAACGAAAAAGTAGCCTTAAAAATAAACACCACAGATAAAAAAATTGTCCCAGATCACTGCCTGTTGGTAGCGTGCCCAGAAGGCTGTCAGCATTACCACGTTGGATGGCAATGCTGACCCTCTGTGCCAGATATGATCCAGTCTTCTGGTCTGCATATTTACGCCGTTTCAGGCATAGTCAGCCTTTGTATCGCATTGTTTGTAACTTGTCTTTATTTCTTTATTTTCTTTAACATATAAAGTGTCAACAAAAAGTGCAATTGACAAAAAGAGCTTTTATGTAAAAAAAATCGTACAAAAAAAACTTGTTTCCTCTTTTAACTTGAAACGGAGTCCGTGAGTGCTCGCGAATGAAACATTTGTCTACGTCACAGACACCGGGTCGGCTTTTAGCCCTTCGGTTTACGATAAGATTCCTAATGCCGCCTGAATCGTAAATTATTTCTGAATTTTCTCGCGTGACGGCGGGACGCGCTAAATAATAAAGTTGGCAATGATTGTATCCCCTGGCGCTCGGATTTCAAGGAAGTTGGTTAAATGGTTATAAAGCAGCTAACTTTTCTTTCGCTCTTTCCTCTGTTGACTGCAAACGAGCTGTGTCGAGTAAATATTATACTACCTTGGCGGGCACTGGCTTGTCGCTTTGACAATGACAACATTTTATGGCTCATGATAGACAATTAGACATGATGAATGCCCCGCTGGGTCTCTAGCAGCGTTACCCATTTTGACTGCCTCAAGATATACAATTAGGACAGTAAAAATTATCTGCTTATTTCGAACAGACGAGTTTATGCGGTGCCAAGTAGCCAGGAATATTTGATTACTAACTTGACTTGACCGATTAAACAACCCAGAGATTTAAGTATCTAACATAAAGTCGTTGGTGAAGATTTTCCACTCAGTATTTTCTGCCCTACCTAAATATCGAGCTGCGTTTTGTTCATTCAAAATCTGAAACCGTTACAAACACAGAACTATATAGAGGTTACAAACTTTTAGCGGTAAGCCGAGGGATCTCAAATTTAATGTGTAGCGTGCGATCGAAATTTATGTACTAATTGAGGTAATTAATTAATAGAGTTGCCTTCAGGCGGTTCCCGTGGTGTAATGTATAAGTGATTCAGCGTGAAGCTCACTTAATGTTTTAGGACTAAGTACCTAATATACGAGCGCGTAGGCGGATAGCTAAGACGGCCCGGGTTTCATTAAATAGGATAACGTTTGCTAAGCTAAGTAATTGTTTATGTTCTTAGACTTACCTTTAATTGCTTGAAGATGATTAATCAGTTTCTTGACACCTGGCAAAGTATGTGTAGAACGTTATCTCGGTTAGTTATCATAAATAAATATTGGTGAAAACCGAAAACCTCAGACAGAGTAGAAATATCATATGAATAGAATACATTACGCGAATATGAAAGCCATGCTCTGTTGGGTTATGTTTATTTGCTTTGCCTTCCTTTTTTAGGCACATTAAGAATTGAATAGAAGCTCCGCATTCTAGCACTTATCGGGTTTGCCCTGCTTTAGCTCATAATACAGTGAAGTGGTCATTTTGTAGCAACCACCCAATTCCTCCTTTTATTTGTAGAGACGCCAAAGTAGTCGACTCTCTGGCTGCGTCTCTCCGTTTTCCCTAAATTCTCAAATCTGACAGTCTTTTTATGTAACTTACCTACAGTTGACTTTAAGGAAAGGGCGCTTCATCAAAACAAATGGGGCAACTCAATTCTCCCGCACACACATTTAATGCAGGAGGTCCATCAAGTTTAAATTCATCGACATTGGCATTATACAAGCACAATTTACATACTCGTACCATGCCATAGTGGCTGCCACTACACTACACTGCAGTGCAGTACTCCGACCACATAAGAGACATCAGGGACCTCATTCTACATTGCTGTCTTTGTTAGTTAATAGTGTTTGCATTGTCTGGTTATTGTTGATTATTGATTTGTTTTTAACTGTATGTGTATGTGTCGAATTAGTTTCTAATAAATATATGTTTCTTTCTTTCTTTCTTTCATTGTTTTTTTTTTCCTGAGCATAAATTAACTTTCTCGTATCTGTTGGGAAGGCACTCTTATCTCTCTCTATTCTCAAGCAAAGTGGCTGATGCGATGCATGAACAAGCAGCTCAACTGTTTATTTAGCATTTGATTAAACAACAACCTTAGTGGTCCTCCAGCCAGTCTGATGGCAAATATAGCGAGAATAATTTGCATTGCATTTTCGTATTTTCTAATTTAAAAATTACGATGTACTTAAAAAAAATTCAGGACATCTTTCAATGTTTGTCCCCGAGTGGATCCGTGGCTTAATTTAAGAATCGAAGGCAGTCATTCATTTATGGTTCAATCTTAACCATGTTTAAATTAAAATAGACGCTAGTAATTATTTTTCCAGATTCCGTTTTCCGCTGCCGCCTATGGCTTAGGTTCAGCATCTTATTATATCTCAGTGGTGTTCCAAGTTTGGAAATATAATACAAGCCGGCAAGTATGCCTTTGTTAAAGTTTTCGTGTTTCCTTAGTTTTGTGATAACATTTGCAAGATAAGATTGACTAAATAGCCTCTAGCAAAGGCTTAAAGTGAGTTTCCACGAGAGTCGTAAGCCCTTATGAGTAAGCTGGATAGGCATCTGTCCCACCGCCAAACTGAACGTGAAGCGACTAAATCTAGGTTTGATAAAATAGGAATAGAAGCAAGCAAGGCGAGTATGATAAATAACATGAAATAAATGACCGTGGAGGCGTTTTACACCTCTGCTGATTTTAAATTTAGTTTAAATTGACCCTAGAGACTATACATCTCTAAGCCATTTAGATTAAGTATTATATTATACTATTAATTCTGGGACCCTATACATCCCTTTGTAATTTAAATTTTCACAGATATTTGACCTGGAGACCCTATACATCTCCTGCTCAATTAAAACGTGCCAGTTAAGTAGTGTTCTGGTTTTGCTGTTCTAATAATAACTTTTTACACTTGTTTCTAAAATGCGGTTTTTTTTTCTCTCTTAATCTTTTAATGACAGAGTGAGGTTTCTTTGTGTAATTTGTCTGTGGTTACGTATTGTAAGAGCTAATGTAACTTGTTTTTAGAAAAAATGACTGCCAAGTTTCTTGCGGCGCATTCTTCTTGGCAATCATGGTCTTTCCGAAAGCGCTGGTAGACTCAAAAAAATGACGTGTAAAAGAGCATTCAACTGCCTATTTGCTGAATAAAATTTTGATTTTGATTTTGATTTTTTGAACAGTTTTAAATCATTCGCGGTTAATTGCGTTAGACTTGAAAATGGTATATTGATCGCGATTACATTATAGGTTGGATGAGCTCCTGATATTTCGACGCAGTTACATGCATCAAACCTATAAGGTAATCGTGGTCAATATCCCATTTTCAAGTCTAGAATAATAAATATTACATAATAAAGTAATATTACATTTGGTCGTCACGTCACTTTCTGAGAGTTAGAGTTGTTTGAAGTGAACTCTCAGAAAGAGTGGTCAATTGGGTCTTTTATGAATCTTCGACTCGGGCGCGGTAGTAACATATCTACTTCCTGTTTATATCTAGGTAATATCATGGGTTATGTTAATATGTATCTGTTTATAGACATTTTAATCGTGTTTCGTTGTTCTTGTTGCAGCCTTTCTATCGTTGATGTCTAATCGACAAGGATCGTGAAATGGGAGCGAAATCGATTGAAATGAACGTATGACAACTATTTCACCCTAGCTCTTAAGCTCGCATTATACGATCCCAGCTAATTGAACATTGTCACCTTAATGAACCATTATCGAAATTATCATAAAACAACTGTTACCTTTCAACATACGTATTATTTGGAGTTATTCATTGTAATGGGCGCCTTTTATGGTGCTTGCCAAACAAATTATGCATTGGAGATAAAAATACGCTAATGTCATAATCTCTTGAATTAGGCTTTTGTATGATCGCTGAACTGTTAAGGACTCCAATATCTATACAGTACAGCCAACAGCTCATAAATGTATTTTTCATTTCTCATGCTCTTAAATTTATGCTGGGTGTGGACTACGCAAAAAACGTTTTTATGCTCTAGTGCAATTGTCTAAGATCAAGGCAATCAGGTTAAACATCCACAAATCCACATAAGCTATGGAACCTCATAGAATAAAGTTGATGTTTTATTTCGTTTATTTAGTTGGTATTCTAAACTATACTAAGGTAATTAGGATAACAGCCACGCGCACAATTTGCTACAATGACAATTTGAAATATTTAATGCAAAAATGGGACACGGGTGCCGATTTCGTGTAAACAGCCTTTGGCTGTGCTCTGGATAAGCTCGGATTTTATATTATTTCTTGTATCCAAGATGGCGGAAATTTGACTGTTGTTTAATTTCCTCGCAATCGAAGTGAAAAGCACAGTTCTCGTTCATATTATAAAACATGTGCACTTGTTGCAAAATCCGTCATTCTAGTGCGTTGATTATCTAATGCAGCCTTGCTCCCAGCCACAGCCTCGCGAACGCTCTTGTAATTTTTCGATACAAAATGACTGTTAATTTGGCAGTTCGACGCTGACACACCCTTGAATAACCTTGAGCCCGCTTAAGACATGGTTTAATTGAAAGCTAAATTAGAAAGACTTAAAAAAGTCAAGTGTAAATCAATGTTATCATGGTCATTCGCATGGACGCCACGCCGGTGTCTTAAACTCAGCACGCTAAATTCAGTTATTTCTAAAGCCCGCTTAGAGAATAAGGGCACCTGTTTGAGGTATTAGCTAGACTAAGCAGAGTCCACCAACAGGATAATTGCGCTGCGCGAGACTAGGATAATTAAGTACCTCTAAGTCTAAGCCCTCTTGTAGACGTCCGTTTTTTTTGGCCTGTACTGCAGGCCGAGCACGAGTTTACGAATCTTGCGTAACGTTACGTTATCGTATCGAAATCGAAAAACTTCATACTAAATTTTAGTTCCAAATACGCTCACGGGCGGGCGCTGTACCAAACGTCATACAAATTTCTCGATAACGTTACTCTACTCTATAACCTCTATAACGTTACCTACGCAGAATTCGAAAACTCGTGCTCGACCCTTTTGGTGCTGTGATCTGTAATTTGCCAAGGTAAGGTTAGCTCCCGTGCTAAAACGGTCCATCGTCCGGTGAAAAAAACGTAGGTAAGTCTAGTCGTCTACAAGAGGCCTTGTGGAATTTTTCCTCGCACCCCGCTAGCTATCTCACACATTTCCGGTGGTTACGCAGCTTTTAGCTGGTTACATGGTGATTTAAAAAAAAAGCTACAAATTCCCAAGGGCCAGATCGGTACCGAAATGGTTCGTATTATATTTAGTTGTTCGTATCCATCATCATTCATCACTTCATTAGACTCTGGAGCGAATACAACAGATATTTCTCGAGCATTGATACCTTTCCCGAATAAAATGAGTTTTGATGGTAGCTTGGAATATTCGAGTCGTTTTTTGCCAACTGTTGCCAACAAGTCTCTCTGTCTCTTTAATTTATCCATCACAGGTATTTTAGGTACTCGAATTATGACATTTAGTTGGGATTTCGTAGTAGGACCTTACCTTGTGCGAGGCACGTCCGGATAGCTACCATAATGTTACTAGCTAATCTTGCCGCTTTGCAGCAATGCTTGCTCTGTTGTGTTCCAGTGTGATAGATAGATAGATAGAACGTTTATTTGGTACTGCAATACACATAATCAAGGTTTAAACAATAGGTAAGACATACTTAACTACCTAACTTAATTTTTTTTTCATGTCTGTGTGCGTTGCAGCAGCAAAAGGGTCATGGCTCAGTCGTTAACATTGCTCGTGGTTGCAAAACGCTGATTTCCTGCCGCAACCCGAGGTGTGAAAACATTTAAATTAATTAAAAACCTATTATTATAGAATAAAATTAAATTGAAAGCAAACAGCGCAAAAATCATTACAATTTTATGAAATGAATACTGTGGCTGTTTGCATTGCGTGTGTAAGCGTGTGGAAATTGTGCGGTAATTCATGACAATCGAGGAAATTACGGACACAAGAAGCATTTCATTATAATTAGCCCTCTAGGTTGGCAACGCATCAGCAATCCCTCCGGGGTTGCGTGTATCTATGGGCAGTAGTGATCACTTTTACCATCATCAGGTGACCCACTCGTAAAAAGTGGAATCTTGACATATCAGATTTTATCTTTTTTCCGCGTCAAAGAGCTTTGCCTTTCGCAAATACTTAAGAGAAGATTCCATGGTATCCTGTAAAGTATATTGGCTTATCCTAAATTATGTATCCTTACATACTTGTGTAAACTTCTAACTTTCAGGGTTTTTCGTTTTCTTGTGTACTTTTCCTTTGAAGTTCGTTTGAACTGTTAGAACTTTTTTTGTACCCAAGTTTTTGTATTTGCCCGAAGATCTAATTTGGACTCGCTTTTCCAACTGTGTTTACTGTAGTTGGAATACAAAATCAGCTACAATAGGCAATTGCAAAACGCCAACTTTTTTATTTATTTTCTTCGAAGAAGTCATGAGGATGACAAGCGTAGTATAGCGAACCTCACCATGAAGCTTGATGTCAAACCTATAAGGTAATCGCGGTCATTATCTCGTTTTTCATTATGTCTATTTACCTAATGCAATTAACCGCGAATCATTTAAAACAGTTGTAAGGGCAATACGTAAACCCTTTACATCGACTTGTTAGGTAGGTTAGATCACGGACGGCAAATAATAGGAATCACACAACCGTGAAAGTTAAATGAGTTTATTCAACTAATAATTCGTACCATTAAACGTTATAAGGTAAACATAAATTTTCTATCTATAAATATAAATTTTCGTCCGAGACGACGCGTCAGCACAGCACTAAAAAGTAGTACGAACTCGTACAACAGTTAAATCGATCACTTATGTCTTTGGCTCTACAACACAATGGAATGCAATGTCATGTATTATTTTGCATTTGCTAATTGGGCTTCAAATACTCTTACACAATTCTCAAAGTTATCTTCTATACCTATTAAACAGTACCGTGACTGACTGATTGACTGACTGACAGACAACGCACAACCTAATCCACTGGACCTAGAGACTTGAAATTTGGGAAACATGTACCCTGAGTATCCTAGAGGTGCACTAAGAAGAGATTTTTCGAAATTCCCACGGGATAAGGAACTAGCCCAGTTTAAAATATTTCACGGGGCCAAAGCCGCGGGGCATAAGCTAGTTTGGTATAAAGTGATATATTGTTTCAGCTGGAAAATGTCCAGCTCATGGACAAATACAACCTGCGGAACCCTTCAAAGGGCACGCTCTACTTCGCCACCACGCACCTCATATTCGTCGACCACGACATGAAGAAGGAGACATGGGTACGTTTTTAATTAATATTAATGGTTATGGTAGGGTCCTGTAACACAGGGCATCCTATCCTATCATAGGACCCTTGGCTGTAACTTTTCTGTATTTTTTGTTTGAAATAAACACTTTTTCATTTCATTTCATTTCATTGGCACAGCAGTATACCGAGATAGAAGAAATGAGTGTACTTACTCGTATGTACAGTCGCACAGTGTGGGAAAATGCCTTAGTTCCGGACACTCTTATTTTATTTACTATTATGATGTGTTTTGCTGTAATAAAGCTTGGTAAGAAACCCCCGTTGCAATTTTTTTTACTTAATTTCGTAGTTAGAATTTTTTTCTGAGAGGTCAATGACCTTCATAAAAAATGTTTCGATTGAAATTTGCTAAACGAATCAAACTACCGCTTTAAATAAAACAGATAATGATTGCCAGCTTATAATGAATTAGTTGTGAAAGTTTCAGCACTCTGACGGCACAAGGAAACGGTATATTAATAAATTTTAAAATTTCAAGAAAAATTAAATAAATCATTAACTATACACGGGTCGCATTACTTTTTACTCGTAAAATGAACTGAATAAATGTACCTTTCAACTGTGAAAATTTTATTCAATTCCCTCGCAGGAACTCTGAGAAATTGCGTTTCTAAGTTTTTTTTTTCAGATTTCTATGGAAATAGGGTTGTCACATAAAAATAAGTAATTTTTTTTCCATTGATTGTTAAATTTTTATTGATTATTTATTTCATTGTTTATAGGGATCTAAGTATAATAATGATTTCGTCTTTTCGTGTTAAAGTAATGTCCGATGACATGAGTGATCCGATTAGTTTCAATGTTCAGTGCATTGTAAATTGTAATGAATAATGAACATTATCTGACGTTACTTTCAGGAGGCGAAGTACTTTATTTGATATAGGCAAAGATTTTTTTTTTATTGTTTCGTGAACTGGTGGAACACAGGTAAGAGTCGGACGATTCTATGGCTCTGTGGAACAAGTCTAAAATAGGCGTTTTGAGATTTAATTTTCTTGTATGGTGCTTGCTCCCTGCGTCCAATATTTATTCCTTTACTCGCCAGCTTGCTCAGACAATATACCTATCGGCAGGGTACTGGCTTCTAATGTTCTCTGACTATGTATGAATATCTTATGCAAAGAAACCGACAAAGAGAAACAGTTATGTATCTGTATCATTTATTAATCCCCTTACCTCAAAAGCATAAATTCCTTTCCGCGATTCACCGAATCGCATTTCACCTCGAATTGACAAAATTTCAATAGAATCATTAATCTTGATTTTTCGGGTAGCCTTTTACAGTAGTACAATTAATTTGTAGCATTTAATTCTTCGTGTATTATTTTACCCTAGACGTATTTCACCGCGATCGATCGATGTTTGTTAACGACTATTTAATTTGACGCGTAATTTGATGTTTACACTAAAGTTCTGTAACATTTTTTTTAAAACGTGTTATGTACCTGTAGTTTCATATCTTACGTGCTATCAAACTCATTGGAATTTGTGACTAATAAATAATAGACAATACTCTGTCTCTCTGATAATGACGAACGAACTGAAATAGACGATTAGGATACAAAACGAAAATTTATTCCACGATCGAGATAAAATGTGACATGTGACTACAACTAATAGCGACTAAAAAAATTAACGATTGAGACACAACGCGATAGTTAAATGTACTAGATCGAAGTCAAATGCGATTCAGAGAGTCGTTACAAGAAATTTATGGTTTTGAGGTATAGGACTAACAAACGGTCTGTACATACTTCTTTGCAGTATGGATCTAGTACATATCATAGTGAAATAAAAACGGGTCACTCACGTATATAAGTCGAGTTTAGCCCGACATATTTCGGACTAATTCGTAGTCCTTCCTCTGGGAGCGCACAACCCAGCGGCGGCGAGACGCACACTGCGCGCCGCGGCTCTGCTCGTGCGACTACTAGACGCAGCTGACAGCGGCACACAACTGCCCTCGTTTTCATCGTCATTTTTATTATTGTCAAATGCAGGGTAGCACACTACACTGATCACATCTCGACTCGACTTATATACTTGAGTGATCCGTTTTTATTTCACTATGATTGATTCTCACGGTAGTTTCATGTTAATATAGTACATATCTCTGTCCATTTATATGTGTAACTGAACTGGCTGGCTAGTAACACATACTTAGTGCTACTAACTATGACTAGTGAGTGACTCTCTTGGGGTTACTGGTTCTCATGGGTGGCGGTGATTGCTTACCATCAGCTGACCCGCTTGCTGGTTTTCCTCCCTTTTTCAATAAAAATAAATAAAACCACAGAAAGGAGCTTAGTCACACTAGTAATTTTTCAAAAAATAAATCCTTATGTTTTGTAGTAGACTCTATGTGACAGCCCTAACCTATAACTTTAAAAATTAATATCTCCTTATTCCTGAGTTGATTGCGTTTGATTTTTTTTGTGGTAATAGTTATTACGTTACTTAACATTTGTGCATGGAAAAAAATGCGACCGTGAAGGGAATAGCGGATTTTTTTTAAATCATATCATAGAAATTAATTAATTGACGAATACAGGAGTGTATATCTTTATGTTTATATACATATATTGGTGCTATTAAACGATGCCTAGCGTACCAGGGAGCATTCGTTGATTAATCGGGTTCAACAGAGCTTAAAATGCGTTTCTATGGTTTCTCAGGACTTTTCTCGTTTTTTTTAATATCTCAAAAACTATTGTACTTAAAGCCGCGGGAGTTTTAATAGAAGCTTTTTTGGTTTATCGTGTATCCAAAAAGCGCAAAAAATAGGGATGGCCGCAACTAAGGCATTTTCCCACACTGTGAGTCGGCAGCAGAAGTAGCTAAGCAGCCGATGCGTTCACAATGTGCTAAGCACGGCTCTATTGTTATAGACGTAACGTAAGAGCTTGTGCAGATCATTGTGATCGCTTCGGTTGCTTAGCTACTTCTGCTGCTGACTGTACTGTAGAATTGGGTTGTATATTTAACGTAGGTAGGTCCGGCTGGTGAGACCTTAGAGCAGGAAAGGAACCTCTGCCAAATCTCTAATATTAAATCTGACCAAAATTATCTGTTGATTGTGTGCGAGTTTTTGGCATTTGTGTGACAGTTTTGTTTTAGTGTGCCGCGCAATAATTCTGAAAAACTCAGAGCTGCGAGCCGGGGTTTGAACCCACGACCCTCTGCGTAAGAGGCCATAGGTCAATCCACAAGGTTTAATAAATACCTAACACTTACAGATACTACTAATGCACATATCGACGGTGGAGCGGTTGCCCATAACGACCACAGGCTCGCCGCTGCTGGTTCGCACGAAAACCTTCCAGTCAGTGTACTTCGTCATACCGCGGGAACGGGACTGCCATGAAATGCATCAGACGCTGCTGAGGTTGAGTCAACCGGGTGAGGACCTGTGGTTTTTTAACCCCCGACGAAAAATACGGGTGTTATAAGTTTGACCTGTGTATCTGTCTGTGGTATCATGGTTCCCAAACGGGTGGACCGAATTCGATGCGGTTTTTTTTTCAATCGAAAGCTAGTTTAATCGAGCTGGTTCATAACTAAGTTGCATTAAAATCGGTGCACCCGTTTTTGAAATATTGAACTTTGAAGTGACAATGTCGGGGGTTTTTCAACTTTTCTAAATTGGTTAGGTTATTTTTTCAATAGGGCTAGAAGCCAATGACAGCCTTTGTCCTCTGGTAAAGGTTGGAAGATCGCTAGCACAGCTTATCTGAGTTTCCAGTTAAGTGAAGCATAGCGAAGAGCAGAGTGAAATAAATGGATCACTCACGTATGTCAGTCTAGTATAGCCCGACGTGTTTCGGACTAATCCGTAGTCCTTCCGTCGAAGCGTGTGCTCCCAGAGGAAGGACTACGGATATCTGTTACTGATTGGCCGATTCAGTAGGCCGAGCATGAGTTTTCGAATCATGCGTAACGTACGTAACGTTACGCATCGTATCGTTATACGTATCGAAATCGAGAAACCTCATACTAAATTTTAGTTCCAAATACGCTCACGGGCGGGCGCTGTTCTAAAACAATTTCTAACTACTTTCTTGATAACATTACTCGATTACGTTACGCAGGATTCGAAAACTCCGTGCTCGACTCTCAAAAGCAGAGAGATTATTATTAATAATATAGTCGCTTGCACACTTTAATTAATGGCAATTCGTAAACCTTATCACAATTTGACAGTTAAAAGAATGTTGTAGATACTTTTTGTCGATAATTTTCTGCGGGCAAAGTTACCAGATAATGTCAAACTCGCTAAAGAACTGCTTTTAACTTTTTATCGATGTTGTCCAAAATGATGAATGAAACGGTTATCGTTCTAAACCTTGAGTTTTCGAAGCACGTCGCTGTGTTTTCTGAAGATCGGTAGGGAGAGCTTCGAGACGTATCAGTCTTGTAAATGGAAACGAATGGAGCTGATTGGTATGGATCGCAGTCTCGAGCGCGAAGCTAACCTGGAGTGGTAATTGATAATTGATCGTCGATACATGCGTTTTGGAAATGTATCTAGTTCTTAACTGACCATACGTGCTACTCACGTCACGTAGTAACAAGGTTCACATATAACAGTTTTAAATGATTCGTAATTAATTGCATTAGACACATGACAACGGGATATTGACCGCGATTACTTTATAGATGTTTGGCAGTGTCTTATCCAACCTCGACATTGGCGGAATCATCGCACCGATCGATGGGGCCATTATTATCCCAAAAATTGATTGATACTTTATAGGTTTGATGAGCTCCCGATATTGCGACGCAGTTACATGGATCATGATCACGGGCAACATTAATATCTACCCTCGTTTCGTCAGTTTGTCCTAGAAACTTGAAATTTGACATGAAAGTAGCTCTTATAGCACAACCACTCAGAAAAATACCAAAATCTTAAATTTTTATGTCTGTATGCACATGTGAGAGACCAATATAAAATGACCCCACACCGCGTACATTTTGTTTAGCAACAGAGCTCTGCTAACACTGGACATTTAAAACACTGGGGAAAAGCGGGAAAATCTTTGTACGGAACCCTCGGCGCGCGAGTCCGACTCGCACTTGGCCGGTTTTTAACCGATTTCAAAAAAGGAGGAGGTTCTACGTTCCACTGTATGTATTTTTTTTTTGACATATCATGACAGTATCAATATTTATTGGTAACTTGTATTCACAGTGGAAATCGAGGAGCTGTACTGCTTCCACTACAAGTCGACGCCCGAGGACCTACCCAAGTCGGCCGGTTGGAATTTCTTCGATGTCCCGACGGAGTTCCAGCGGATGAACGTGCCCAACGAACAATGGGTGCTCTGCACCGCGAACAAGGACTATGAGGTGGGGTTAAAACTTAATCCATTGATCCCAGAAGTAAAATACTGTCCCCGAGTATGAAGATTGGAATCCTATGTAACGAACTAAAAAACAATTACTTTGCTCACCCGCGACCACTAATGACAAATAGTTATATCTGTGCGGCAAATGTATGTTTCCATGCAACACCTCCGCCTCCACTGCTACACGAATCAACACATGCCACACAGGCCCAACTATCACCACCACCACTATACTAAACGCTGACGCGTTTCGGCACTCTCCACGAGGCCATTTATGAAGCACAACAACAACCGCTTAACATGCCACCACTTCCACTACTCAATAAATTATCCTATGTAACGTTATCGAGAAAATTTGTATGACGTTTGGAACAATATTTTGCACAGTCAAGGTCACCAATATGTATACACCACAGAGTCCCAAAAATATGTATACAGACCTTATTACTGCGACGGCAAGGTTGACGTAGGCATACATATTTTTTGCGCGGATCCATGTCTTTGACTTTGACTGTACTAAAATTTAATATGAAATTTCTCGATACGATTCGAATGTCCGTGCTCGGGGCACTGCTATCAAGTCTCTTCTATTTTAAATAAGTATTATCTTCGGAGATTCAAATAAAAATTGATAGTGTTACCTAAAACATTTTGGTTTTGAACCATCATCAATATCTGTAGCAGTATTTTTGTATTTTTATTTTAATAACACACTTTTAGTACATATAAAATCAGAAGAGACCAGAACTCAGGTTTTCTCCTTTCAGTTCTGCCAAGTAAAGGGTTATAAAGTATAATTGATATTCACGGGACAAGTGGGACAACCGTCAAAATAAGAATAATTGGGAAAAAAATACAAAAAGATACTCCATCCAATTGAGATATTATCTTAGACTAACTGATACGTCATGTTTTCTTCAGCTATGCGACACATACCCCAGCGAGATCTACGTGCCCGCGCGGGCCTCCACGGCGGTGCTACTGGGCAGTGCCAGCTTCAGGTCGCGAGGCAGGCTGCCAGCGCTGGCCTACCTGCACCACAACAAGGCGGCCATCGCTCGCTGCAGCCAACCGCTCAGCGGCTTCAGCGCTAGGTAAGGGGTGACATAAAGCAGACAGACGAGGCGGCCATCGCTCCCTGCAGCCAACCGCTCATCGGCTTCCGCGCTAGGTAAGGGGTGACATAAAGCAGACAGACGAGGCGGCCATCGCTCCCTGCAGCCAACCGCTCATCGGCTTCCGCGCTAGGTAAGGGGTGACATAAAGCAGACAGACGAGGCGGCCATCGCTCCCTGCAGCCAACCGCTCATCGGCTTCCGCGCTAGGTAAGGGGTGACATAAAGCAGACAGACGAGGCGGCCATCGCTCCCTGCAGCCAACCGCTCATCGGCTTCCGCGCTAGGTAAGGGGTGACATAAAGCAGACAGACGAGGCGGCCATCGCTCCCTGCAGCCAACCGCTCATCGGCTTCCGCGCTAGGTAAGGGGTGACATAAAGCAGACACGGGACTAGGCATAATGAAAACGGGATATTGACCGCGGTGCTACTGGGCAGTGCCAGCTTCAGGTCGCGAGGCAGGCTGCCAGCGCTGGCCTACCTGCACCAAAACAAGGCGGCCATCGCTCGCTGCAGTCTGTAGTGTGTGTCACGCCACACACACATTCTCTCCCATCATGTACTATAAATAGCTTTAAGCGTTCTTATAATAAACAGTCTTTAATCGTCAGACCTGGTTATCATTTGCCTCCCCTTCACATGGCGACCCTGCCAGCGCTGCTGCCTCGTGCGGTGCTGGCGGCGCGCTGCGCCACCAGTTATAGTTGAAATTAAATTTCTTATAAAAACACTTTAAATCATATACGTAAATAGGTATACGAAGAACATAAATTAGAGAAGAATTAAAGTAAAAGTAGACGAAGGAGCGAAGAAAAAAAAATGGAGAATGCAATAAATTAGAGAAAATTATAAACATTAGAATAAAGAAGATAGAAGAATCAGAATAAGTAAGAAAAGTAAGAATTATACAGTAAAAATAATAAGAAATTAAGATAATTAACTTTAAGAAGATTAAGAAGAGTAATTGCTGCAAGAAGAAGACAGTTTGAAACAGATATAATTGAAGAACGCCATAAAACAAATGAAGAAAGGAAATAAAGAAGAAAATCAATGGAAACAGAAGAAATCCTAGAGAAGAATAAAATATGAATAATAATAATCAAAATGAAGAATGAAGAAATTGAAAAGAAGGAAAAAAAATGCTACGGGAAAATGAGAGTAAGAATGAAGAATGGTGAAAAATAAATTACGTCAAGAATGAAGAGTATAAAAAGGAATAGAAATGAACATATTATTATGAAGACAGAAATGGAAGAAATAAGAAATAAAATAAATTTTACATTAATATGGAAGAAAGCTGCTGGGAGTGGTTGGAGTTGGAAGGACAAGGTTGTGAGAAGAGAACGGTGTGCAGCAGGGAGTAGTTGGTGTCCTAGACGAGGAGCCAGCACGGAGGAAGAGAAGTTAAATCAATTAACAAGACATTTTACAAAGCGTTATACAACAGTTCGGTAAATTTCGTATTATTATTCTTCCAAATAGATTGCGTATCAGGTATGTCTAATTGTTTTTTTTATTATATCCAAATTTTGAATGGGTTCATGTAGAGTTAGTTTTTTTTTTTTTTTAATATATTAAATTGCATTGTGTATTGCTGCAAATGAATATTGTGGATATTTTAATAATAAGCTGGCGCCCCTTGTTGACGAGATCTCAGTTTAAAAAAAAGCAAGTTACTAAATTTCGTGAACGTTTTTTAAATTTGAAACTAAAACTTTACAAAAGTTATATGTCCAGTATAAAAATAGATAGCAAAACGTTGTTAAGATTCACACCGCTAAGTTGGATGATTCTAATACAGGTCAGCAAATATGGATCGGAATGCGAAGTGTGTTATTACAGATCAAATTTCTTAAGGTAAATGATGTACTGTACGCTCTTGGAAGAACATTTTAAATTATCACGTTATAAAAGGGTTTTGAATATTGCAGATTTATTGTTTCGGTATATTTATTTTACAGAGTTTTACTGGATGTTTTACACAGAGTTTTTAGATTGTTTTTTTTATTGAATGAAGATTTTGATTTTTGATTGATTAAATAGCTCAAGATCGTCTTTTTTATTCTGCTGCAGACGGATAAAAATGATGATTGAAAATAATTTGATATTGTTGCTAGGCTGATCATCTAGCTTTCATTTCAAATTATTAATGCAGCGACAATAGATAGATATCCAGGTGTTAGAAGAGATTAGAGCCAAAAATTATGAAGTTATAAAATTGTTTTTATTTTGATATTTTTGTTACGATTTTTTTCAGTATATTGCTATAGATTTTAATTGATGGTTTTAATGGTTAGTGTCATTGAGAAGTGAATAAAGAATTGGGGTTAAATACGTAGATTTGGTACTTATTATAGAAGGAAAGGAATAGTGGAAGGAACGAATGAGTATTTTTGTTAGAAATTTGAATGTGTTTTGTTTTTGAAATGGTATAGGATAGAAAGTAGGTATATTACGAGGTCCACCAGGATACAAGGCAGGCACGAAATCCTTGGCATTGGATCATGTTTCGGTCGAGCTACCACACGTGACGATTCTTGGACACATGGTATGATTATTGAAGTAAAGAAGTGTTAAATGAACTGCCTGAATAAATGATGTTATAAATGAGTATTATGAATGTGCGCGCACGAAAGTAAATAAATAATCCTTGTATCCTGAACAAATAAAAAATATATATGTTAAAGTCTGGCCAGACACGTATATAATGAAAAGTGCTGTGGACCTTGACAAAGTGATGCCAAGGTAGCTCACTAATTAATAAGAAGATAAAATAATACGAAATGAGTAATAATGAAAGAATAGAATGGAAAGTTATGAAACGGGTGAAAAGGAAGTAAAGTACAAAAATGACGACATAAGAATTTAATTACAAGAACAGATTTGAACAGTATATAATTGCAACGTAATATTGTATGGATAGAGAATTGAGAGATATAGACAAATGTTAAAAGTAAATTTAGAGCGAGCAAGATGAAATTATTATTTTTTATATATTCTTTTACTATTTGGATAATCTGGGTTTTTGATATGACCATGGCAGAATAATATAATTATTATTATCTCGTCAGCAAAGCGTGCCAATTTAGAAGTAAGATATTAGTTTTAGAATGATGATAATTATTTTGTTACTTTTTGGATGACATTTAATACGGTAATCGATGGATTTAAAAAAAAAAAAAAGTTAGTTTTGTTCAAGGTAATTTCAGTAATTTAGAGTAAGAAAAAAAAAATTATTTTGTGTATTTTTTTTTTCTTTTTTCAAGGGGGGAGGTGTAGTGTGTGTCACGCCACACACACATTCTCTCCCATCATGTACTATAAATAGCTTTAAGCGTTCTTATAATAAACAGTCTTTAATCGTCAGACCTGGTTATCATTTGCCTCCCCTTCACAAGTCAACCGCTCAGCGGCTTCAAATACTTCCGCGTGTAAATTGTAACTTGTAGTTTTATAAAACACGGCCCAGACCCCTATTTCACCATCTTTACAATTGTCAGTTTTATATGACAACTCGAACTACATTTCTTTGACAATATGAAGCGCGCTAAAACAAAGGCTCTTCAAGTCAGCAGTTGACACCGAATTGTCATTGAAAACTGACAATTGTAAAGTTGGTGAGATAGGGGCCAGATGGCATCCAAAATGATGACGTGCGCTTGGTAAGGTCGGTGTGCTTGAGACTTGTGGCAATAAATATCTCCCTCTCTCTATCTCTGTTCACGGATGTGTGTGTGTCACGTAATTTTTTTTTAAATTACTTATATCTTTTTTCAGGTGTATGGAAGACGAACAGATGCTGGATCTCATAAGGCGGGCGAATCCCAATTGCGGTTACATGTACGTCGTGGACACCAGGCCTCGGGTGAGTCAGCTTTTTAGGAGAATTTTTTGTTTCTTCAATTTAACGATACAATTCCCTTTATTTCGACGACCGGACAGCCTAAGTGGTTACAGGTCCTGACAATGAAGCTTGAGGTTCCGGGTTCGACACCCGGTCGGGGCAGATGTTTGTATGACGAATGTTTGTTCTCTTTAAATTATTTAGGCTGATGACGACAGACTGGTGTCTAGCTCTTCCACACAGCTGCTTATTCAATAAATTTGTAAGTAAGCATATGTTGGGACCCTGCTTTAGTTCAGTTTTAATCTGTGGTGAATGATTAAACTGTCATTGTCACTGTCACTGAACTATCAAACGTCAAAAACGACTGTCAAGTTACCAGTCCAAATCGAACTTAGCAGCATAAAACGCGGGTAAATAGTGATGAATTCCTGTACTCACGCCAACAAAGTACAATTCGGACCGCTATGTCATAGTTGTCAATGGCTGTGAAGGGCAAATGAAGGTAATTGCTTATTCTGTATATATTAAATTAATTACATCATATTAAAATGAAAAAAAAAAAAAATACCGGAAGCAATTCAAAAAGCATTAATCTCGAAATGGTTTGCGATTTACAATACATTACAAACAAATAGACAACCCCAATTGGTGTCATTATATTTATTTATTTGTTGTTCAGATAAATGCGATGGTGAACCGCGCGGCCGGCAAGGGCTACGAGAACGAGGCGTTCTACGAGAACATCAAGTTCCAGTTCATGGGCATCGGCAACATACACGTCATGAGGAAGAGCCTGCAGAAACTTGTGGAAAGTGAGCTCCATGTCATGCCGTCATTTGATTTTTATAGTAAAATTATGGCCCGCGGCTTTGCCCCCGTGAAATATTTCAAAACAGGCTAGTTCCCTATCCCGTGGGAATTTCGAAAAATCCCTTCTTAGTGCACCTCTAGGATACTCAAGCTACATGTTTGCCAAATTTCAAGTCTCTAGGTCCAGTGGTTTAGGCTGTGCGTTGTCTGTCAGTCAGTCAGTCAGTCACGGTACTGTTTTATAGGTATAGAAAATATGTGGAATATCAGGGTTATCGTGAGTCGAAAATCCGCTAGTATCGCTCGCTAGTGTCGAGCGAGATTTGTAATAAAACGCAACTGGTTAGTCTGTTGTGATGATGTTATCTATCTATCTATACCTATAAAACAGTACCGTAACTGACTGACTGACAGAGAACGCACGGCCTAAACTACTGGACCTAGGGACTTGAAATTTGGCAAACACATACCTTGAGTATCCTAGAGGTGCACTAATAATTCCCACGGAATAAGGAACTGCCCATTTTGAAATATTTCACGGGGGCAAAACCGCGGGGCATGAGCAAGTAATAATTAAATTAATTAGTATTAAATTATGTATATTTTCGTTGCAGCTTGCGAACAGAACTCGCCCACTATGTCATCGTTCCTAAGCGGTTTGGAGTCGTCGGGATGGCTGAAACATATAAAGTGAGTTTTGCTTACAAATAATAAATTATTAAGTTATTTTGGTTTATTACATAATTTTAACAGCAGAAAAATCCATAAACAATGACATGAATAAAAAATATAAATATAATTATAAATATCATGGGACAATTGACACCAACTGACCTAGTCCCAAACTAGGCAGAGCTTGTGTTATGGGTACTAGACAACGGATAAATATACTTATATAGATAAACTATATATATAGTAATACATACTTGAATACATATTAAACATCCAAGACCCAAGAACAAACATTCATATTCATCATACAAACATCTGCCCCGACCGGGATTCGGGATTAGGTGCCGGGACCTCAAGCTTCATATTCAGGGTCTCTAACCACTGGGCTATCCGTATCCGTATCCGTATGAATGAATGAATTCTTTCGTTTTAGGCGTCTAGAAATGTATCGCATGAATACAATTGTGAAAATAAATGGCTAGACACCTAAGACGAAAGAATTCCGTAACTTCTTTGCTGAAAGATATAAATGGTACGAGCACTAGGTACTATGTCTTTCGGCAAGATTCGATTTATAAAACAATACAAAATTTAGGACTTATCTACTATACCAAAAAAAAAACTGTTCACGAGAACGCGAAGCCAATGTTATGCCTTGTTCCGCCGTACTGCGCAGCATTGCTGCTATTTCACAATTCACGACGGCGGGACGCGCTGACAACTGTAGGCCGAGCACGAAGTTTACGAATCCTGCGTAACGTTACGTTATCGTATCGAAATCGGGAAATCTCTAATTTTAGTTCCACATACGCTCACGTATTGTCGCGTCGCGTCTCGGCTCGGTGTGATGTGAGCTGACTCTAGTTGGTTGTTACCAATTTTTCTGCACCGGCAAATGAAAACCTCTCCTCGCTTCCCGCAGGTCGATATTGGACACATCCCAATGGATAGCCTCAGCCATACAGTCCGGCGTGTCAGTGTGCGTTCACTGCAGCGACGGCTGGGACCGCACCGCGCAGGCGTGCTCGCTCGCCGCGCTGCTGCTGGAGCCGCACTACCGCACCATCAACGGCTACCAGGTGTGTTGTGTCTGTGTGTCGCACGCGGCGACGGCTGGCCGCACCGCGCAGGCGTGCTCGCTCGCCGCGCTGCTGCTGGAGCCGCACTACCGCACCATCAACGGCTACCAGGTGTGTTGTGTCTGTGTGTCGCACGCGGCGACGGCTGGCCGCACCGCGCAGGCGTGCTCGCTCGCCGCGCTGCTGCTGGAGCCGCACTACCGCACCATCAACGGCTACCAGGTGTGTTGTGTCTGTGTGTCGCACGCGGCGACGGCTGGCCGCTATCGTTCTATTGTTATTGATCGAACGAAACGCAACAGGGTTGTCCTGAAAATGCCCTGGCTGGCTGAAAATGGGTATTAGACCCATCCATCCATCCATAGCAGCCCTTAGTTCGCCCGTCTTCGGACATAGGCCTCCTCTCCATGTCTCCACGCCTGCCGATGCATTGCCATCTGCATCCATCCTCCACCCGCTTGTCGGCAGATGTCGTCCTTCCACCACCATTGGTGGTCTCCTCCTACAGCGAGTGTTAGCGCGTCTCCACTCGAGTGGTCGTCTCGCCCAGCGGTCGCGGTTCATCCTGGCTACGTGCCCCGCCCATCTCCACTTATTTCCCTCGATCTCTTCAACCACGTCTCAAACTTTCGTGACTCGTCTGATCCACTCGTTCTTTTTCCGGTGCATGACAGTTATCCCGAACATTATCCTCTCCATGGCTCTCTGTGCCCTAATACATCGTGTACTAAAACTGAACCTATTTTTCAGTCGCTGATCGAAAAGGACTGGCTGTCGTTCGGGCACAAGTTCACGATGCGCTGCGGGCACGTGGCGTGCGACGGCCGCGAGCGCTCGCCCGTGTTCACGCAGCTGCTGGACTGCACGTGGCAGCTGCTGCGGCAGGCGCCAGAGGTCAGTGCCCGAGCGAAGCGCGAGAAGCGGTCCCGTTTTTTTTTTTAGCAAAAGAGCTGGTTAGTATGATTTCGTCTTAAAAGCAAATTGTCGATGTAGCAACTAATCGAAATAGCAACTCGTTTATTTAGTAACTGGTCGGAATAGCAACTCGTCTATTTAGTAACTGGTCGGAATAGCAACTCGTCTATTTAACGACTAGTTTAAGGCCCACTTGCACGTTACAACGGATTAGTTAAGTTAATCAAGGATTAAATCATTACAATTTTAACCCTAAGTTTGTTTTGCGCCATTGAAAATTAACGTCAGGTTAACTATAGTATGGCCATAACCGCTGTGCACTCCCTGAGGTATGCGCGCGGCGAGACGGGGGGGACGCGCTCTGTCAGTCCGCCGTCAACGCTCGTGGCGGCGGGTAGTGTCATTTGGACCGGACCGTCAATGTCAGACGCACATGAGATAAAAATTCAAAGATGGGTCGTGCGTTATCTCGTGATGTCAAAACCGTAATTTTTAAAGTGGCTGAATATTTTAAGAAAAGAAAAGCAGACAGAGAAAGCTTTGAATTTAAAAGTGATGCGAATTTTGCCAAAATCGTTGCGGAGGCTACGGGGTACTCTAAAAGAACCGTGTATAGTGTAATTTCTGCGGGTTATTTATCAATGGAAAATTCAAGCCGTTTAAAGTTTCAATCGCCGAAAAAACCAAAAGTTATAAAGAAAAAACATGTTTTGGATGATTTTGACCTTGGAGTTATCAGAAGAAACATTCATCAGTTTTACGAAGTCGAAAAAAAAATACCAAGTGTCCGTAAGTTACTATCAAGTTTGAGGCAGGATGGCATATTGAATTGTGGACGGGAATATTTAAGACAGCTTGTACACAAAATGGGCTACCGTTACAAAAAATGCAAATCGAAGAGACTACTCCTTATAGAGCAGCCTAATATTACAGTGTGGCGGAAAAAATACCTTACACAAATCAGAAATTACAGAACGCCAAACCGCAACGTATATTTTCTTGATGAAACATACAATCAACGCCAGTCACCATGCCAGTAAATGTTGGCAATCATCTTCAGAATCCGGAATTCATGCTGATATTGGGAAAGGACGGCGATTGGTAATTCTCCACGCTGGGAGTCGAAATGGCTTTGTGGATGACGTATTGACTATATTCAAATCAGATGCTAAAACTGGCGACTATCATGGAGATATGAACGGGCCTACTTTTTATAAGTGCATTCTTTTGGTTTTTTTCTCATTTGACAACGATTCAGTGAAGGCGTGAACTTAAATTTGTTAAAATGGAGAAAGAACAGTATCGGTCTGTAATTAGATTCTTATTTTTGGAAGGAAAAACATGTGATGAAATAAAAGTAAGAATGCAAGCGGTTTACCATGAATGTGCTCCTTCTATGACAACCGTCAGATATTGGTATAACGAGTTTAAGCGGGGGAGAACAACCGTCTTTGATGAGAATCACCCATGCCGGCCAGTTGAGGTAACTACAGACGATATGGTTAAGAAAATTTAAAATATCGTTTTAGCCGACCGCCAAATTAAACTTCGAGAAATCGTTGATGCTGTAAACGTTTCAATCGAGAGGGTACAACACATATTAGAAGAAAATTGGGTATGAAGAAAGTATCGTCGAGGTGGGTGCCGCGTTTACTCACGGAGGAGCAAAAACGGAACCGACTGACTACTTCGGAGCAGTGTTTGGCCGTGTTCAAACGTAACCCGCAGGAGTTTCTGCGTCGTTTCGTGACCGTGGACGAAACGTGGGTCCACCACTACACCCCGGAAATGAAAGAGCAGTCGAAGCAGTGGATTTTACCGGGTGAACCTGCTCCAAAGAAAGCAAAAACCGTCCCATCGGCTGGAAAGGTCATGGCGACCGTGTTTTGGGATTCGCAGGGTATTATACATATTGACTATTTCGAAAAGGGAAAAACAATAACAGGGCAGTACTATGCCTATTTATTGGATGAATTTGACGCCGTGTTGAAGGACAAACAACCCCATTTAAAAAAGAAACAAGTACTGTTTCATCACGACAACGCCCCGGCTCATTCGTCCAGAGTTGTGACGGCTAAATTAGCACAGTTAAGCTACGAACTATTGTCTCACCCCCCGTATTCTCCAGATTTGACCCCATGTGATTTCTTTTTGTTTCCCAACCTAAAAAAATGGCTCGGTGGCAAGCGATTTGGATCAAATGACGAAGTCATTGCCGACACAGAGGCCTATTTTAATGACTTTCCAAAATCATACTTTTTGGATCGTTTATTGAAGCTTGAGTATAGGTGGAACAAATGTATAGAGTTAAAAGGTGACTATGTAGAAAAATAAATGCATATATATACAAAAAAAAATTTTTTTTCCAAACAGCCTTCGTATTATTAGTTTTGTAATTTTTTATTTAATCTAATCACACACAGTTGTAATAAGTCAGTGTTTTATTTTGGTGCAGCCATACATACTTGCTATACATCAGTTTACTGCTGGCTTTCCAAACAATGTTTACTAAAATATTACCTATTTCTTATTTTATTATTAAACATAGAAGAATGTGGTACCTCTTTAACCAATCGTGATTGGGAGAAAGTTGCTGAGAACATGGGAGCCCCAAAGGAAATGTGCCGAGAAATGTTTTTCACACTAACCCAGGATGCGAAAGACGAAAACAGGATTTAAAAAAAAATTGTTTACAATTTATGATGGAGACAGGATTTTGATGGAATCCCAAAATATTCCACCAATTGAAGTTAAAAATTTGGAGCCAGGTAAAGCTTTTTATAATCATCGGTACATCTACATTTCTTGAAAACTTCTTTTGATTGTTTATGATTTTATAAAATAATCGAAAAAAAAAAATCTTTATTTTATTAAATTCCAAGTGGTGTTCATAAGCCCCTTATGACCCAAAACACTGAGACCCATGATGAAATTTGTTTTACCAATGATAGGGCAAATTTTAAGAAGATAGCCACACCAATTATTGACTCGTGAGTATTCTGTCATTTTATGCCCCCTTTACTGCTGAGTAGTTTGTTATAGCTCAATGGGTTACCAGCTTTACTAGCAATAACAGCTGCAACTGCAACACAGCATTAAGACAAGCTAACTGTCAATATACCTATTGTCCCTACTCAGAGGCAAAATTAATCACCCACCATTTTTTCCTTGATTAATGTAAAAACGTTTTTGGCCGGACTGGCGAGATTTAGCTGAAACCAGAGACGAGTGGAAGGAGAAAGGGGAGGCCTTTGCCAGCAGTGGGACACCGTATAGGCTATATAAAAAAATAATGTAAAAACTGTTATTTAAAGGTACTTTTTACAATTAATAGTCAAAATAGGGTGGGCGATTAATTTTGCCTCTGAGTATATATCAGTCAAAGAAAAAATAGGGTATAATACTTTGACATCTAATAACATTAAATTTTACAAATTATAATGTATGCCGCTGAATGCCCCTCACATTGTGAAGGAAGAATGGTTATGTTTTGTGGGCTGTCACCTGCTTTTACATTTGGATATACATTGGTCATTAAATGTCTTTCCATTGCCTCTCCATTTATCCATACATTTACAATTATAATATTTGTTTATATTACAGTCAAAAGAAAACCGGAAACTGAAGACAACCAAACAGTTACAGAAAAATTTAAATAGTTAGCAACTCAAAAGATGGAATTGGTGGCATTACAAAAAGAGCTGCTGCAAATACAAATACAAGTGGAAAATGAAAAAGCTGCACGTAACAGTTTCACGAGGGAAATGAAAAAAAAATGAAAAAGCTGCACGTAACAGTTTCACGAGGGAAATGAAAAAAAAAATGAAAAAGCTGCACATAACAGTTTCACGAGGGAAATGAAAAATAAATGAAATAGCTGCACATAACAATTTCACGAGGGAAATGAAAAATAAATGAAAAAGCTGCACATAACAGTTTCACGAGGGAAATGAAAAAAAAAATGAAAAAGCTGCACGTAACAGTTTCACAAGGGAAATTAAAAAAAAAATGAAAATTACGTTTAAATAAATTCTATTTAACGATCGTTGCCCACCGTCGCGATATCTGGGCCGTGTTTTATAAAGCTACAAGTTACAATTTACAAGCGGAAGTCTCTTTCTAACAAAAGGTGATAGAACGAGACTTCCGCTTGTAAATTGTAACTTGTAGCTTTATAAAACACGGCCCAGATATCGCGACGGTGGGCAACGATCGTTAAATAGAATTTATTTAAACGTAATTTTCATTTTTTTTTTAATTTCCCTTGTGAAACTGTTACGTGCAGCTTTTTCATTTTCGCACGCGGCACTGGTCGGCAACTTATGCGATTTTTTTTGGATTTTTTTTTCAAACCTCCGAAACTAGTACTAGGAATTAGTAGTAATTTGGGCACTTTCGGGGAAATGGCCGAAGCAGGAGGAAAAGCCCGAACAAGGAAATTGCCGGTTTAGGACTTTATACAGTGGCCGTCCAAGGAAGAGGCGACCGAAGTGACCGGATTCCTTATTGAAATAGAAGATACTTGAATGCTGCAGGATTTTTTCACTTCTAGGCATCTGATTAATTTTTTTGTTTGAATACTTACCTACTAGTTAAAATAAGTGTTACTTAAATAAAAACAGTTTAATTAGTTTTTAAATAATCATTTTATTATAAAACAATAAAAATATGTTTTTGTAGGCGGGCATTTTCATTTAACTTGCGCTGTCAAGCGTTACTTAAGTTATGTTTAAATCATCTATGTTTAAATCACATACGAAATTGATGTGTCTGACATTGACCGTTGTAACGCGGGATTCTCCTGCAGCGATACTAGTAGCGCCATCACTCGGTCGTAAAGAGAACTGCTCTGCCGGCCGCCCGCGTCGAATTGCCCGGCAAGGTTAACAGATTAGCAAACTTAAGTCATGTAACAACACTGACCGATTGAATCCTAAATATAATTAATCTTTTCAAGTAGATTTTAAGGCAAAACTTGTGTACGGACATTCTGTGGTAAAAGTGAATAAAACGGAAGTGATGTACAGGCAATGTGTGTGTAATTTAAGACCCGACAACACCTAAATATAGGTACGAGAGTACGAGACCCAAGCACCCTCGTTTCATGGCGCTCTTTCCGTGTGTCTTATAGTGAAAACGTGTTGTGAAAAACGAAAAATGGTGAACTGTGCATGACTGTTACAAGACATTTTTACCTTTTTCGAGTGCTTTTTGTGCTTAAAGTAATTAAGTACCTACACAATGACTCGTTCCGGTCGCACACCGCGTACGCCTAACCAAGCACGAGCATCGACTTCAAACGAAAACGCCGCCGCCGCCGCAGATCGCCATTCGGATGATAATTGGTAAACGCCCTGGAAATGTGACGATGTCGATGGATGATAACCTGTTCATCTTGCTGCAAACAATTCAGCAATCGAACGCCGCCATGTTCCAGCGGTTGCTGCAAGAAGTTCGTTCTTCAACCCTGGCTACAGGCGAGCCCGTCAACGTGACCGGCAATTTTTCTAAATGCCAAGCCACTTACAGCGGCCGCGCCGAGGAAAGTCTAGAAGGATTAATATCGATGCAGTGCAGTGGAGGCCTACAAGTATTGCTGCCGAGTGACCGACGAGAATGCCATTAGAGGATTTTCAATATAGCTAAATCATTCCGCCGCTACCTGGTGGCAAGGAATCAAAGGCACTACGACATCCTGGGCAGAGGCCCTGGATCGACTTCGACGAGCGTTCGGAGACCGTCGACCGCATCACCGATTATACCGCGACTTATTCGATAACGAGAAAAAGATCGCGGAGAATACCGACAAGTTTGTGGCCCGAGCTCGTGCCATACTCGCCCGACTTCCCGTCGAGGACCTCACAGAGAAAGCGCGACTGGATATGGTGTACGACTTACTACATCATCGCATCCGGGAACGCCTTCGTCGTGAAGGAGGTGCAGCCCTTTGACGAGCTTCTCAGCAAAGCTCATACTTTTAATTTAGTCGACACGATAATTACATGTTTAGACGAAATGCATATTAGACCAGTTACCACATCGATCATTTGCTTTTTAGACGAAATAATACTAACCCTCGAGATGGTTCTTAGCTATGTTTTGTTAAAATCGGTTTGGCCGTCACTGAGATATGAACTTGTAAATGAGAATGTCGGGATTTTTGAGCTTTTCTAACTTGGTTAGGTTATTAGCACTGCAGCAAAGTAAGGATAGGGTAGCAAATTCACAAGGAACCTTTTTTTGCAGGCGTTCCAGTTCAACGAGCGTTTCTTGCTGACGCTACACGACCATGTGCACGCGTGCCAGTACGGGACGTTCGTAGGGAACTGCCAGAAGGACCGACGGGACCTTAGGTATGGCATCACCATCATCATCACGTCAGCCGAAAGACGTCCACTGCTGGACATAGGCCTCCCCCGCGGCTCTCCACTCAGACCGATCCTGTAATCGGACCTGGACCTGGTATCCTGGTCCCTGTTTCACCAACTTTACAAATGTCAGCTTACCATGACGATCCGATGTTACGTTTCATTGCTAACATGAAGCGCGCTAAAACAAAAGCTATTCAAGTCAACAATTGACACCGAATTGTCATTGGAATCTGACATTTGTAAAGCTGGTTAAATCGGGGCCTGGCAAAGATCGCGAGACCGTTGTGGATGCGGAAAGCACAAGACCGGTCTTTAGGTATGTAATAACAATAACACAAAAAAGGTAGGTACACGTAAAGTGAAAACTTTTAATCCCTTTTTGAGAAGAGTGATATACGGCGTCCAGCTGTAGGTGCTTAATGCATAATTGGTGAAATAGAGCGGCATTTGAGGGCGTTAGGAAAGTTATTAGAAAACACCAATGGAAACCACCTACGTGCTACTTTCCAAATTTCCTTAACCGCCATACACACCACATACCATCCACAGTACCATCTCATGTCCCAACAGTCCAACATTAATAGTACAACTAATGCGACTAATAGTGTGTAATGCATCGACTTTTAAACATGAAAGACTGGCCACGCACCTCTTTAGCGCTGATAAATGCGGCCTTCACTCATTAACTGTCATTACACTGGCATGTCCAACTTCAAGGGAATATACCACAGACAAATATACCATCTGGATAATGTACGACTACCGACCTGCTAATTCATGTCCACAAAATAACAAGTAGTCGCATGATAACAATGACCTGCTAATTTACGAACATTAAATAACAGGTCATTCTTTATTGACCGAGCGAGCGAAGCGTGAACGTTTCAAATGGGACAAAAATGCTTTCGTATGTCTGTTCAGCTGTTCTCCTCTACAGTGTAAAATTTTGTACGCAGGATCGATAATTATAGTTTTTTTTTTAATTTGCTCACGAGGTCTACAGCTCTCAGAGCCACTATTGATAATATTTTAGGTATAAAAGACGAGAACGCTCACAGAGTGGCAAGTGGAATGGAAGGCAAGTCTTTCGTAACTGTTTCAAAGGTAAAAATATGAAATAATGGAAAAATTACAAAAAAGGTATTTTAATGTCGTCATTGGACAGATAATGCACAGTCTAAATCGGTAGATCTAAAAACTGGAAAATCAGTAGAAATAGATGGAATAGTCAGTTTCTGTAATAGTTTTATTCAGTTTATCGGGAACGAACAAAGCTATAGTAAAATAAAAATATACTATGAAAATTCACCGGGAGTTTTTCTTTCCTAATTTCTACTCGAGCCGGGATTTATCAGGTCGGGAAATTAATGGCCCTATGTTATTTGGCCATAATATTAGAGGTAGGAAATTATCAGGTGGGGAAATAAACTGTTGGCCCTGCATTATTTGGCTATAATATTATAATTTGAAATGCGTGGTTTTCTTTACAAATAATGAGTATATTATTTATTTACGTATTGAATGTGATTCCTTGTGCTTTGTTTTTCTTTTTCGTGTTGTTTGTACAGTTCAAAAATGTGTAAAACTGTTGAAATTGGGCAAGTCAAGGAGATGTCACCTGAGCGGCGGCCGTTGGCGACTAAGTCATTGAATCACCTAATCACCTATATTGCTTGTCCGCGCGCGGTGAAGGGGTGGCATATCCGTTTATTTTTAGTACATCAATGGTGTAATGCAACTGTTTCATAATGAGGGTTTTTAAAACACGAGTGAGGTTATAAGAGGCGAGGGTCGAGACTCGGGACGAGCGCAAATGACCCTTTCACACGTGTACCGAACGACGTTTTTTAATACTTTTGTGAAAGCATAACAAAGAGGGGGCCGGCGCCGACGGGGGAGGCGGCCCAGTGTAAAAGTAAAAAGCACTAGTACGAAAAATGCAACTTTTCGCATGATATGTAGCTGAGCATTTTCAGAAAACTGTGTGCCCTTTACTTTTTTTGAATAACCTAACAAATTTTGGATTATTTCTGCTTAGAATCACGAGGATTATCTATTTAAATAATAAAAAAAAGTGTTCCGCATTTTTTTCGTCAGTTTTTACATGCATTCTATATACTTCATACCGTCACAAAACTGACAAATAAATTTTCTATGAAAAAAATTTGGACTTTTTTGGCAAAAAGGGTACATAATTTATTGAATCAGGCGTTACTTTGCGGAGGTCCATATTTATGAACTAAAAAACAATTACTTTGCTCACCCGCGACCACTAATGACAAATAGTTATATCTGTGCGGCAAATGTATGTTTCCATGCAACACCTCCACCTCCACTGCTACACGAATCAACACATGCCACACAGACCCAACTATCACCACCACCACTATACTAAACGCTGACGCGTTTCGGCACTCTCCACGAGGCCATTTACGAAGCACAACAACAACCGCTCAACATGCCACCACTTCCACTACTGGAACTGGAACTACTACTACTGCTACTGGTAGTGGAAGTGGTGGCATGTTGAGCGGTTGTTGTTGTGCTTCGTAAATGGCCTCGTGGAGAGTGCCGAAACGCGTCAGCGTTTAGTATAGTGGTGGTGGTGATAGTTGGGTCTGTGTGGCATGTGTTGATTCGTGTAGCAGTGGAGGTGGAGGTGTTGCATGGAAACATACATTTGCCGCACAGATATAACTATTTGTCATTAGTGGTCGCGGGTGAGCAAAGTAATTGTTTTTTAGTTCATAAAAAGGGTACATACTTTTTTGAAAATGCCCAGCTACAAAGTGTATCACTTTTTGAGCAACTGTATAAAAAAAAAAAACTGCCACAGGTTGTCGGAGCGCACTTTCTCGCTGTGGGGCTACATGGCGAATCACCTGAACGAGTACAAAAACCCGCTCTACAACCCCAAAGCGCACCCCGACGCACTCAAACCCGACCTCAGCGCGCAGAGCATCAGGTAAGCTATCGGTCGCACGCAGGGACGCTAATTAACTTATAACTAAAGTTACCAATATTAGCTCAGCAAATTACACATCTTAAGGTGAAATCAGCTACTGTGTGGAATGTTGAAATGGGGTGAAATAAACAACGGACGGTCGCCTGACGCGCGGGGCCCCGCATCTACCCATACTCACCATTGACAGCGCGCGAAGAGGGATCACAAAATTGTTTGCATAATATGGATAAGACTTTTTCACTTGGGTTGCAAGTAATTTAATCAGCTGCCAAATTTTTTGCGTCAATAAAGACAAACTGTCATCCGCCATCTTGTTTCGAAAATAATGTCAAATTCGAACTCACCGCAGCCAAATTGCATGAAATCACCACCCATGATAGTTTTTACGTCAAGATTGTTAAACTGTCATCCGCCATCTTGGATCAAGAAAATAGTGTCAGATTCGAACTCACCGCAGCGAAATTGCATGAAATCGACACCCATGTGGTCATTTTTAAGTAAAAATTGTTAAACTATAATTGAATGTCACGGCAGTTTCATGATTATGACCAGACATAGGAATCCACGGGGCAAAAATGTATGACAAGTAAGGAGTCGATGCTTGTTCCGTATACTAGTCATCACTCCAAGTTTTGTTTGTAAAAATATGTTTTTCGGGTCGGCGAGAAATAAAAAAAATCTTCCCCACTTTACCCCAAAAAAAGTTTTTATCCCAGCATTTTTTTGGCCTTATTAATATGTACATCTATGCAAAATTACAGCTTTCTAGTACCATACCAATAGTCTCTGAACTTAGCCGCGGATAGACAGACAGACGGACATGACGAAACTATAAGGGTTCCGCTTGTGCCATTTTGGCTACGGAACCCTAAAAAATAGACACAAGCATTGGGGCGATCACTTGTATACGGAACAAGCATCGGTAATTAAGTTTATCGATATAGCAACTCCTTACCTCTCATAAAATGTTGACCCGTGCATTCCTGTCTCACGTGACGCTGATGTCGCTAATGAGGCCGATGTCGCCGGTGGCGCAGGTTCTGGCGCGGCATGTACTGCCGGCACGAGAGCGGCGTGCACCCGCGCGAGCCGCTTGGCGACCTGCTGCCCGCCGCCGCGGACCACTGCTCGGCCCTGGACCACCACATCAACTACCTGGCCAAGGTACACAAGCCTGACCTGGGGGACTACTACGAAATTCGTATCGTATCGTCCCGCTCTTATCCCGATCTGAATAATATTAGCTTCAGCGGTACGGCACAATACGAAGTTCGAATTTTGCACTTCGTAGTAGGGGCGATTCCAAGCTGTCATTTAATTTTGCCTCTTATTTTCCGAGGTCTGTTTATGAAGCTGCAGTTTACAACCGGAAGGCTTTTTCTAACAAAAGGTGATAAAATGAGACTTCCGCTTGTAAATTGTTGCCTTTTTTGTTTATTATCATGATACTCGGGACTTAATCGCGTAAAAAACTTTTATATTTAAATTTGAATTTAAATACCTCGACGTTTCGGACGCGACGTTGCGTCCATGGTCTCGAAGGGACTCAAATTTAAATATAAAAGTTTTTTACGCGATTAAGTCCCGAGTATCATGATAATTTTTTGTTTATGTTGGTAACTAATTTGACATCCGCGTCTGCGGATGTGAGCCTTAAAATATCCGCATCCACGTCGGCGGATGTCAAAAAATCTGCATCCGCAACATCCCTGGTACAGAGAACTAGCCACAGCACCCTTAATATGTTAAAAGGAACGCAACATTGGCAGTCTTCATGCTTTTACCGTCCTTGAAAAAACTGAAGGCTGCATGTTTTTGTTTCCTCATCAGCCTTTTTACGTCCCACTGCTGGGCACAGGCCTCCTCTCAGGATGAGAGGGCTTGGGCTGCAGTTCCCACGCGGGCCCAGTGCAGATTGGGAACTTCACACACACCATTGAATTGCTTCGCACGAGCGCGCAGGTTTCCTCATGATCCTTCACCGAAAAGCTCATGATAAGTTACAAATGTAGTTTCGCACCTAAATTCCGATAAACTCTAGAGGTGCGAGCCGGGGTTTGAATTTGAACCCACGACCCTCTGCTTGAGAGGACTAGGCTATCAGGGCATTTTTTGTTTGACAGAGGATAACTACGTTTAAGAACCTGCTGTCGGGCAAGAAGGAGAAAAGCAAAGAGACAGCAGTCGTCAACTACCAGAACGGCAACGCCGACGCCGTCGAGATAGAGACCAAGGCGGCGCAGCTGCACATCGACAGCAAGTGAGTTGGGAGTTTTAAATAGAGGTTTAAATTAGACATAATGAAAACGGGATGTTGACTGCGTTTACCTTATAGGTTTGATGAGCTCCCGATATTCTTCTAGAGCCTCGTCCGTAATGCCTTACCGTCCTTAACACACGTTTTACTTATTACAGTCAGCAGCGAAAGTATCTAAGCAACCGACGCGTTCACAATGATCTAAGCACGGCTCAATTGTTATTTCGGGTGGTAGGACCTTGTGCGAGGTCCGTCCGGACCGCTACCACCGTCTTACTCGCTAATCCTGCCGCTAAGCAGCAGTGCTTGCACTGTGGTGTTCCGGTGTGGAGAGTAAGACAGCCGGTGTAATTACGGGCACAAGAGATATTTCATTTCTGATTAATATACGGCGCACACAAACATGCAGACCACACTTTGCAGAAAAGCATCTACTCACACTCCCTTCCATTTACATTCTGGAAGTATGTACATTCGTGAGAGAATATGCACATTTTCCACAAAATTAAAGATGCCCCAAACAGAAGAATAATTACCCGCCATGAAAACAGACTCGGTTTGCCAAAATCTAATTTAATAATGTACAAAAATAGTCCTAATGTTAGAATTATAAAAAATTACAATAAAATTCCAGAACATATAAAGGCTGAGGAAAAGCATCATTTATTCAAAGTTAAGCTAAAAAACCTACTTATCAAAAAAGCATATTATACTATAGACGAATTATTTAATGATAGAAACTTGTCATAAATTTTGTTGTTTTTTTTTGTTTTTGAGATGAAATTGATATGTACCTAATGTTAAAAATGTTTTAGGTTAATTAATGTGACATTGCCATGCCCGACCAGGGTCCATATGAAACCAAATGTACCTACTTAGTTAGTGAGACCTGTACAATACTATGGTTGAAATAAACGACTAAACTAAACATCTTAGCTTTCTAGGTTGGCAACGCATCTGCGAACCCTCCGGGGTTGTGGGTGTCTATGGGCAGTGGTGATCACTTACCATTAGGTGACCCACTTGCTCATTTTCCTTCCTCGTCGTAAAAAAAAAATGGACAGCTTGTTCAGAGGCCCTAGTACGAATATTCGAATACTGCTTAACGTAATGTTATCGTATCGAAATCGAGAAACTTCATACCAAATTTTAGTTCCAAATACGCTCACGGGCGAGCACTGTTCCAAACGTCATACAAATTTCTCAATAACGTTACGTACGATTCGATTGTTCTTACACGGGCCTCTGATCATTGTGACCGCTTCGGTTGGTTAGCTACTTCTACTGCTGACTGTGCCTTCTTCTTAGGTTGATTTACGACGACAGCTCGTCTCTGACGGAGCTGGAGTGCGCCAACCATGACCACCCGCTCAAGGACGCGGCGGCCGCGCGCCCGGACCGCATCCCGCTCATCACGGAGGTACGTCGCACTCACAGTGCCCGCTTAACCGATACTCAGAGCCATGCGACTGCCTCACTTCGCTCGAACTACAGAACTATGTCGGGATAGGAGGATAGAGTGTATGTTCACAAAGATCGGGTGATTTTTGATATTCGTTTTTTTGAGAAATGCGACCTGTAGAGGACAGCCGGACAATGGACATACGAAAGTAATTTTGTCCAAGCTGAAAGCTCACTTCGTTTGCTCAGTCAATAACAGCAGAATGACACGACCCTTGCTAGCTTGACAGAGTAACTATAGTCTATTTCACATAGCTTGGTGCGTGTGACGTCTGTCATCTCAATACATTTTGTAACTTGAAATCGAGTAAAATATACTGAGATGACCATAAAGCAGACAGACGGGAGGCGCGTTTGGCTTATTTATGCACTACAATTTTTCTGCCACTTTTTTAAGGGGACGAGGAACACATACGTACAGTCGAGTTCTCCGATATCTGTGCAGCGAACGGTTCATAAATATCTATACACAGACCTTATGTAATTGGCAATAAGGTCGGTGTATAGATATTTTTGAACTATTGACTGTATAGATATTGGAGAACTCTACTGTACAGCACACGTCTACGCTGGTGTCAAAATTTGTTACGTTCCTACAAACGCACACTAAAACAAAACTGTCACAAATGCCAAAAACACGCACACAATCAACAAACCCTGATCATTTTGATCAGACTTGATATTAGAGATTTGGCAGAGGGGAAATCGCGCGTTAACATCTCCATTCCTTTCCTGCTCTAAGGAGATGACAGATGTCACACGCACCAAACTACTTATAGACTATAAAAAATACTAAAGCACGGCGCCGTCAGTATTTCATCAACTTTACAATTGTCAGTTTACAACGACAATTCGAACTACATTTCTTTTCCACTAAGAAGCGCGCTAAAACAAAAGCTCTTCAAGTCAGCAGTTGTCACCGAATTGTCATTGAAAACTGACATTTGTAAAGTTGGTGAAATAGGGGCCAGGAGGCACTGCTGAGCCAGAGACATTAGTCCCAGCCAGCCGCCATCAGTGATAGTGTTTGCAGAGAACGCCAGAGTCGATCCCGGCGAGCCTGCCGGAGCTGGAGGCGGAGGTGAGCTCCGTGGCGCTGGACTGGAGGAGCCTCAAGAGCGTGACCGAGTGCAGCTGCTCCACGCCGCTGGACCACTACAGCAGGAAGGTAGCGAATACGCCCGTGGGGCTCCTCCCAGTTCTCTAGACCGTTTATTCTATGCAGCCGCAGTAGCTAAATTAATTCTACGGAGCGAGTGACCGTGAACGTACAGTTTTAAACATAATACTTTTAACGCGAGCAGAGGGTCGAGCACGAGTTTTCGAATACTGCGTAACCTAACGTGATCGAGAAATTTGTATGACGTTTGGAACAGCGCCCGCTCGTGAGCGTATTTGGAATTAAAATTTAATATGAGGTTTCTCGATTTCGATTCGATACGATAACGTTACGTTACGCAGGATTCGAAAACTTGTGACTTGGCCTACAGGAACTCGTACTCGTAATTTATGGATGGCCTCCGCTTCAGTTCGATACGTTGTATCTTAATGGTGTGCGAATCCAAAGTATTGACGCAATATGAATGTTTGTCGGTGCAGCACCACTGCTGGGGCTGCGGGCGCTGCGTGTGCACGCGCTGCGTGTCCGCGCGCGCGCCGCTGCCCGCGCTGGCGTCCCCGCGCGCCGCGCCGCTGTGCGCCGCCTGCGCGCCCTCCGCGCCCGCCTCCCCGCCCGCCGCCGCGCCGCGCTGACCGCACTAACACTACCTCCTACTTTCCATCCCAAGATCCGTGAGTGAGTTCACTTGCCTGACTCTTCCTTAACTATATTAAACCGCGATTAGAATACGATTAAGCACATACGTCGTTTCTGATTTGATACATAAAATGACATTGTCAATGGTAGTGTGCGGATAAATGAAGATACTTATTTCTGTACGAAGAAGGTCTAAAGCTTGGGAAAAAACAAATTATATTACCTGCTTAAAAAAAATACAAATAATGTAATAATTGTATGTATTTAGGAACAAAATCAAAAATTGTTAATTCATAACACCATCGTCTTCAGAGCTGTATGTATCATCACCTGGTACAGAGAAAATAAAATACCTAGATAATTAGTGTGCAGTGCACGTTTACGTTTAACAGCATAGAAAAGTTTACTGCAGTACCTACCGATGTTGACAAGAACTCCATTGTCTTATAAATAATTATATTTACTTATTATTTGTACTTTTGTGCTAACGGCACTACCGAAGTGCATTTTAATCTCGGTTTGATAATCGCGCTGAGGCTGATGCTACTGTCTTGTGTATGTGCTGCGTCGCGTCTCCCCCCGCGCCACCCCGCTGTCTGCCTCACCCCCGCCGTCGCCACAAGCTTCCATAAACTTTTCCTTCCTAATATCCGTGACCGTAGCAAGGGCGATAAAATCAAAGAGGACTAGGAGGTCGGTTTTTAAATTTCACCTGAAGCCCGAGTACGAATATTCGAAACCTGCGTCACGTAAAAACGAATAGTAAACGCTCTCGAGTTGGTATGACGTTTGGAACAGCGCCCGCCCGTGAGCGTATTTGGAACTAAAATTTTGTATGAGGTTTCTCGATCTCGATACGATAACCGTAACGTTACGCAGGATTCGAAAAGTCGTGCTCGACCCTCTGGTGACTAAATTCACTGATTTCCAAAAAGTATGTGTTCTCGAATATCACCGGCGAGTAAAATTCTCATGCTTATGGTGTCAAATACGAATGCCCTCATCCACTCGTAAACGAGATCACGGAGTGACTTATTGACCACTGGCAGTGACAGCTAACCTCAATCTACTATGTTGATATGTTTGTCTATTGCAAGTAGCTGCATGTTTGTAGACGGGTATGACATTCAAAAAAAGGCTTTTGACAAATAGTGATATCAATGTCATGGATGAGAATTTAATTACCAACTGCCAATGTCTACGATCCACGGCGGGATTGTCTTTTTTGTTTAAGCACTAACAGTAGAATAAAATGTCCATTATAAACAGGAATACTATAGTTAAATAAACAGGAAACGCCGCCGCAAGTTACAGCCTTAACACACTAGCGATTTGCGGGCGAGTTTTGTATTGAGGCGATCACGCAACGTGTTCGCCGCGAGCAATATTAGTATGAATCACTCGCTCGCGAATCGCTAGTGTGATAAAGCTGTTAAGAATGTAAACTATAATCAAAATGACATTTAAACTAGTCTAGCTAGCACAAGTAATTACTATGTCTCGTAAGAAGAGGGATGCTAAAAACATGAGTATCAGGGGAAAATTATGTTATAAGTTATTTTAAAAATTTACAGCTGGATTAAAACTCGATTAAAATCAGTACATAAGACATCTACAAGCCTTAAGGCAGGATTAAGCGAGTTCCCCGCCTCGGCTACGCGCGGTTTTCTCCACTACTTATAGATGTAATTAGAATGTATTATACATAAAAACCTTCAGGTAAAGAATATATGTGCAGTCAAGTGCAAAAATAAGTATCGAATTAATCCAGCACAACCTGAATTCGCCGACGTAAGAGCCATGGGA